>JBBBDQ010001463.1:2592500-2645000 GCA_037127315.1 Ascarosepion bandense | reverse complement strand
ATATTTAGATGAAAAAGAATTTTTTACATAAATTACGTTTTTTTTTTTTTTTTTTTTTTTAGAATTAATTTCTTATCAGGAATGTGTTATTCTTTTGTTTTTTCTCTCTCTTTCAAATTTTCATATTAAAAAAAATATATATTTTTCAGAATGTTCTTGCGACAGAAGGAGCAGGCTTTAAAATAGCAATGGGTGCTTTTGATAAAACACGTCCACCAGTAAGTTTTTGTATGATTTCAAATAATATTTTGAGTATTTCTTCCTTTTTTGGAGGGGCAAATATGATTTATTAATCTAAATAGTTTGCCTGTCTGTGTACAGAAGAAAATCAATGAGTAATATTTAAAATTACTTTTGAAGAAATCATTTTTGAGTTATTTGAAATTATAAGTGTTTTGGATCTTTGTCGCCAATTTGTTGTGGAATTATGGCAAACTTTGGTGCAAAGTTGTAGTGACCAGTTTGTGCCGGAAGTAAGACACAGAACAAGAAGAAAGGTTTAAAACAGTGCATTAGTATAACAAGAAACAAGATATTCAAAGGAAGTGTTAATAATAAGTAACTAGAAATAAGTCTGAAGATATTACTATGCTGCTTATTGCCTGACTAGTAGCTGTCGTCAACTGCCTTCGTTAACTGCTCTGGTTAACTGCTCTCTGGAAGTCTCACAGGTAATCACATGTAACAAGAGGAAGAGTCCATTCCTTGTCGGCAGGTACCATAACAATAAGGCTACATTTTAAATCTTCAAATTTTTTTTAATAGTTTCTATTTGAAAGTTTTAAAATATAGTTTATATAGTTTTTATTTTAAAGCTTTTTAAGTTTGTAAGTGTGGATTTGCAGTCTTTATAAATATACATCAACATTGTAAGTGTGCACATGGAAATAATCAATAAAAATAATACTTGCTGATATTTTAAAGGCTTAATCATTTTAAAAAAATTCCTTTTGTAACTGTCATGTGCCTGATTGGCTGCATTAATAAAACTAATGCAGTTTTTTTTATCTACTCATTCATTAAATTAAGTAACCAACAAAATTATCTGAAAGTGATTGTTAGTATTTTGAGCCAACTTTCAGAAGAAAAGTTGTAAAACTTTTGAGAACAAAATACAATTAATTTCTAAAACACTTATCCAAAATATCTACTAGAAATATATATATATATGATTCACAGGTATACCTGCTGTATGGAAAAAAGCTACCATAATCCCCATTCTGAAAAATCCAAATGATCTAGGAAACCCAACAAACTTCATACCAATCACCCTTACTAGCTGCATCTGCAAAACCCTTAAGAAAATGATTAATGCAAGATTAACATGGCACATAGTCAAATAAGCTAATATCAAACATTCAACCCAGTTTCAGGAAAAAAGAAATGCACAAGAGACCATTTGATAAGACTAGAGATAATTTATATGAGAAGCTTTTGTGAAAAAAACAAATCTGTTAACATCTATGTAAACCTATGATAAAACCTGGATGTCTGGCTTCATGAAAGATTTAAAAGAACTTTAAAAGGCAGGTTACCTACCTTTTTATAAAGAACTTTTTGAGCAATAAAACTTTCAAAATATAAATTGAAGAGACACTCTCTGAACTAAGAAAAGAAGAAATTGGAGTTCCACAGGGCAGCATCCTGTCAGTGACACTTTTTAATATAAAGTAAATAGCATCATAAAATGCATCAGATGTGGCATTGAGAGGTAACTGTATGTTGACAATTTCCTTAATCTGCTACAAATCTAAAAACATGCACAAAGCTGAAAAGCAGTTACAACAATTCATTTACAGAATAAGTACATAGACTATTAGAAAAGGCTTTAAAATTTCAAAAAACCAAACATATGCATATTTGTAAACTTTGCAAATTACATTTACATTGCCCCCACCCAACACACACACACACCTTGAAAAATTGATGGCACTGCAATACTTTTAGTTCAACAGCATTAATTTTTAGGCATCATTTTCAATACCTAACTAATTTTTATGCCACATATAAAGACACTGAGATGCAAATAAGACAATTCAACTTTTGAGAATGATCTTTCATACCAACTGAAAAGTAGACAAAACAACACTACTAAATCTATATAGGACACTGATATATTCAAAGTTAAAATAAGAGGTTTATTTACAGTTCAACCAGAAAGTTCTATTTAAAAGCAATATATCACCAAGGTCTAAGACTATCAGTGGAAGTCTTCAACACCTCACCAGTGGAGTCTATGCACAGAAACATGAGGTCTTTCTATCACTAAGAAGCCAGAAGTATTACACTAAAATATCCAACCAATGCAGCCTACAGTTTAGACTTAAAACCAAATATAAAGTCCTCTTTGATGGGGAAAAATTAGGGGCTCAAACCTTTCAATCTTTTGAATCCAAAAACTTGTTGATGAAGCTCAAATCAATGTAAAACAAATTCAAGGATCTACCATTTCCAAAACTGTATTCTGGACAATGAAACAACCCTAAAATTTATTGAGTTTATACATGTAGACCAAGATAAAAACACATACCTCCACATTCCAACAAAAAAATTCTAACCATCCAAAACAACTATCCCAATTACAAATTCATTTATACTGATGGATTGAAAAAGTGGAACAAAATGAAATGTGCTCCCATAACTATAGGAAAAGAATGCTCAAGATGCTTACTAAACAATTCATCCATCTTTAATACTGAGGTTACAGTTATTGACCTAGCACTGGACGTAACAGATAAGGGCCACAAACTCATTATTTTCTCTGATTCAAATTCTTCACTCACAGCACTGAATCTTGACAACAAATCCCTTGATCAAAAACCTACTGAATAAGATTGACATTATGATTAAAAGCAAAAACAACATTACTCTCTGTTGGATACCAAGTTATGCTGTCATCCATGGAAATAAAAAGCTGACAAAAAGTGCGATACCCCAACATATCAAATACCAAGATACTATATACTAACTTGAAGCTAACCATTTGCAAACATTACCAAAAAATGGCATAATCATTGCAAAAACAACAAACTGTAACACATTCAACCAACAATTGGAAAATTGCTCCCAGATTATCAAAAAATAAGAAAGGATGATTTAACTCTAACCAGCCTATGTATCAGACATACTTATATCACTCACTCACACTGGCTTAAAAATGAAGAACTTCCAATGTGAATTACATGTCAGGAAGAATACACAGTGTAACATATAAGCTGTAGCAATGTCAACCTAATCCAGATAAAGTACTATCAAGTAAATAAATTTAAAAGGTTTATTCGAAAATACTAAACCAGATGATATACTGAATTATTTAAAAGACATTAGATGCTACACCAGAATTTAGATTTAAACTAACACAAAACCTGATTTGTCTAATTTTTTTTTTTAGTATAGTGGATGAGTACATGGTCATACGTACTCACATCAAGTTATCTCAAAGTTAATATTCAGGTGGGATTCCTTAAGAATCCATTGTATCATCTAATTTCTCAAAACTAACTCCACATATAATTACAATAATGACTAAACACAATCAAATGTTTTCTCTTGTTTTTTACCCTGGTTCAATGCTATGAAATAAGGCCTTTCTTCATTTAACTATGTTTGACTACTATTGTCAAGCTTCCTTGGGGATCTATTTGCCATATATGTATACCTTACCACACTAAAAACTTTTGCGATCTTGACTTTTTTTCTACTAATAGGTAGCAGCAGGAGCTTGTGGTTTGGCACAAAGGGCCCTAGATGAAGCAACAAGATATTCCTTGGAAAGAAAAACTATGGGAAAACCAATTTGTACAGTAAGTTTTGTTTTTTTTCACTTATGAAAAATAATGCAATTAGATATTTGAGAAAGATATTAAAATACAATTTGTTATAGTTTTTGTTAATGTAATGTCTACTGCTTATGAAAAAATTTAAACAAATTGAATATAAGTTGGAAAGTCATTGCATAAGTACCAGTAGCAAGGAATTTATTTTATTTTAACTTTAAAGATATTTCAATACTTAACATCTTTATAGGTTTTGCTTTTAACTTGAAAGGTTGTTTTTCTTTGTCTTTAATTTCACTCTCATAGTTTTGTATACGCATGCTCACATGTTTTTGTTTAAAGCTCAAATAAGATAATTTGACCATGACCTTAACATTTGACCTTAATTTCTCAAAAAGTGTTTCTTTAATTTTTTTAATTTTGAAAAGAAATTTGTCTGCTTTATGGCAAGATGCATACAAAATTTTGTAGTTGACTTTTGTCTGTGGCCCCAGTAACAAGGTTTTTACTGAGTTTGGCCAAATTAAAAAATAAATGGTAGATTTTGCTATTTGCATTATGTGCTAACATTTTCATATCTCCCAATATATAGACAAGTTGTATATCTTTAGAAAGCTCTTTGAATGCTGATTAATATTCACAGAAGAATATAAAATCAATAGAATTATAAACAAAAAATAACAATCATTTTTTTTCCACTGTATCCGTCTATTTTAAAATGGTACATAATTTAGCTCTAGGTGAAAAAGCAACTGAGAAATTGATATTTAAATTTGTGACTTTTCCAAAATTGATCTTTTTGGCAAAGGTCAAAGGGTCATATCTCTGGAACCCTTTGATCTAGAGATGTAAAATAGATACCATTCAATTTGTATCATGAAGCTTTATAAGTGTACCAAATTTGAAAAAGAAAACTGTTTTGGTGATGATTTGACATAGAATGTCTCTATATGGAGATAAATGTAATTTTTCTTTTCTTTTCATCATAGCATCAAGCTATAGCATTTATGTTGGCTGATATGGCAATTGGTATTGAGTCCGCCCGTCTTGCAATGTATAAGTCAGCCTGGGAAATTGATTCAGGTAAAAGGAACACCTACTTAGCATCAGTTGCCAAATGTTTAGCAGGTGATGTTGCAAATAAATGTGCTACTGATGCTGTTCAAGTAAGTTTTTTTTTTATTTTATGCACACACAAATGTGAACTGATTGGATTAGATTCTTGAAAACAAACATCATTAGGGGAAATATTAATTTTGTTGGGGGTGGTGATTGATCATGAGTGTTGGATGACTATAAAATGATACTAATAGTTAAAAAGAAAATAAAGCAATTCCACATAAAAAATATTGAATTTTCTGTGACATGATGCTGTCAGAAGGTTGGTTGAATTACTATATTTGTTATAGCCTCTTGTTGGGTAAGAGCCATTATTTTGGTTCCATTTATTGTTACAAATATCCAGTATTCAATCTTTTGTAGTCCTCTTCATTTAACTGATTTCTTTTTAAGAAACTCAGAATCTTTAGTACTAACATCTTAACTTCTGGAATCTACAATGTCAGTTAGTGATAAAAAAATCTGACAGAGCACAAAATCAAGATTGTTTCATAGAGAGAACAGAATGTCTTTTCTCAATGTTAATTTTCATCTAATTATTTTCCTAGTCAAGAATGTGTGTTTGTCTTCAAGTGTAAAAATTTCTGCTTCATGTTGGGCTCAAACTGTGATTTAAGTAAAATTTCTTGAACAAAACATATTTTTCATATCATATTGATATTTTTATGACTGACATTGAAATGCATTTAAAATCAAAAGCTTTTATTTTACTTATAAAAGAGAAAAGCTTAAATTTTTTTGACATTTTTTAAATGTTTGTGTGAATTATCAGTGAATGTATTCAAGAAAATGTAAATTTGGAATATGAATGGCATATTTGTAATAACAATCTGATCAAAATTTGAAATTTTCACAAATGTCATTGCAAACTGATTATTTTCTCAGATGTAATGATAGCTTATTTGTATTAATTACCTGAAAAGTATGATCCACTATAAGACAAGTTTGTCATCATTTAAAAAATTAATTGTAAATATATAGTTTAACCCCTTATCTCCTCCCAAATTAGATTTTTGTTCAGTAAATTAATTGCTTCCATTTTTTTTCCATCTCTTAGAAGATGCACAAAAACATAAAGGCAGTTATTCTCTAAGCAATAAAATCTTGAAAAAAAGAAATTGGCTGAACATTTAATTTCAAGAAATGCTAAATGAAATTGGTTTTAACATTATTATAGAAATAATTGAATATTATAAGCCTAGGTTACAAGAGAAGCATTTTTGTAAAATGCAGACTAATCCTATTTATTAATTTTTTGGAGAAGGGGGCTTTATTATTGACAATCTTAGATAACCCAAGAAATGTGAGAAAACAAACTGTTGGGATAGAACTTAGTTACATCAATCAATTTCCACAAATATGATTGGTTCTTGTGGTCAATCTTGTATTGCACATAAAGAATTTGGGTTCCTTACTATTGCTCAGATGCATCAACCAGAAAATTGTCAACTTGGTAACCTCATAATGGAAAGTTGCAGTCACTGATCAGTCAGATCACCAAAAAACATTAGTTAACCCTTTGTTGCATATTGGTTACAATTGTAACCTTTCTCTAAAATAATAGAGAATAATAACAAATTATTTTAGAGAAAGATTACAATTGTAGCCAATATGCAACAAAGGGTTAAATCATTATGGCCATGGAAGAATGGGTGAACTAAACACATCCTGAACAGAAAATCCAGGATAAACCTCTACTCCTGTTTTATAAACATTTATTGTATTTATTCTCTAGTCTTTTAGATATTTTTAAAATTTTTTTGATTATTGAAAATTGCCTTTATAACAAAAATGATATTAAATAATTCTGGCTCTTGTTTTACAGATATTTGGTGGAAATGGGTTCAACAGTGAATATCCTGTTGAAAAACTTATGAGAGATGCTAAAATTTATCAGGTGATAACATAACTTTATTAATTTAAACAGATTTGATGTTTTTGTTAGGCTTGTTTTCACTTTTCATTTACTTTCTTGATTTTTGCATGATTGTAAGAATGTCTGTAAACTTATTCATTCTGGCATTTTTTTTTAACCATTTATCTTTGAGATTGTATACAATGCACACAGGAAAGAATAAGCATTAAAATTTCAGTCAAGTGTAAATTTAAATATTTTGATGTGACAAATTTGCATAAAAGGATTATCACAGATGTAAATGAAAGAATGTATAGTTACAATTGGTTCTTGCAGAAATAGTGGAGGTGAGATTGATGGATTAATTTTGGTAAACAAAAGCATGTTAAGATAAAATCAAATTTAAAATGAAACATTTTAATTTTCTGTCTAGTTGATATATTGCATATCTAATTTCAGTAAAAACTTTGACAGTACAATTTTTTTTTTACTTGTAATAGATTTTAGTTTTGTTTTCTGACACTTGCTGGAATTTAGAGTAAAATTGTTTTTCCTTTTCATTAGATGTAAGCAACAGTTTCAAGCAAGTTTTTGAAAAAATAATTTATATCTGATTTTTTTTTCTTTTCATATTTCCAGATTTATGAGGGAACAGCACAAATCCAAAGGTTAATCATTTCCAGGGAGCATTTAGCCAAAGCCAAGGAAAATTTGTGACTTGAATCCATTTAATCTACAAATTATACACTTTTAAAATGAAAGCATTTCATGTCATATCAAATTCTTCCAATATTTTCTTCCCTCTTTTTTATACAGGGTGAGATGAATAAATTGTAGCCTAAATTACACAAAAATGAAAATATCACTGACATCTCTCATTTTAACAGATATATTTACACAGAAATATCTTGAAATACTAGAGTAAATTTATTCAATAAAATCTCCATTGGCTTCAACCACAACTTTCACACAACTTTGGAATCCCTTCTGAATGGTCTCCTTGTTTAAGTTGGTGAATATTGGTATAATTCTTGCCTTCAATTCATCTTTGGTTTTAGGAGTTTTATTGGTCTCTTGCTCCCCACACATAACAATCAAGTTAACTCTAGTTTGGGAAGTTAGGCGGTCAGAGAAATTGTCTGAAAGTCATGACTGCTTATGTGCATTGTGCAGAATCTTGTTATTAAATATAGTCTTCCAACAGCCACTTTCTTTTACCCAGGGTAGCACTATCTTCTCAAGGCTCTTGATGTAAGCCTCAGTGTTGAGTTTGAGACCCTCTGGAAAGATGAATGAAAGCATAACATTGGTGTGCTGACTAGTGATCGTAAACACCCTTGAAATCACTCATACAACTCTCTCTGAATTCTCTGCACTGTCTTCAGATTTACATCCAAACATTCTAAAATGTTCATATTGGATCATCCAGCATGAATGCCAAAGAGAACAGCATGTTATTTTCAAATTTCTGGCAAAGAGAACTGTCATGGTGCTCTTTTCCTCACAAACAATGCCCAACTGACCCTAATATACTGTGCCATTGAGAAAAACAAAGAACACGCATACATAAAATTAAAATATAAAATGGCAACAATTTACCCATAACACCCAATATATCAGTTTTATCATTTATTGTTAGAATAAAATGTGACTTTGTTTTAAGATTTTTAATATTCCAAACTAATAAAGATAGAATTTGATAAAAGATGTCAATAAAAGATACTTTAAATATTGCTGGTGTATCCAGTGACGACATGCTGCTCAATTTTTAAGATTTATGTTGTGCAGAAAAAAAAAATCAATAAAATAAATAATCTGTTAGACAAACTTCCTAATTTGAATCTTCAATTTTTTTCCTTTTCCTTTTTATATCCATCAATAAAACTTAAATAATGTTAATATATTTTTTAATTGAAAACAATTAGTCTATATAAACATGGAAGCTATTCTTAATATATTGAGTTATAAATAAATAAAATCTTTATTTTTATTGAAATAAATTTATATTTTGAAAATAATTTAAAGTTAATAAAAGGTGAATGGATAATGAACAGTCTTTCATTGGTTGGCTTCATTTGGGCATTAAGAAATTCTGTTGGTCAAAAAAAAAAATTATATATGGAATAAATCTGTATTATTTTATTTTTTACTTATTTTTAACGGTTAGCTGTTACTTCATTCTTAATTCTTTATTTATATGAAAAAAAAATATAGATTGTGTGTGTGTGTCTGTGTGTGTGTTTTCAAATAAAACTCCAGAAATTACATATGTCGTATGGCTATTTTGGCGAGGAGAAACCTCACTTCTTCAACAAAATTCATATACTGGAAGTTTACTCAAAAAGAAATTCATACACTGGAAATTTATATGAAAGAAGGAAAAAATAAGATAAAATAAGAATAATGGGAGGGGTGTTAAGAGACAGTAGATTATGTTAGACAGTTGTCATCTGATATGGAGGGTAGGGAAGAAGGGAAAAGAAAAGAGATGGTGAAAAAGATTCAAGACTCAATCATTGGAAAGAACTTTTAGATTACATCTGTATTAAGAAATAAAAAGTTAAGTGTGTTACAGGAATGTAAGTGAGGGAAAACAGAAAGGGGTAAAAAACAATGGGGTAGACAGGGAAAGAGTTAAAGGAGAGGAAAGAAAAGGATAGATACATAAAATAGAAAAAAAGAAGAAAAGGGAAATAGAGAAAAAGATAGTATGATGTAATATTCTGCTTTACTAAATATTTTTTCAAAAAAATTTTCTGTTTAAAATAATATTGTCTTATTATTGTAGGGATAAGATTACTTTAAATTCTATTACTGGAATAAAAGGGGTGGGGTTCAAAAAGGAAATATTGGAGGGGGTTTAAACAGAATTTATATATTTATATATTTATATATATATATATATATATATATATATATGAAAATAGAAGAGACAATATCTAAGATTGTTATTGGGAATTCTAAAGATATAGGTAATTGTAGTGTAGATTGTAGATTCCCTTAATAATCTCATTATATCAATAAATTGATTATTGATATGAATGATTCATTAAAAGGATAAATAAAATAATTTTTCAAAAATTATTCACATATATACATCCATACACATACAATCATCCACATGTATGGGTACATAAATATAACTGCACCTAAGATATAAATATATATCAACCAAATTTATGGGGAATAAAATGAATATAAATTTAAAATAAAGGAAATATACACACATACACAGACACACACACATTACGGAAAATCCTGAAGAATAGCGAAATGGTTTTAACAACCGACATATTTAAATTATTTGTTTGAACATTATTTTTAATCAATACTCATATTTGAGTAGATATTCTGTTTTTAATCAAACAGTATATTTATATATTGATTTCTACTGACCTGATTATTTACGATAAATTTTGTTACGAAAACGTGTGTCATTTGGCAGGATTCTAATAATGAAACTATAGCATTACTTGATGTTAAAAATGTGTTCACTAATGTTCCTGTTAGAGAAACCACTGGCATTATTATAAAAGAATATATATAATAATAATAATTACTGAAAATTAAAGCTAAAATACTAAAAAAAACTATTTTAATTTGTACCACTGAAGTCCCATTCTATGATCACAGTAATAATATATATGTGCAATGGGATGTTTCAGTAGGCTCAGTTCTGGATCCAACTTTCAGCAACTTCTACATGGCCAATCTAGAAAATAATATATTTAGCACCACTAAAAACCCTCCATTTACATACTATAGTTTAATATTTTTATATTAGTTAAAAATATAGAAGAAATAATAGAACTCTAAAAAGAACTTTCAAAAGAACTCTGTCTTGAAGTTTACATACGAACTTAACAAAGATAGCAAAATCCCTTTCATGACATTTTAATAGACGCAAACAATAAATAACAGATTTACTATCTAACCATATAAAAAAAAAAAAAACAACAAAAACTCTTGCACTCTTAACTGTAAGAGTGAATGCCCTAATTACTTCAAAATAGCACTTATACATGAGCACAAATAAACTCCACAATGAATTTATTTTACTCTGAACTGAAAAATATTAAGTAGACTCATTAATAATGACTTCCCAAACCACATTGTAGATGAAATAAGACGATATTTAAAAAACCTCAACACACCTCAAACAGAATATGGTACTTCCACAAAAGACCCTAAACATATCAAACTCTTTTATTGCAACCAGATGCATGATAACTACAAACAGGATCAAAAAAATCTTTAAAAAATCTCATTTGTACTAATATATCTCCCATTGATCCTAATAAAAAATTAAAATTAATAATATATTATAAAAAATACAATACTACTAATTTAATTCTCTGTAATAACTTCTCACTAACTGATGTGTTACATAAAACCAATATTATATATAAATTCAAATGTCTCTTTTGGAGAATGTATCTCCGACAAAAAAGAAACAAGAAAACAAATAGATATGTTGTATTTACAACTACTACATTAACAAGATGTTTTACATTACACGTATCTGACCATTTGTCTATTTCTAGACAGCTACAACAACATTCCTGTCTACATTCACAATATAAAAAAATAATACAGTAATTTTTAGTAACATAGTTTTGTGGTTATTTTTTTGTTATCACAATTCACACCCCTGAAGATGATCTCGGAGGGAAGGAGAGTGAAAGTACTTGGGAACAGCGAGAAATGAATAATACAATCATCTGTCAAAGTTACAACTCATTTGTTAAATCTTTCAATTATAATACGCGAAAGATTATCCGTGAGTACAAACGGATTTTATTAAAAATAAGCAGTTTGTTTATATATATATATATATATATATATATATATATATATATATATAGTGTGTGTGAATAGAATAAGTAAAGAACAAGTAAGAGTGTCTTTAACATGTTTTACTTTAACAAGCGTCAAAGATTCATTAAAGACAAATGATTTCAAAATCTGAGAGACTGTTGATTGAAGTTATGATGGAAGGCTCAGTCAGTATAGCTTGAGTGAAGCTTTATTTTATTAAAAATCTACTCCGGTAGTGAACCATTCAAGAAAATGGCTATCTACATTATGGAGAGAGGAAGACAAAAACAAAGGGAAATTATTCAGTCCCGGAACGTCAGAAAGATTAGAGAGTTCTTTTATTATTTTCTCCACTATTTAGGAAAAGATCAGGTTCATACATTCTTCTGGAAAGGGGTGGTTTCTAAGGATGTCTCTGCTCGAACTGAAAAGAGAAAAACATGTTCAAAGCTGATAATTTTCAGCTAAATACGGAGGTTTTTGACGAGTTCTAGAAGAGCGTCGAAGATTCAATACATTAGCATCTTCTGAAGAGGTCCTCTGGAAGCTATCCAAGGGCGGAGGATGAGGAGATGTAGGAGTGGAATTTTCAGTGGCGTTGTTTTCGAGGGCAGTTGAATCATCAATAACAGAATTTTCGTGAGCACTCGGCAGGGGAGGAGGAGTAGTGTTAGACTGGATAGGGGCAACCATTAGATCAAATTCTGTGTTTGTACTGTTAGTTTCATCACCCACTGTTGCAATATGGCGTAGAGACACTGTCATTTCTCGTCCATTATTAAGTCGCACGTGAGCATAGTTCGGATTGACTTCGAGTATGTCAACTGTCTCGACTAAAGGCTCATATTTACTTCCGCGTACATGGCGCCCCAGTTGGTACGGAATCGCCAAAATCTGATTTCCTTTGGTAATTAAACAAACGTTGATGAGGAGTGCAGGTCGAGGCAGTGGAAAGCAATGAGCGAATGATCGTAGAGCTTGGCTCACCGTTTGCCGAATTGTATTTCTCTCTGTTTGCTGCTTGTCCATTGCCCTACGGATTAAAGGCAGTTGTTTGGCTGGTAGCAATGTGCCGAGAAAGTAGAAACGCCTTTAATTCGTCCGACCTAAAAGCTGTACTCTGATCAGAGTGCACAAAAGAAGGGTTTGCAAAAATGGAAAAAAAACTGGTCAGATGTTTCTTAAGAGTCGCTGCCGAGACATCAGCACAAGGGTAAGCAAAAGGAAAACGGGAATATTCGTCAACCACTGTTAGTATGAAACGATTGCGAGAATTTGAGGGTTAAGGTCCCTTGAAGTCTATACTTAATCTTTCAAAGGGTTGGCTTGCTTTTTATGAGTGTTTGAGGAGGAATTTTAATGAATATAAGCTGTATTTCGGAACATACCTGGCATGACCTTGTTACCGCTCTTACATCTTCTACAGAGTATGGTATATTTTTGCTTCTGACAAAATGCAGCATTCGGGTCATCCCAGGGTGACATAAATCTGTGCAAGATATGTAGTTTGTCAACAGAGACAGTAGAAGAGCAAATTCGTGATAAAGTGTCCTGGACGATACACTATGTCGTAACTGAAACAGGCAAGTTCTAATTTCCATCTCGTGATTTCGTTTTTTATTTTGTTTTTACTTTTAAGATTGAACATGAAGGAGACAGATTTCTGATCTGTGATGAGCTTAAAATGCTTCCCGAGTAATAAGTGTCGCCATTTTCGAATCGCTTCTACAATGGCATAGGCCCCTTTTTCAACTGATGAGTGCTTTTGTTCGGCTGAAGTTAAAGTTCTTGAAAAGAAAGCTACAGGCCGACGATTTTGGGTTAGAGAGGCAGCAATAGCATGTTTCGAAGCATCAGTCTCAATCTCAAACGGTAGAGTAGAGTCCATGGCCACCAGGGACGATTTTGCGATCTCGTTCTTTAGATGCTTGAAGGCATCCGTTTGTTCTTTAGAGAGAGGAATCTGGCTAACCCAGGTTAAGGGATGTAGCTTTTCGGAGAAATTTGATATCCACCTAGAATAGTGAGAGAACATCCCCATTGCTCGTCGGAGATAGGTATGGTCTTGAGGTACTGGCATGTCCACCAATCCTTTGAGTCTGTTGGGGCCAGGTTTTACTGAACCTATGCTTATCGTATACCCAGGCAAGTCCACTGAGCTAAATGAATAATGACATTTTTATTCAGTGTTAGGCAGTACTTTGCTACACTATTCATAAATTTCTTTAGTTTGTTGTCATGTTCTGCCTGGTTATGACCACAGATAGTAACGTTGTCGATATAGGCGTAGGTTCCTCGGAGGTCTTCTCGCTGGAAACTTGCTACTCCATTGGTCACTCCAAAAGGGATTCTATGAAATTGCTACAGAGACCCAGCAGCTTCAAAGGCTGTATATTTTCGTTCTGGCTTGATGGCAACCTGGTGATAGGCCCTGGTTAGATCAAGTGTGCTAAATACTTGATAACAGACAATCTCATTTACCATGTCTTCTATCCGAGGAAGCGGATAAGCATCCAGAAGAGTGAACCGATTTATCGCCTGGGAATAATCCACGATGAGCCTTTTCTTATGAGTTTCAGGAAACACTACCAGTGTTTGGGTTCGCCATGGCGATTGAGAGGGTTCTATAATACCTTCCTTCAGAATACGTGATATTTCTGAATGAATTAATTTAGCATCAGGTGGCAATGTCTCCTAGATTTCACTGCTATTGGATGATAGTCAGGAGTCAGATTCGCAAACAGAGAGGGATAAGGGACATTATTCATTGCAGATAGTCCACAAACGGTGAGAGGTCTCCCGAAAGGTATTTTTAAGGATGAACGCTGACCTAGAAAATTATACCCAAGAATGACATCACAGCATAAGTTAGCCATAACGGACAGCTTGACATTACTGTACTCTCTGCCACTTAGATTGAGGATGAATGGGAACTGCTAGTCATAAAAATTCTTTCTAAACTTGGCGAGATTGCCAATACGAGCCTTTTAACCTCGTCAAGATTAATAAAATTTTTTGAGCTTCCAGTATCAATAAGTATTTTTAGAGACTTGCCTTTGATTTTTCCTCACAATGTCAAGCAGGATAGACTCTCTGAGAAATTATAAGATGGAATAGAAGAAGCTAGAATAGACTCACTGTGGTTGATAGCATCTGCTGTAGGTGATCTGCAGACACGAGCAAAAAGTCCTTTCTTTTTATAATTTTTGCAAAAGGAGTTTCGAGCAGGGCATCTAATTCTCTTATGTCTCTGTTTCCCGCAGAAGAAGCATTTTTGTCCAGAGATAGCGGCCATGGTATGTCTCTCATAGCACCCAGGCTGTTCGTCATCTTCAGCTACCTTAGCCTGAACAGTGAAGACATAAGCGTTTAGTGAGTTCTGCTGGAGATAGGACGCTAATTGCCTCTGTGCCATTTCAAGTGTTAGCGCCTGGTCATAAGCAGTGTCTAGATTCAGTGTTTTGTTTTCCAGAAGCCGTTGTCTGATTTGATTAGACGGAATTCCGTTTATGATTATATATTCGCTTGAATTGCTGTAACAGCCTGGAACTCACAATCCTTGGCGAGTTTCTTTAAAGCTTGCAAATACTGGTCTACACTCTCGACAGTTTGCTGACGACGATATTCGTCGTCAGCAAACTGTCTCCTTCCAGAACGTCCTTCCAGACTCCTTCCAGAACATCCTCCCAGAACGTCCTTCCAGACTCCTTCCAGAACGTCCATGGCTGAATTGTAGTCGTCAATGTCGGAGATGTGTTTAAAGATAGTGGGAGAGACAAGGTTGATGAAGAGATTCAGTTTCAGTCTGTCCGTCAGTGGAGTTTGTTGTGCTTCCCCGGCCGCTTCGAGAAAGATATGGAAGGATCTTTTTCAGTGTCGCTACGTGTCGGCCTAGTCAGGTTTATTTGCGTCTAGATCTAGGCGTTCTGGCTTCAGGCATTTTCCCATCGTGATAGATTTTTAGTAAAATAAATTGTTATGAAAAGGGTTTGAGCGAAAGTGATGGAAGGCTGAGTCAGTATAGCTTGAGTGAAGCTTTATTTTACTAAAAATCTACCCCGGTAGTGAACCGTTCAAGAAAATGGCTGTCTACATCATGTAGAGAGGAAACCAAAAGCAAAGGGGAATTATTTAGTCCCGGAAGGACAGAAAGATTAGAGAGTTCTTTTATTATTTTTACCACAGAGGTATAGTTCCATTCCATTGGTAAGATACATGTCACGTGTGATAAAGCAATGGGTGAATATTAAATGTAGTTGAAAAACTTATCTGTTTGAGTGCGTGTGCCAACGCGAAATAAAAACATAAGATGTTTATTACGAATGTAAGTATATGTAAGCGAAAATAATGTGCGTTAAGCATATTTAAACTATAGACGAATTAAGTGTGTGTATATGTCGGTAACATTAGTATGTGTAAATGACAGTGGCAAAATACATTTTTGTTCAAAATACGTAACAAGTATTGTACACACGTGTCAGGTGATAGAACGAATTTTTGTTTTTTTAAATAAAATGAATCAGTTTTGAATGTATGTGTTGAGAGAAATCATATGTGAATGTGTGCGTTTATGAGCCAGTAAAGTTAATATGTGAAATAAGATATACTTGTGTCAAGTGAAGCAACGATTTTCTATTTTAAATAATGTGAGAGAAACATGTATAAATGTATGTGTATGAGAGAATCATGTATGAATGTGGCGTTTATGAGTCTGGAATTGTAAAAATGAAATATATTTCAGTTTAAAATTCTAGTGAAAATGATGTATAAAAGTAAAACAACGCTGAAATACATGATACGTAGAAATGTTAAAACAGTAACTAAATCTAAATCCTTAACAGCAAACCAATGTAGTGTATCAATTTACATGCCCGTTCATATATATATATATATATATATATATATATATATATATATATATATAAAGTAGATAACGCCTAATGAGCCAGACGAACCTACTTAGGTTTCACCTAAACGGATCGTCAGGAAAAGTTGGTTAAATAGGAGACGAAAAAACGACATATAAGAAGGAAACTAAGACAACCCACGTGACCAAGAAAGGAGATACCAAACACAAGGAAGGGGAGTTAACAACTTTATTACAGAAAATTTTAATTTTTTAAAAATTTTTATATTAAGGGGTGAAATGCAAAGACAAAAACAAAGAGGTACAATCCCAGGATAAAGAAACCTAATCCAACACCAGGGCTTCCTATGCCTACATTTATTCAATATTTCCGTCTTGGAATTCAATAAATTATTCAGTTGTTTATACAAGCTATAGCTAGCTTTTCCTCTGTACATAGCCTACAAAATTGCTGGCCAGCTTTATATTTAGCGAATCTCTTCAGTATCTCTCCTTTCAAGATAGGGTCTCTATTAAGTTCTTGTTTAATGGTCCATACGTAAGTGTATAAAGTAGTGCTATGCTTAGACTTTTCGTTATTAAAGCTACTAGTATGATTATAATATCTTTTTTTTAATTATCCTGTGTAGCTCCTATGTGTCCATATATACTAATTTATCTTTGTGTCCACTCTTAGTTAAGGCATCTTGGTAAACTTTTTTATTATCATCGAAAATATTTTTACTAGATGAATTGTTTGACAGTCTATAAGAATTACTTTTTGCAATACCCCTCACAATGGGTGCAGGGTGATTGGATTTAGTGTTTACATATTGGGGGTCTTGATTTTCTTTCTTGTATGGGGATATTATTCCATTCAGTAAATTATGCATAATGTCTAAATAGTTAATCACTTTTAAATTAATTTCAGCATCCAAATTAAATCCATACTTCTTAAAAAACCAATACAGTTTTTTGCGTTTCGTGTCACACTTTTGGGGATTACTGTTATCAACAATGATTAATCCATCATCACGATATAAGCCGTGGTTGTTAAAGTCTATGTATTCATTAAGCCTATAGAGCAATAAGCACCCTATTGGTTCTGACACCTCAGCACGGTCATATGCTCCCATGGAGTTATCAAAGCTATTTATATCATCTTTTTTTTATCCATAATATGTTATTATGGTACAATAACGTTTTCCGGCAATGCCTAATAACGTCTATTTCATGATTTGAAATTTCACTAAATTCCTTAGCAAAAAATGTTAAATGTTTTTTTCGGAGATAGATGGGTAATACTCTTTAATATCATATTTTATAAATGAGCAATTGTCATTTTTGTCATAATTCTCAAACCATTCAATGTAATCATTAATAGATTGCCACTGGTTTATATTAGTAAAAATCCTTAGTGATTTGCATACCTTCTGCAATATGACCTTGCTTATCCTACCTAACTTTGTTTTGGTAGGGTTCAGTAACCTATACCTCCTTTTATGGTCACGTTGGTTGTCTTAATTTCCTTCGTATGCGTCGTTTTTTCGTCTCCTATTTAGCCAACTCTCCCTAACGATCCGTTTAGGTGAAACCTAGGTAGGTTCGTCTGGCTCATTAGGTGTTATCTACTTATTTCGCTCTACCTCTGTATTGAGCGCTGTTAGATGATTACTCGTATCGGGTTTTTTTCTTTGGGCTTCGAGCTGTTCTCGGTCCGAACACTTTTGACTGACGTTCATCTACTAAGCTCTTTCTTTTTTTTAAAACTATTTTTTTCCTTCTGTCGAAAGTTTTGTACAATTATAATCTCGTTCATATATATATATATATATATATATATATATATATATATATATGTGTGTGTGTGTGTGTATATATGTGTGTGTATATATATATATATATATATATATATATATATATATATATATATTCTAAACATATACGAGTCGTTCTAAACATCATATTTAGGCTTTAATTTCAGGGGAAAATAAAGACAAAAATTGTTCAACAATTGGATATTTTTTTATGTTGGCTTTAAGCTTTCGGTTCACATGAGACATCTTCAGAGAGGTTACAGGGACGTTAACATTTTATCTTGTGTAATGTTGGGCAATTTTTGTCTTTATAATACGTCTCATGATTAAACATGGTAGTCATCAGTTGTTTGTTATATTTAATATATATTCAGAAAATTATCTGCTGCCTTAATGCAGTAAATGTATATATATATATATATATATATATATATATATAGAGAGAGAGAGAGAGAGAGAGAGGGAAGATAGATAGATAGATAGATAGATAGATAGATATCTCTTTATATATATATAGATAGACAGATAGATATGTATATATATATATATATATATATATATATATATACGTATGCATATATATGTATATATATTGATGTATACACACACATATATCTATATGCAAGCACACATGATACTCGGAAAAGGTATGTAGGTATATGTATATATAAAATGAACACAGAAGTGAGAGAAAATACAAGAATTGTACGTACATAAACACACACACTTGGCACACTCACACACGAGAACACACAAGAACAAATACCGGAGGAAAAAATGTAGCAATAAACACGCCTCTAATTAAAGCAGATAGACATAACATCAGGTCATTAAACGTCGCCTACTACCATTCTGGCAGAGATGAGAAAATGCCACCGGCCAACGGGCAAATATTAAACCATAAATTAAAGCAGACGGATATATCATCAAATTATTATTATATAATAATAATAATATATATATATATATATGTGTGTGTGTGTGTGTGTGTGTGTGTGTGTGTGTGTGTGTGTGTGTGTGTATATATATATGTTTGTAAAATGTAGGTGTGAAAAATGTAATGGTCAGTGATGGAAAAGGAAGAAGAAACTGCTAGAATTTGATCACTGTTATAGTTCCTGGCTTCTCCACAATACGTATTTTTCCTCAATTTGTGAATATCTTATAAAAAATACATAGTGTGCCATGGAGTTTAATGTGGACTAGTTTTCTGTATAGGCCAATTAACATTTACTTTTTCATTTGAAGGTGCTGGTGCCTATATTAGGTCTCGCAGCTCCTCGCTGTGTAAACAGCGAGAGTGTTTGCTGGGCCTTGCTGTGATCAGCAGTTCATCCCCCCTTTCCTATCATTGACCATTTAATTTTTCACACCTTTTACATTTTACGTGAAGTTCTCCCAATAAAAAAAAAAAAAAACTTTGACGAGCGGGAGTAAAACCGATTGTTTTCTTTTTATATATATTTTATCCTCATTATGCACACACACACACACACACACACACACACACACACACATATATATATATATATATATATATATATGTGTTCAAAGAAAACTCCGAAAACTACATTCATTGTATGCCCATTTTGGCAAGAAAAAATCTCGCTTCCTCAGCAACGGTCAAAATCAAAATTTTATTGCAAATATGAGACGAAAATTCACATTCCGGAAGGTGACTCAAAATAATTCTACGCACAGGAAGTTTATATTAAAAGGAGAAAGAAAGCAAATAAGAAAAAAAAAAGGAGGAGGAAAAAATTACAAATTTGGGCTTTAGACATTCGTACAGAGAGACATGGGAGAAAGGGAAAAAGAAAGAGAAAGGGTTTCAAGACTCGATTATAAAATAAGTATGTATGTATGTATGTATGTATGTATGTATGTATGTATATGTGTGTATATGTGTGTGTGTGTGTATATATATATATATATATATATAGGTGGATATGCGTTGGTATATGGATGTGTATATGTCTATATATAAATATATATGTATGCGTGTTTGTATATATGTAAGTATGTGTGTATATATGTATATTTCTTTTATTTTAAATTTATATTTATTTGAATTTATTTTATTCGTTATAAATTCGGTTGATATTTATGTATGCATGTGTGTGTATGTATGTACGTATATGTGTGTATATAATATATGTATATATGTGTGTATGTATATATGTCTGTATGCATATATTTGTGTGTGTGTCTAAGAGTGTGTGTGTATATATGAGTGTATATATTTATTTATATCTGCAGGTGCAGGTGTATTTATGCAATCTTATATGTGGATGATCGTGTATGTATGTATGTATGTATGTATGTATGTATGTAATTTTTAAAAATGTTTTTAGCTATCCTTTTAGTGTTTCATTCATATCAATAATCAATTTATTGATATAGTTAGATAACTTAAGGAAAACTATGATCTACATTACATTTATCTATATCTTTAGAATTCCCTGTAACAATCTTCCTGTCTGAGGCATTTTCTCTTCTATTTTGTGTATTCATATATTTACTTTAATAATAATAATAATATATATATATATATATATATATATATATATATATATAAATTAAAGTAATTTTTCAAAATTCAAAAATGTTGAATGAACATTTCGACATGAAATCCCAAAGAGAGAATTCACGTCTCCTCAGAGAATTCACGTCTCCTTCATTCAACATTTTTGAATTTTGAAAAATTACTTTAATTTATATTGGCTCTGTAATTTTAAGTACATTGAGCTCTCCTCCTGTATCATTTTTTAATATTAAAAAAAAATTAATATTAATTAGGATCACGTTTTTAGAATTTACCTTCCTACTTTTTCCATTTAGGATTAAAGAAGAATATATATATATATATATATATATATATATATATATATATATATATATATATATATATATATATACTTAAGGAGGAGGACCATGGCGAGAAAAGTCAAACTATAAAACGAAATAGTTTAATGATATCACTTAAAAACAACTGCAACAGAAAAAAAAAGTTTCAAAACAGATCAAAATATCCGCTTAAAAAAAAAAAAAGGAAAACCCGAAGCAAGTCTTTCGTCCGACAGAACTAGTCATGGGTATATGTCGGAATAAAACTTAAAATTCTGGAATGAAAAATAGGTATTGTTCAGAAAAGTGGGAAGAAAAAATATTCCCTATCATAAACCTTTACCAACAGACCTGAATAACTCCAATTGGCGCTCGAGATCTTTTTGTTTGCAGAGATAGTTGTGTATGTGGTCCGGCGTTTGGCAAACGCTTTCATTTTTTGATAAATTACTCTTTTCAAAGTTTATCTTTTGGAGAGACTTACTTTGCCGCAATTCCAATAATCAAAAGTTTTTTAATTTTTTAAAATTTTTGATTAAAAATAAATTTGGTGTCCCCTCTTACACGGACAAGCACATATTTAATTTATCTCATTATATTTTGTCGGATATCGAGAAGTTTGTTTTTGTAGAGGTTTGGAATTTTGTGTGCCTCCCCTTCATATTGATAAAGTATCTGTCTTCAGTGAATCTGCGATTTTTTTTTTTACTGAAGAAGAATGCACCTTCCTCGATTGATAATCTAAATTCTGTTAAGTCTCGTTTGAATGATTTAGCACATAAATTCGTTCATTCAGACATTCAGATAAGTTTGTGGAAGAAATCATTTTTCTGTTGCGAAGTCTCTTCAGTCCAACCCTGATATTTACATTACCTCTCCAGATAAGGGGTTTGGTGTGGTCGATCTTAACCGGTTTGATTATGTTTCTAAAATGATGTCGATTTTGAGCCACCATAGAAAGTTTTTATATTTGGATAACTTGGACTACAGTAATACTTCGAGTACAGAAACAAAACCCCAGAAAAGTTTTTTACAATTGTATAAAAGTAAATTTTTGTCGAAGGATGTCTACGATACTATTCGCCCGGTTGGTTCTTAATGACCGAGAATGTATGGATTGCCCAAAATTCATAAGAATGTCACTCCGTTTAGGCCGATCTTGTCTGTGATTGGATCGGCATTGCATAAATTGGCAGAATGGTTGGTTGACTTTCTGGATCCAGTCCTTCAACATTATTTTACTTTTTGTATCCCAGACTACTTTTATTTTGCAACAGCAAGACTTTCCCTGTGATGCAAACTCTTGTTATCTTGCTTCTTTTGAACATTAGTAGTTTGTTTATTAATGTCCCTTTAACGGAGGTTATCAATATATGTGCTGATCATTTATATAAAGACCCTGTTAAGGCTCCTTCTTTTCCCGAAAAGGTCTTTGTTGAACTAATGTAATTGGCTACTAAGTCTGTTTCATTTAATTTCAACAATATAATATACCGCCAAATTGACGGTATTTCTTGTTTCCACTTTGATAAATATTTTTGTGGGCTTTTTAAAAAGAATATTTGATAAGCGCCCTAAACCAGCATTTTATGTTTATTATGTTGGTGATACTTTTGCCAGTTTTTCGTCACACAGTGAAGTTTGTTATTCTTTCACTCCCTTAATGATTTGCACCCTGTACTTAAATTTACTATAGAAGTTGAAAAGAACAATCAACTTCCTTTCCTTTAATTTTTGATTTCCAAAAATAACCATTCTTTCGTTACTTCGGTGTACAGAAAACCTACATTTTGGGGTATATATCTAGGTTGGGAATCTTTTGCTCCTAGGACCCGAAAGGTCAATCTCATTAGAACTCTAACACACAATTCATGATTTTTTTTGTGTAACTTTTGATCGTGAGATTTACAATATTAGGATTATTTTTTTATAAGAAACGGCTATGCTCTGCCTGTTGTCACTAAGATAATCAATTCCAAAATTAAATGTTTTCGGGTGAATGAGAATATAAGAGGTTTGGGTCATTAAAATGCCCCGTCTATTTGAAGGTACCTATCTTACAATCGAGTAATGTTGTTTATAAATTCAAATGTTGGTGTGATGCCGACTATATAGGCCGGACGATCCAAAGATTGGAGGTTCGCGTGTCACTGCATGTACCCCACTCTATTCGTGAGCACCGCCTTACCTCTGAGTGTTCACATATGCTCGAATCTGCCATTGGTGAACACTTGATGACTATAAAGGAATGTGGTGACTCTTACTCGCTTTTCTGTTTTGTACAGAGGTCATTCTCCATTCCACCTCATTGTCGTGGAGGCTTTGACAATACAGTAAAACCCTCCTTCTCTGTGCAAACAAAAAGATCCCAAGCTCCAATTGGATTTATTCGGGTCTCTTGGTGAAGGTCTATGACATCGGATAATTTTTTTCTCTCTCTCCTTTTCTGAACATGACCTATTTTTCATCCGTGAATTTTAAGTTTTTTTTTCCGACATATACCTATGACTAGTTCTGTAGGGCGAACTTGTGTTTTCGTTTTTTTTTGTTTTTGTTTTTTTTAAGGGGATCTTTTGATATTTTGGGAAATTTTTTTCTGGTTCTATAGTTTTTAAGCGATATCATTATTTCTCAGCATGATGCTCCTCCTTAAGTATCTATTGGCATTTTGTTGTACGAAAAAACAATACTTGTCAAAATTCTCTGTTTAGACCCCTTCTAATACAATATTTTCTTTTTCTGCTTCTCCACTTTTATTCCAGTAATAGAATTTAAAGTAATTTTATACTTGCAATAGTAAAACAACATTATTTTAAACGCAAATGTTTTTAAAAAAACTTTTTTGGCAGAGCCGAATATTACATCATGTTATCATTTTCTCTATTTTCCTTTTCTCTTGTTTCTTTCTCCTCTTTTTCCCATTTTGTGTATCTCTACCCCTTTCTTTCCACTTTCCCAGTCTGGCGTGATTTTTTTCTTCTTTCTTTCTCCCCCATCTCTTCTTTAACTCTTTCTCTGTCTACCCTGTTGTTTTCTTTTTTCCCCTTCTTTCCGTTTTTCATTTCCATCACATTGCTGTACCATGCTTAATTTTTATTTCTTAATACAGATGTAATCAAAAAGCCGTTTTCAATGATCGAGTCTTGAATCCTTTTCAACGTTTTTTTTTCCGTTTTTCCTACCCTCCGTATCAATGTCGACAACCTTCTAACATCATTTACTCTCTCTTTTCCCTCCCATTATTCTTTCTTTTTTATCTTAATTTTTCCTTCTTTCATATAAACTTCTGGTATATGAATTTTGTCCTGAATTTGCATAATAAAGAATGTTGTCGTTGAAGAATCGAGGTTTTTCCTCGCTGAAATGTCCATACAACATATGAAATTTTCGGAGTTTTATTTGAAAATATACATATTCTATTTGGCTTTGTAAATAGATAATACTATTTACATCAAGTCCTCTAACAGGATCATGTTTAATATTGATGAGATTAATATTAATAGGATTTTGGACATTTTACCTACATGTCATTTTTATTTTGAATTTATATATATATATATATATATATATATATATATATATATATATATATAATTACCTATAAAAATTCAAATTTTCTTAAGTTGGATGGCCATTTTAATAGGTATTTTCGCTGTTGTTTGAAGATTATATATATTCGCGCGCACGCGCGTGTGTGTGTGTGTAGGTGTGTGTAATCTTCAAGCAACAAAAAAAATTCTCTAAACCCAACCATAATTAATAATCTAAAAATAGAAAAAATAACTTTATCATTTAAGCATTAGTTTATTAATAAAAAAGCACAGAAATAAGTGGAATGTGCCTGTATATTCATGTTTATATGTGCATTCGTGAACATATAAATACAAATATATGCACATGTATTCAAGCAACAATAAAAATCTAATTTTAAATTAACCGCCTACAATTAATATTCATAATACTTATGATATTACGAAACCAAATAAAATAACAGCTAAGTGAATATATATATATATATATATATATATATATATATATATATATATATATATATATATATATATAGCATTAATATCAATTATTTATGTAATAAATAAAATACAACTTCTTTAACAAAAAAAAAAAAAAAAACAATTAAAAATGGTGGCATGTCCCGAAAACATAATAATTCACTACCAATGCCAATTATCGAAAGAAAAGGAAAAAAGAAAAAAGCTAACGAGATAGGGTAAAGTGGATAAAAAATTGGAAGGGTAAAAAGGATCATGACACCCTATACGTATGCAAATCACTCAGGCAGGAGTACGTGTGCAAGCGTACATCCTCGTAGATGGGTGCATGCGTGCAAACACACACACGAACACAAACAATACGGAAAAAAGATTCACCAATAATATGTGTATATAAAGAATAAAAATGAAAAATATAAGCAGTAAATTGCTGATAACTCCTGAAGTGTGAGAAAAAGGTCTACCTACGAAACTATGGAGTCAGGGTGCCGAAGGTATCATCAATCAGCGAAGTGACAAGCTTTTGCTTATATTAGTTTTATATGTATTAGATATCTCTGCAGATACGCAAAACCTAAGGTTTAAAATGAATTTTTAAAAATGAAAAATATTTCTTGAAGCTTTTATCTTAACTTCAATTTAAGAAACATGGCTTGATTTTTCAGGCTGATGTTTTGTAGCAATTTGCGTTGTTTGGCAAACTACCTCTGACGCAACCTCTTCTATGTTCAATTTTTTTCTCCTATACTCGATTGTTATAACTGATCCATACGCCAAAGTATCTCTCTCTCTCTCTCTCTCTCTCTCTCTCTCTCTCTCTCTCTCTCTCTCTCTTATAGGTCTGTGTGTGTGGACATTGAAGTCAACATCCAGCGGCGATAGTCTGTTTCATGCTTAAATGCAATAGATGATGACATTTAAGCATTAAACGGACTGTCATTGCTGACTGTTGATTCCAATGTCTACATTTATATTTACATATGCTCTGTCCCTGATATTGAGCACTCTAACTCATAAAGATAGGATACATTAAAACTATGTTTTTATTGTGTATATATATAGAGAGAAATAGGTAGACCAGGCTCATTGTAGAAGTCCAGTGCCCTCCTATGTATCTATGATACAAGCCCCACTCCAAATTTTCATTATGTACAAATATTCCTATAATAATACAAATTTTATTCTAACCTATTAATGTACAGTAATGAATCACAAACAATATCGGTGAACAAGTGAAAATAAATGCAATATATCTAAATACAAATTAGAGACATGTCATAATAGATCATTTCATCTTAAATATATCAATAATGTTTCGCGTCCTTAACAGCAACTTGAGATTTTTCTTATTAAAAAGTAGAAGAATTTAAAACATTTTATATTATGGATAAAATTGTGAATTTTAGAATATATATATTTTCAGACATAGCTTGAGCAAAACAAATTGATGGATTTGGACAAAATAACAAAAAACGAATGATGTCAGAATCTGCGAAAACTTTAATAGCCAGTTGTGCTTTGTAATGTATATAAATGTCGGTAGAAAAAAAGCAACTCTGTTGATAAGGTAGCAATGACCCAGAGCATTGCCCGGGGCCCCAAGCATAACTTACTTTTGAATTTTAGAGGATAGTGGTCCATTACTATTAGGTATGACAATAAGTCCATTATCCTTAAACAATCGAATTTATTCTAGTTCAGCAATCGTACGAAGAATGTGCAAAATATAAATGCCCACTAAGTGTGCAATTTAGCGAAATCAAACGCACCCATAGGGACATCAAAATTGTCACGTACTTTTTATCCGAATAGAATTACTATTGAATAATAGCGATATTCTAGATGCTAAGGTAATTTTTTAATCTTCAGTAATATATATATATATATATATATATATATATATATATATATATATATATATATATATATATGGTAAAATATCATCATGAAACGTACAAATGCAGTATATTCAGAGTAGGATGGATAAATATGGGCAGATGTAAGGAGTGATGCGCTCGCAGAAATTATCTGAGAGCCATGACCGTGTTCTCCTACTTATTTGGTATGGTGCAGAGCCATTTTGCCGGACATAGTCTTTCAGCAACTACTTTTTTAATCCAGGACAGCACTACCTCCCTGTTGTGGATTCTTGTTTAGAAAATCACACAGTGTAATAATAACAAAAACAGATATTTGAGGAAAAATGTAAGTATATTGAATAAAAGATATACAACCTGTACACGGTTAGTAGATTCAGGAATACTTGTTAGTAGGAGTCAAATATATATAAGAATATATAAGAATATAAGAAGTAAGTCCGGGTAATAGTCTATATTCTTGCTGACCAGCGAACGGCGATTCTACTGCTCTGGCAAACAACAACTCAGCAGACAACTACTCCCGTTCTCTGTAGGCAGGATTATTTGTATACTTTGGAAGAGTTCATTGAGTGTGTAAAAAGGGATGACTCCCCAACACTCCACAAGGCACTTGATGTAGCCTCCCTGTTGAGTCTGAGGCTCTCACAAAAAATCGAGAGTTCTTTTCTCATCAGAACGATCAGAATTAGTTTTCCGAGCTGCCATAACTTCGAAATCGCCATCAGACTCATCCAACTCTTTTCGAATCCTCTGCACTCTCCTTAGATTGATACCCAAATATTTTGAAATGTTAGTATTTGAGATTCCGATGCCAAGTAGCACAGCATATCTTTTAAAAATTTCTCACGAAGTGAATTACGTCATTATGCTTTTGTTTCCTCACAGATGGTGCCAACTGACCCTACTGCTGTATTGTGCAGTTAACTAAATAAAAAAGAACGCATAAGCAATCTACCCATCATGCTATATATATATATATATATATATATATATATATATATATATATATATATATATATATTCAGGTGAAGAGAACCAAGAGTTTTAGAATTCCAAGTTCTCCGGCATTAATTTTTTTAAAAGTGCTCAATAGAACATATATTGTAGAGCATAAAGTTTGTTTTTTTTTTAAATTAATTTAATTCACATTGCGACTCGGAAATTTTGATTTCAGATAATGTTGACTCATTGTTGTGAAAATGATTTACATCTGAATGTAGAAAACAATACTCTTATTATTTAAAGAGTTAATATGGAGAGGGAAGACTGAAAAAAAAATAGATTTTATGTGTGTATTTAATTTAACTGATCAGAATGACGTTCAACTTTTAAATTTGAAAATATAACTTATATGTTTGAAGAATACAGTGTTTCTTATTTCAAACTTAAGGGGTAAGTGTCAGCTCATTGAGTTACAGTCTAGACTGCTCCTTTTCGGTGTGGTGTGTCCATTATTGTTACAAGATTATTGTTTTATCTTTCTCTGTATCACAGCATTTTTAAAAACAAAAAGAAAAGAAAGAAACTAATTTTTGATTTTTGATTTGAAATAAAAGAACCTTTGGTATGATTAAACTATTTTTTATTTCGGTTCAGAGTGCATTTTTTCCTCAATTTTGATATACTCTTAACTTGTATAAATTTTAATATTTATTTAATTAATATTATATCATAACACAAAACAAATTACCCGATATATGTAAGTTAATCGATATTCTTTTATGAAGAATTTTTAACCGAATTCTAAGGTGAACATTTTGGAATGGTTATATATGACATTTATTACGTTACGTTTATTTAATAGATTTTTATTTTTAATTGCATGAAAACACTGGATTGTAATCTTAATTGGATAATAATTATTAATTGTCAGAACAAAAGAAATTTAAGAACGGTTCTAAAGAGAGACAAACTCAGAGGTAACTAGCGAAGATTCAGTAAAATTGATTTCTTCCCACCCTATCCACTTCCCATTGATAAGACAACATAATTAATGTCCTGGGAAATAAAATTCAGGGTTTGTTTACATTAATACTATCGGTCCGAATACTGTCACATATACAAACGAAGCCTGACAAAGCCCCGGACGCAAAGTGGGTCACGGCTAGGATAGAATAGTCAGAGGTGTACACCGGGTTGTTTGGGCAGTCGCTGCCTCACAAAATTACACCCACAATTTTCGTGGCCGGAGCAAACACACAGACACATAACTGACAATTGTTTTGCTCCCATTAATTTTCGTAGCTGTTATTGTTAGATTTATCAGTTCATCATCCGGCTAGAGTTGGATTTATTTCTGGTGTAAGTAATAAAGAGATTTTAGTCATCAATTTTAATATTCAATAATCCTGTTGTTAGAGTTATCAACAAAGTTTGTCATTTTATTGAATGAGTTTTTATTCCAGCTCCAATACCCGACGTTATCCTTGGACACAAAGAAACAATTTACCACGGCCAAAAGTCAATAATTTTTAATTGCTTAATTGCGGTACCCAACATAAAAAATATTCAGTCCATCACTATCGTAAATCCGAATATCGTGAGATTTTGGGAAATCTGAATCAACTGCATCGAGTCGACACACCAGTGTCAATCGAAGATGGAAGAGAAAAGCTGAATGACCTGTAAGGTCGTTGTTATTCAACAAAGCTATTGAGGAGAAGACAGAAGCAAGTGATACGAGACAGGAGAGAGTAAGATTGGTAGGAGTGTGAGTTACGTAAGAAGAAAACTAAATTCAAAACCTTTAATGGCTTGAACTGGCGAAACAGTCCGACTGCTCAGCCGTGACCGTCTCTATATTATATAGGAGGCCTTGGCTCAGCCAAGCAAAATGTCAACATTTAATACAACAAAATACGGAGACCACTGAAACTGAACCGACACACGACACACGGCAGTGTGGTCGATCATGATGATGAAGATTTTTTTATTTCTTTTTCTGTCCATAAGCATCTGGTTTGCTTCCCTCAGCTCTTAGACTGTCATGTCACAAAGATTAGCCAGCCGTACAAATTACAGATGATAAATAAATTCAGTCTCCAGCAAGGTTTAAAGCCAAATCTTTCTTTAAATCAGTAGTAATAAACGTTTTGTGTTTTTTTAAATGTTTACAATAGGTATCTCCACTAATTCGCTGAAAAAATAGCTACGTATGATGTTAAAAGACACCAAACTTAAAAACAAAGTTTTATCGTCAAAATGTTTGTTATTATTAAGAGGAAAGATAAAAAAGAAAAAAAAAAGAAAGAAATTTTTTAAATGTTTAAATGCTTGCTAACAAGTTCTAAATTTTGTTAAAAATCCTTTTTTTTTCGCGTTAGCGGGTAATCAGATTTTTTTAAACAGTTTCTTCTTCTTCTTCTTCTTCTTCTTCTTCTTCTTCTTCTTCTTCTTCTTCTATGTGCCCTGTCCTTTTAGGACGTAGGCGATCATGGCCTTCCACATCTCCTTATCCCTAGTAGCTCTTAACATATTTTCTCCTGTTACCCCTCCCAAACCCCACTCTGCCATCCATTTGCTCAAACTGATCAAGCATGTTACGCGTTGCTTTCCCCGGTCTCTCTTTCTCTCTATCTGACCTGTGAGTATCAGATTCTTCAAGCCCTCTTTTCTCATTACATGTCCCAGGAACTTCAGCTGTCTTTTTCTGATGTTAAGTATTAGTTTGCTTTTCCTCTTCATCTTCTTCAAAACCTCATCGTTGCCCACATGTTCGGTTTATGGTATACTCAGCATCCTTCTGTAGTACCACATTTCAGATTCTTCAAGTCCCTCCCTCATCTTTGACGAGACTGTTCAGCATGCATTGCCGTATTGAAAAACAAACATCACATAACAATCCAGCACTCTCTTCTTTGTTTATAGCAAAATTTTCCTATCTCTCAATAATACTCTAGTCAGCTTCTGAAATGCATTCTTGGCCCTGCCAATTCACCTTTGGATCTCAAAATGTAATATTACGGTAAACAATACATTAAATTGGAAATTCTTGCAAAAAATAACTAATGGTCAGATTTTAATGAAACTTTCAGGATTTATTCACAAATGAATAGAATAATTTTTGAAAGCATTGTTTTATAAAATCATGGTAAAAATATATTTATTTTTACATTTGTTACCACGTCTCTCCAATTAATTTCCTGAGATTTATAGAAATTGACTACTGTTCGCAAACTTTGTTTTATCAGTTAAATGTAAGACTCCTTGAGGAATGTATTTTAAATCATCTACTTTTTTCCCGAACAGTTGCCACTTTTCCGTAAAATCTGCTCTATAGAGCGAAATAAAAAATGCAATAAAACTATGCCATTCTGTATTTATATAAGCTTTTAATTGCATTTATAAATAATTAAGGATATCATAGCCCGAAGAAAAATAATTTTTCGAAGAATAATAATTTTTTACAAGAATTGTTTTTTTTTATTTTTATTTTTTAATCTTAATAATTTATAAAGTTTAACAAATCTTTTAAAATGTCTTTCAATCACTGAGTGTATTAGGTTATTAAGTGAAGACTACATCGAAAATTGAAAAGATTAATACAAATCTTCATGCACCAAGATTTTAAAATAACTAAAATATATTTCTTTTGTATGTAGAAATCTTTTTTTTTTAGCACGTAATATCATAAGTGACATAAAGTCACGTGTTTCAAGGGTTGTTCTCCCTACGAAACGTTCACTTAGGTTTCATAAATTTATGTCAGTTCTGGTCAACCATACTTTGCTTGTCAACACATCTGGCTGTCATCAATCCCTTAACGCGTCAGAAAATATAACCTCCGTGTTTAAGAAATACTTTTATTCTAAATCTCATGCTATAAGCAATTAATACTCGTTTCGAAAATTCATTGATGTAACTATAAATTTGTTAATTTTCCAAAAATAATGTGTCATGGATATACATTTTATTTTTGCAAGATTTTTAAAACTAAGAATTAACTTTTGTTGAAAAATCTATCAATCTGTCAAAAATTGACAAAGAAAATGTAACTTTTGAAAACTCTCAAAAGCTTGATATTCCAATCAATATAATTTCTATTTGAAATATGCCAGAGTATTTTGCTTACTGGAAATAATAATTTTAATCATTTTGTTTTCAATTAAAGCTAAAATTAAAGCTTTTTTTTATTTTTAAAAATTCACTTTAAAACTTAGGTGCCTAAAATGAGTGGAGGTACCTAAAAATTGCTTCATGGGTTTGAAGCAAGTTTTTACTCCTTCTCCCACCTCCCATCAATATTTTTTAATTCTGTAAATGGGGGAGTGAAACATACATTTGTCACAGAAATATAAATTTCTCGGAGAAACAATATTAAATATGCGTTCTTTTAAAATATCTCAAAACAAAAAAAATGTGTGTTTAAATTTAGTGTTTAATTAGTATTTTTAGATGTTTTTCCTCTGTACTTTATCTGCAAAGAATCCTGGGATATGATCAAAAATCTACGTACAGATAAGAAGAGAAAAAAAAAATCAAAATGCTAGCCGGCAGACAGAAATAATACTGAGATTCATGCGTGTGACTTTATTATAGAATAAAGATGGCAAAACGGGTAGTCGGCGGTAAACTTGTCTGAGTACAATCGATCGATTGTCATAGATGATATATAAAAGGATATCGCTAACAAATGTTCATGACAGCAACAAAAATTATTATTATTTTTAATGCGGCAGTGGGAAAAAAGGGATTGAAATTTTAGGAAGACAAAAAGACTTTATCCCTCTTCCATCGCGGTCCTTAACATGTGCTGCCACCCAAAAACTCAAAATTTGTCTTCCTGCTACCCACTCTTTAACTCATCTTCATTTCATATTTCTCGTGTTCCACTTCTTTCTTTTCCTTCTCTTCTTTCTTTTACCTGATCTTCTGTTCATTTGATTCGTGTGTGTGTTTTATACTTTCAATTGTATCTGTTCTATATATTTATTATTTCAAGAGTCATTGTGACAATCTGTAAGCATGAAAAAGAACAAGAAAATGACTTGCAGTATATAGAATGACAACGCTATGCAATAAGGTGTTACTGGTTAGAAGGGGTAGATGGGAAAAGGAAACAGACAAGATTGCCGACCACAACCACCTAACATTCGACGTCTCCTGTCATTGTGTACCCTCGATCGGCACGTAGTCTAAATATGTTGCTATGTTCAGTTAGAGGCAGGCGGGGGATTCCCACGGAAATCAATCGTGTTAATGCTCCAGAGCTGGTGTCTGAATGATTGAGGAATGAGGGTGAAGAGAACAACAGTGTTTGAGATTTGAGGGTAAAGTCGAACAAATGCAAACGTTAGTCTCTGTAGTTTGTAATTACTCGATGATCGTGCCTGTGAAAAACACCGGAGGACCACGAAGAGATAAATCAACAAAGTAATAATGTTTATTCAATTGTTACTCGTAAACAAGGTAAAAAAAAGTGTTTCTATTTGTGAGCACGAATCTCATATCTACACCGACGAAGTATTCATTGTAGCCCACAAAATTTTTACATAAGAGACTCCCTAATGTTCATAGACTCAAACTAACTTCCAACCATGTGGGGGGGGGGGGGGGGATAAAACAACAACAACAACAACAAAAACACCTCACTATTATGATGAGTATTTGTTATATGATCTGATCTGTGTTTGTAATTTTTTTTTTTTACGCAGTCATATAAAAAGAGAGAAAGAGTGAGATTAAATTAACTTATAATATCGATAAATTTTATTTGAATTTCACCCATACACAGGAACAGATGTTAACACTCTGCGGCCCATAAGGCCAAATTCGGCTTGTCACGATATTTTTATTTAGCATGCAGGCCATCTGGCATAAGCTGAAAAAAAAAGTTCTTTAAATGATATATTACTTTGTATTAAATAAAATAAATTCATCATTTGAAAACTTCTCATCAAATAATACATTTTTAGTAGTAATCAGCCGTCTCTCAAAATGACGAATTGAAAAACAAATAAAAAAATTGAAAGTTAAATTATTTTTATTTTTTTACAAATGACTCCTAAATAAAGCATATTTTGGCTTAAAATCTTTTTCATGACATTTTAAAATAAAAATCAGTCAATAAATGATTAACTTTTACTGTCAATTTTGACTATAGGAAGAATTTATTTCATTGATTTTTCATCTTTAACTCTACTTCTAAAATAATTGCATTAGATGAACTTGTAAGTATTGTAAAATACTATTGAGCAATAATTCGTAATAAAATTTGACTCATCATATAATGTTTTTATTAGATAATTATACAAAATGATTTACAATAATAAATACCGTATTTTGCGGCTTACAAAATGCACTTTCTTCTTAAAAATACTCTGAAAAATACGTGTGTGTGTCTTCCACCAGGCTGTCACACGTGGCACAAGCAAATTATCACCCATGGCGAGTCCATAAAAACGTTTTACTTATGCTATGGCATACAAGTTACAAGTTGTACGATGCGCGAACAGAGGAGAAGAAAGGCGCTTTCGACGACGGCCTACCGGGAAAATGATTCGGCAGTTGAGGAAACAAGAAGAAGGATTTAGCGAAGTTGGAAACGAGAGAGAGGGGGGAGGGGGAGAGAGAGAGATTTGTGTACAATGGATAATGGAACACAGAAACTTGGGGGTTGCAGTTAGTACGAAAATGATAATCTTGGAAGCAAGAAAACTCGCAACGAACATGAGATTAGAAGAGATCAAAGACACTTCGTTTGGTGCTTTCGATTCATGAAGCGAAACAAGTTGTGCTTACGAACAAGAACTAAAATATCTCAAAAATGCCAGGTGACTATAAACAGAAAATATTAACTATTAGTTTTCCATCAAATTATCATTAATTCTAGAAAGAACTTGTTCGAACTTAACCAAATCGGGAATATGGATGAATTTCATTTGACATACCTTCTAATAAAAGTATAGTCGCGAAAGGTATCAAAACAATGACTATTAAAACCACCGGTCATGAAAAGCCTCACTACACTGCAGTTTAGTTAGTTGTGCTAATGGCACCAAACTACCGCCATTGTTGATTTTTAAAAAGAAAACATTGCCCAAGAGAAAATTGCCAAATGTTATTACGCAGCACAAAGGCTGGATGTATGAAGCGGGAGTTAAAAGCGGGGTAAAAGTAGTCTTATCGGAAAGGTGGCTTACTATGAAAAATGCATTGCTAGTATGGGATCAGTTCAGTGCACACAGGAAGACAATACTAAAAAGAAAAACTATCAAGAGAAATGAGAAATGAACAGAACGTTAGATGTAATTCCTGGTAGTCTTACTTCCCATCTGCAGCCACTAGATTATCAAACCATTCAAGAATAACAGGCGTGAAGAATGGTCTAAATGGAGGGCAGTGGGATGACATGAAATGGCACCGTCTGAAAAGATGAAACACCCATCAATAGCTCAAGTGTGTGAATAGCGGCTGAACTCTTAGAATGCTATTAATACCAAAATTGACGTAAAGTCTTTCAAAAAGTGATGACAAAGTAAATGACAAAGATGGTAGTGAGGATCATTTATTGTACATGACTGACAGTAGTGATGCCTCTGCAGATGATAGTTTAGAGCTTTTACATGAATCCAGCAGTGACGAGCTTTGGGAATTTGAGGATGAATAAAATTTTCTTTGATTGTATATAATTTTACATGCAAATTTTTAAAATTTCTAATTCATTTTTATGAAAATAAGACCACCATTGGACAATGAAAGACGTATAGTATATTTACTAATCACCAACTTGTATGTCACTGGACGAATGATTAATGTAAACAATACGTGGCGCCAGTGAGGGATGCATGATGAATGTGTTGTTGTATGAGAATTATATTTTTTTCTTAGAAATATCTTTTTAATATTAGGGTGCGTCTTCCAAGTCGCAGCGTCTTATAAGCCTGAAAAATAAGGTAATTAAAACGTGTAAATGCAAATAAATAATATAATCGCATACTGTAGTTAATTGTGCCAGAGATTTTTTTGTTATTTTATTGGAAACTTTGAAATATATCGAACTGGCTCAAGAGGTATAAAATAAATCATATATATTTATCTATTTGATTTGGATTGGAGTGAGTCCTTTGATATTCGGTGTGGCAAAATATTCGTTTCTAAGTTGGATATTGATAACAGTCTGGAGAATGTCCATTTCAGATCGGTAGTGGGTAGTTCAAAGACAAACCTTGCTCGTAGTAGTAGCCATCTTAAAAATAGGTCAGCGTCAATATACTGTGTTTTTCTCTATCCTAAGACAGGCAGAAATTAGCAGATAACCTCTTCACTAATTCACGCGCCACGTATGGCTGGTATGTCTTTTGTTCTGTGTTTTCTCTTGCCATCCCTTCTCGTCGTCAAAACTCAGAATTGTGAGCTTATATCCTTTTGACCAGGCTCCCAAACTATGGCGCAAATCTTAGTTTCGGCTAACATCAAAAGTCTCTTTGTGTTTATTTATTTGAATTGCCAAAATTATATTATTTTCTCGCTTTTCTTGCTTTTTTTAAATTTTTATATAGCCTGTCTTATTTTGGTAGGTTTATAGTCAGTAGGCAAACTTCGGACGTTTATGGCAGGGTTCAATATTTTCTTCTTCCTGCTTGTATTTGAGAATTGCCTTCCTGTTAGTTGAGAGAGAATAATATACAGAGAAAGAAAGAGAGAAAGAAAGAGATAAGGGTTTTAAAAGAAGTCGCAAATGCCTTATTTTAATTCTTTCTTTGTAGTTTATATATTTTATTTTTATCGGAACTCACTACAATACACGCACTTTTTGGAGAAGTGTATTTTAAAGAAAACCTGGCGGTTTATAGAAACTTATTACATTTGTGTGTGAACTTTTCTATTTTTAGAATTGACTTTGAGAATCACTAAAATTATTTTGGTCAAAGTGAATTGTTTCAATTTCATTTTTTTTTTATTAAAAAATATGTACAATTTCTATTAATTATCCAATCAAAAGCGTTGCCCACGTAAATTTGAAGCTAGAACCGCTTCGATTGTTATATAAGTGCTAGCAGATAAGCAGTGGAATGTAATCAAATTTCAAGGTAGAAGGTGGCTAGACAGCAGAAGGGTGTGATACGTCACACGAAGGAATGAAGCCTGCTGGCTGCAGAAGAAGGTTTCAAATTTCAAAGGGGATCAAATCTTCATGCAAGAACAAAATATTTCAATCAAGACGACTTGACATAAACATTTAATTCAGAAGGTAGAATAAGAACTCAGAAGGGAAATCAATTTTTAGCTTTCTTCTTCTTCTTCTTCTTCTTCTTCTTCTTCTTCTTCTTTGTGTGCCGTGTTCTTTTAGGACGTAGGCGATCATGAACCTCTACTTACTCTTATCCCTTAATAATTTTCCTCTGTGTATCTCTCCTAAACCATGCTCTGTCATCAAGCATGTCTCAATCCCATCAATTATGTCTCGCGTTGCTTTCCCCTGTCTATCTTTCCCTGTATCCATCTCGTGAGTATTAGATTCTTTAAGCCCGCCTTCCTTATTTCATATTCAAGAAACTTCAGCGATCTCTTCATATGGCTTTCTTGAAGCTTTCATTTTAGCTTTAATTGAAAGCTAAATGATTAAATTTATTATTTCCAGTAAGCAAAATACTCTGATGTCTTTCAAACAGAAATTATCCTGATTGGAATCTCAGTTCTTTGAGAGTTTTCAAAAATTATAATTTTTTCCTCCATTTTTGACATGATGAGATTGATGGCAGCTAGATCTGTTGACATGCCAAGTGTGGTTGACAAAACATGACATAATTGTCCACATATTTTTTCTGTAATGGGAAGAAGCTGTGAAAAACGAAACCTTTTAATATAACACAGAAAATAACATACTTTAAAAAAATCTTCCAATACACAAAAATAAATAAATAAATAATTACTTTAAAAATCTTATGGCTCGAATCGCCGTATAATGGTTTTCCAATGGTCTTGACGAAGTAGGGGTAAATATTTGAGTTCCAAACCTTCACCTTCTCGCTCATCAGCAATACGCCTATGATGGAACAAATCCATTTACGGTCAAGTCTGCATTTTTGTCCTTGTATTTGATTTTTATGTGGATGGCCGACTCTCTGAGAGTGTTTTCGAGTCGATCGGCGAAGTTTGTCACCTTTTCGCCGTCCTGCCGTTGTAGATCCCAAGCTCGACTTAAGTGTTGACAGTTGGTCATATCACTGCTGTGGTTTTCAGTTGTTCGAAGGTGGATATGTCCTGCTTGGAATGAACCATCTGCTAAAAGATGTCTTGGTCGAGTAAATCTTTAGTGGACTTGACGAACTCACCCTCCAAGCTGGGATAGGTGTCCAGTTCAGGCATGGCGTGAATTGTGTAGGCTTTGTTTAGGACTGCGATGTTAACGTCATTTCCGGAGTTAAACGTTCCCTTTAGTTTCATGACATTGCGAAGCGATTGTAGGCGCATCACTAAGCCGTAGTCGCTGATGTTTTGGGCTGTGGATGGTGTGTTGGCTGATTTTAGGGTAGTCAACATACTGTCTATGTCGGCTTGAATCTCCTAGATCATGGCATCGGATGGCTGTGTTGGTCCTGTTCTTAGGTTAAACAGTAGCGAGTGAAATTTCTGTAATCCATATTCTTCTTGTTGCACGCTTCTGACACCAGTGCTATAAACAAGCGTATGATTGCAAGAAGAATTATGACAGGGGTAGATGTAAATTTTGGATAAATACAGGCGAGTGGTTTACGAATTTAGTTGTTCTTAATTCTTAGCCGGTTGGTTTCTGATGTTGGCATGAATTTGTTTTAGGCTAGTCGTTTGTACTTGTATGTAACGTTCACGAGGATATGTGTGGTTTTCCAAAGCGGTTGTCCTTAGAGAGAAGAGGATGGAAAGGTGAGAGAAGTGGAAAAGGAACAAATATGTGTCGCTCGGAGAGTGAGTTGGGTAGTCGGTAGCTCCGTGATGTTCTCTCATTCTTTCCGTAGTAGAAATCGTGACATTGACGGGTTGAATCACGTGACATTTTAATCATATGACTCTTATGATATACCATACTAAAAAACAACAACAGATTTACACACACACACACACACACACACACACACACACACACACACACACACACACACACACACAAAATTTAATTATTTTAAAATCTTGGTGCATGAAGATTTGTAATGAGTTTTTCCATTATTCATTATAAAATATAGTCTTCTCTTAATAACCTAATACAGACTGATTGCAAGATTTTTTTTTAAATTTGTAACTTTATAAATTATTATAATCAAAAAATAAAAAATGAAAACATCTTGTAAAATTCACTATTCATCGATTTTTTTTTTTGTCTTCAGGCTATGATAAATTTAATACACATCATTTATAAAGGCGGTTAAAAGCTTATGGAAATAAAAATATGTTGTAGTTTTATTGCATTTTTTATTTCACTATTCGGAGCAGATTTTCGGAAAAGTGGCAACTGTTTGAAAAAAAAAACAAAAAAAAAACAGTTGTCAATTTCTACAAATTTCAGGAATATAATTGTTGGTGTAACAGATATATAAAAAATATTGTTACCAAGATTTTATAAAACAAAGACTTTATAAAATAATTTCATTTATTTGTGAATAAGTCCTGAAAATTTCATTAAAATCCGACCATTATTTGATTTTTGCAAGAATTTCCAAATTAATGTGTATTTCACTGGAAAATCTGATCACCCGCTGACCAAAAAAAAAAAAAAAAGAAAAAAATTTAACAAAAATTTCGAACGTGTTAGAAAGGATTAAAAAATTTCAAAAAGTAATTAAAAAGTACTTTGGTCTATTCTCTTAATAATAACAGAAACATTTTGACGATAAAACTTTGTTTTTATCAAGTTTATTGGGGGTTTTTTTTTCAGTTAATTAGTGGAGATACCTAACTAAAAGTCGAGTATACTTTTTTTCTTATTTACTATCTGACTTTGGAATGTATTTGTGAGATAACTTTTAAATTAGTTGTTTACATTTGTTATCTATAATGGCGGATTAATGAGTCAATGACGAATGTCATAAAAATTAATAAAAAGATTGTTTACAAACGGAAATTAATTTTTATTTTAATGCTTTAGGTTATTATCATATTATCTATCAAATAAAACAAAAATTTAACTTCAAAGAAATTTAAATTGTTTAAAGATGTTTTCGGTGTGTGTTTGTTTCAAAGAAGCCCGTGGCGGGAATTAGTTTTATTTTATTTTGTTCTCAAAAGTTAAAAATCCAAATATTTCTTTGTATCTTGTTGACATCACACTTGATCAGACAGCCAATGTCTACAGAGTCCAATGCTCTAGACACGTAGGTCTAGTGATATAGCCGCACATATTCAACTGGTAACATCTTTTCGAATGATCTTTGAGAACCATCGAAATGTATGTGTGTTTATATTGATAGTTATGTTGAATTTGCAGTATACTTCATAGTAAGAAAAACGTGTTTTTATACGGGTATGGGATTGGATATTCTCAAGGAGGCGGCATCGAGAAAAAAACTGTGGAACACTGGTTTAATAAAATTAAATGTGAGTTGGAAGTCGCAGGGCTAGCTCTGGGTAACTGACTCTACAGACTTTAAAAAAAGGTAAAATGATGCAGAAAAAGGCAAGTGATAATAAAAACAAGATGTTGAGTGTCAAAGTTGCCAAAGTTTGACAACTTTTATTGTGTTATGTCGTTACAGTTTAAACGATCTCTTGGGTCGTCGTAAAACTGTTGTTGATTGAGCTCGCAGGCTTGAGCCGATCGGTGCGTAGGGCTAGCAGCTCGTAGGCATAAGTTCTTAGTCGTTGCAGCACCTGGCTGATTATATTGATTCGTTAAGTGTTGCTGCATTCAGGGTGGCACAGTCTGTGCTAACTGTTGAAGTACTAATCGATTCAGTGACGAACGCGCAGACCATGTTAGCAGTCAACGGTTGATCTGACCGGAGTCAAAATAGGGTTGCTACGCTGTAGATCGCTAGCGGGTCGAACTGGGCTGGTTGCTGGTCGCTGGCGGGCAAAGCTGTACTGTTTACTATCCTGGAAGTCATTGGGTGGCAGCCGGGTCGAACTGGACTTTACATTGAAAGTCACTGGATCGCTATCGGTAGTGACCATTTTCTATTTCTGAGACGAATTTCTGAGTGGAATTACTACATGTTTTTGATATATAATAACAAAACATTTTGCTGGGTCATGGTCATGTGATGTAAACATCAGAGCTTTGAGGTGAGTAGCCTGGAGCTACGATAGCTTCATCATTTTATCTAAGTGGCGAGAAACAGCATTTAACATTCTGTGTCAGTGAAAAATATGCAACAAGTAACGTCCAGAATATTTTCCTCTTGACGTTTTAAATATTTATTTTTTATTATGAATATATTTAACATTTAGATTTTAAGCGTAGCTCTTATTAGCAAAAAGGAATATGCATTTTGCAAAGAAGGCGTAACATTGTAAAAAAATGACACTTACTCATTTTCTCTCTCTTTCTATTTCTCTCTCTCTCTTTCTCTCTCTCTCTCTCTCTCTCTCTCTCTCTCTCTCTCTCTCTCTCACACACACACACACACACACATATATATACTGATGAGTCAAAACATTTCCACGTACGACTGAAGCCAGCTGTGGGTTAAATATCAGCCTGGTAGACTGGGCTCGCTAGCTTTGCTTGGCAACCACTCTAAGAGAAGGGCAACTCTGACTGTACAATTAGTTAGCGTTTTAATGCGCAGATAAAACTCTTCAGTTTCAGTTGACAATCAAAAGATGTTAATGTATCGACCCATAAAGTCGAACAATGACTGAAGTCACGTGAACTGCACAATCTGCCGCAAGTGGGACCGTCGTCTTCTCTCCGCTGGTTTTCCATATAATCTGCCAAACAACACTTACTCTATTAAGAATAAAATCTCTAAAGGAATCTAAGTGCCAACAGCTACTTTAAGTGATTCTAAGTTACGTGTTGGGTGTTCTACACAACACACTTGTTTGTTCAGCATATTTTCAAAATATTCAATGGGATTGATTGCTGGGGAATATATTGTAGACAATGCAAAATAGTGAAGTCTGTTTCATATTTCAGAAATCATTCAATTATAACTCGTGCAGTCTGGTACTTAAGGACCATTTCAAATTTCTATCCATTGGTTTTTATTTAAGTTATGCACACACACACACACACACACACACACACACACACACACACACACACACACAGAGGCGCGCGTGTACACACATATACACACACAAACAAACATACATATCATATATTTTTTCGAATGTTATATAATTATTTTTATAACTTTATCAAAATAAGTTTATTGAGCTTTATATTTTGAAATTATATAATTTGCCTTTATATCTTTATTTTTTCTTGATAAAATGTTCTTTGAAACTTTAAAATAAAACGTTATTTCACATTAAGACGTTTTCTTAATATCGTTCTGATCTTTATGATTGCTACAGTACATCAACAATTGCGCCATTGAACATATCAAAATTAAGTGCTTGATCCAGCCTCATTTGCTTCACTAACTCTCTGATATGTTTAGTTGTTACGAGATAGTAGCTGTTATTCTTTCCATATATCATTTATCCATTTCCATTATAAAGAATGCTCATTTTAAAGTTTAACATTCATATTATTCGCATAGAAAATTTACTGATGGTATCCGAAACACTTGAGTAACAAAATGTGTGAAGATAGCAAACTGTAATGAAATATAACAATGAATATTATCTCGGTAGAGTATGGAAGTCGGGAAATCAAGTTTCTACTAAAATTCTATTGATGTCATTTTTATCTTTCTTATCGCACAGAAATTTGCTTCTTGCACTCTACTTGTCATTTTGCGGATATTATTGATTGTGCAATTTGTACACTGTTCTATCAGCAATCAGGGCCGATTTCTTTTCCTTCACACTTTATAAAAACAACGGTACTCACTAACTGTTCTTTTTTTTTAATGGAGCAACATTAACGTTTCGTGCATAATTTATGCCCAGTTGTTATTGAAAGCTAATCGGGATTTATTTTATATTGCTGCTCTTTATTGCACCACAGTATAATTCATCTGTTTAACAATTTGATTAGCTCGAAATTATAAATATACTAGCAGTTTAGCCCAGTTTTACTCGGGTAGTTTAAGGAATAATAAGAATAAAAAACATATGATAAATTTACACAGTAAATACTTACACAACGTCCCCCCCCCCCCGCCGTCACTTTTATACATATAGATAACAATCCAGATTATCTCTATTAGATTAGGGTGGGAGGGGGAGAGGCAACATGTATAGATAATGTAAAATGGGGTGATCGATTCTATATTATAATCAATATATAAACTAATCTCTGATTTTGTGGGCCGATAATATATTTTTCTATTCCTAGTTTTGGCTTTCTGAAAAATTTCAAAGCGTCGTTAGGGTTCTAAAAGTTTGATCTACATCTGAGCGCAACTCCCATCGAACTAGATTCGTAAAATGCAGACGCTAAGTCGAATCTATCAAACAAACAAATACTTGCACAACGTTCACCCTCGTCATAGATATAGATATAATGCTTCAGCTTTGGTTTAAAAAAATGACACCCGTTTGTCAAGTACTTGTAGAACTTCTACGTTAAATGTTACCTTAACAACATTTTTAGATATTTTAATTCTCATTTGTATATCTATCTATAATTTTAAATATTGTTAGGTAGTAGTTTCATATTGATGCATGTTTCATTAAAGACATGTCAGAAAAAGATTGATTTATTTTTTAACAAGGATTGTTTCTTAGGATTGATTTTTTAAAGATTGTTTCTTGGAATTGTTTTTTCAAGTATTGTCTTTAGGGATTTATTTTTTAAAGATTGTTTCTTGTGATTGATTTTTTAAGGATTGTTTCTTTGGATAGATTTTTCAAGTATTGTTTTTAGTGATTTATTTTTTAAAGATTGTTTTTTGGGATAGATTTTTTAAAGATTGTTTTTTTTTTACGTACAAGCGAACGCATGGGTGTAAAGATATTGTCCTAATATTGATAATCGAGCGATTTCAACCATGCGAACATAACACCAGATCTTGAAAAATAAAACACACACACACACACACACACACACACACACACACACACACACACACACACACACACACACACACACACGCACGCACGCACACACACACACACACACAAATATAGCTGAAAAATATCTTTGCTACTGTAGGAAGCTACATTCTAGCAAATCTGACAAAAAACTAAGAAGATAAATGACGAATGATTTAATTTTAAGAGCAACTTTCGCAATTTCCAAAACAAAATACCTCGTGTTTTCATCCAATGATTTTATCTGCATCTGATAAAGAACCTATTTGAAAGTCATGATAACGGATTTGCAGTGGTGTGCAGTAATATGAATCTATTTTCGGGGTGTATGATGAAATTTGTTTGACCTTGAAAAATATTGCGTCATCAGTGATTGCATCAGATTTTAATTGCACTCAGACACTGTTGTCTCGACTGTCGATTAGTTGTTCTACGGTCATTGTCTGCGATAGACGTTATCCCAAGGAAGAAAGAGAGTTTTAATGCTTCACGAACACACTGGCAAGCCTTACAAAGAGATCGCGGATATTGTTGGTGTCAGCCTGGCAACTATCAGTTGTGTCATCAAGGCGAATAAACAAACTGAATCCCTCAGTCCAAAACTTAAAGAAAAGGCAATCGGAAGAACAAAACAACACTAAGTATCGACGTATACGTGATCAGGAAAGTTTGAATGGTCTTAGGAAGACATTATTTGTTTTTTCAATTAATTTTCACGACAGGAAAGGCCAGATGTTGTGAATCGAATTTAATGTCAATAAGAGTCCCTTGTTCCCAGAGGAGTTGATCTAATTATTCTAAAGCATAAAAATGGCCAGGAGCAATATCTGGTGCCATATCTTCTACAAGATAGCCACCAGATGCAGATTCGGACCTTAAATGATGTTAGTGGCTGCCCCGACATGTAAACAGGGGGTTGAACACGCTGAGTTGAGGTAGTGCATACGCGGGGCAACCAGATGACAAGAAGATATATAAATGCCTTACCCAAAAGGGAAAAGAATTTCTCACATTCTCGAGAGATCAACGTTCGAAGAAATAACCCCAAATCATTCATCATTAATACGAAGTCCCAAAGAAAATAAACAATAATTGCATCCTGCACATTTATAATTCTACCATTCGTCTGTTCATTGAATACTGTTGCCATATCTGGTCGGGTGCTCCTGCTGTTCATGTCGGGCTTCTCGATAAAATCCAAAGGAGAATCTGCAATATAATCGATTCCTTCAGTCACTTTCTCACCGACAGGATATGGCTCCACGCTGTCTTTTCTACAAATATTTTCACGGCTTCTGTTCCGACGATCCTCTTGCCATGGTGCATCAACCACGTGAAGTTACTCGGAATATTAGATTGGTAACTAGGTTCCACTCTTTTACCGTCAAAACTGACAAATGCAACCGCCTCTTCTACTCTATTAGTTTCTTTTTTTTCGCACTTTCCGCCTGTGAAACTCCCTACCATTTACTTGCTTCCCCAATAGCTACAATCTCCAATAGTTTAAATGCAACGTCATTTGCCATCTTCTGTTTTTTTTTTATTCCCAACTTTCTTTTATCCTTTCCTCTACATTCCCAGTAATGTTTTCCCTCTATTTTTTTCTTTCCTTTTCTCTCGCCATCACCACTGCGCACCAGTGGCGATATAGCTTTGCTTGAACCCAAACGATTTTTGATGCTTTAAATAAGTTTATCAGATGGAACATTTTTATAATGTAAATATTTATACGTCTTTTCACTTAGGTACAGTGGAAAACATGGCTTACTTTTGTTTTATGTCTGGGAACCTCACGTGTGAAAATGGTCGGTTTTTCTTGGCTTTGCCTTTTGACACCCTACAAGCATAATAGAATCTACATTTTTATTCCAAAAGCAAGTACAAAGAAAGCTTCATAATATTTGTCTTCTACCCCAGGGCTCAGCAACTTACAGCACGCCTACCACACGCCAAGCAATTTCCAATGGAACTATTTGTTGAACAAGGAAATCTCTGGAAAACGAAAATTTAGAAAAGTCAGCAGCTAACCTCAAATGTTAGACATCACTCTTGAGATCTTTCATCTGTTTGAAGAAAATTGCTTTTGCTCTTGTTTCGGTTTTTGATACAACTTATTCCTGTGAGCAAATTTTCTCTCAAAATGAAAGCAGAGTTAAATCTACAACGACGTTACTTAAAACCTGAACAATTAGGAAATTGTGTAAAACTCAATGTATGCTGCCGATATAGGCTAAGATCCTGCTCCCATTAACAATAAAAACTAAAAAAAAAAAATTTTAAAAACAGTATATTTCTATTAATGTGGTTTAAATATTATTGTATATATTATTATATAAAATATATTGTAGAACAGACACCTTGAATTGTATAAAATACGTATGCCGTTGATACACAGAATTATTTTAAAATACCAATTCGGCACATAGTTAGCAAAAGGTTGCCGACCGCTGTTCTACCCCATATACGCAAGATATTCACATTTGAAAAAGCTTTGTGTCATATCCACGTCTGTGTGGGAGACGAATAAATACCTGCACTTGGAAATTGAAACGTAGCAACTGTTTTAATGCACAGACGCACGCTTTCGCCTTGATGTGCGTGCTTGTGTGTGTGTGTGCTTGTGTGTGTGTGTGCTTGTGTGTGTGTGTGTGTGTGTGTGTGTGTGTGTGTGTGTGTGTGTGTGTGTGTGTGTGTGTGTTTATCCATATTCCCATTTGAGTACGATATGAAACAAAGTCAAAAGTTTAATATGGGATTTGGTAGCAGTACAAAAACTGCTCAAATTTCTTCGGCACTTTTCTTTGGCGATCCTTCAGGCTCCATGTAGCGACTACGACCCCCTTCCAAAGAGGGAGTAATGTCTGCACTTCCCCACCACTCCTAGACTCGAAACGGATACTCATTCGAAACCTTCCTCGACCCGGTTGTGCAAAGATTGAATAAGGCAATTCAACGTAAACGAACATCAATTCGTCTGTTTCCATGTACAAGAAGATAGTTTCTAGCCGTCAAAGGCCAAAGATAATGCCTGGATACGAAGGTAAACGGAGAGGAGAACAGCCATTAAGCACGTCTTTTAAGAAAATAACAGAAAGGTAGAGAAGTGGCGGGTGCCTGTGAGAGGACGCGAAGAAGAGATGACGTATGTGTCTTTTGCGCCAATGTTGTAGCGCCACCTACAATAGGGGGATCACGTGTCACAGTTCACAGTTCACAGTTGAACAATAATTTTGTATTTCTTCTTTTCTCATATTTACTTTCTGGCGTTTTCTTGATGAAAACAAAAATAAAAGAGCAACTAAACAAATATGAACAATCTCACAGACATATAAGAATGAATATCCGGTTGAATAAAGGGATGAAAAGAAGGAAATTATAAGGGAAATAAAGAAAAAATGAACAAAGTAAATAAAGAAAATATCAATTTATTGAAAAGATGAAAGAAATAAACGAGAAGCAAGAGAAGGAAAAGAGAAAAACCCAGGAAAAATGAACTACAAAAGAAAGGAAAATAGAAAAAATATCGTAATATTGCAAGTATAGAATCAATTACTTTTGGTATCATCCGTCTTATAAGTTTTTGCCGCTTTCTATATTTGGGATTTTTAAATTTTTAGTAATATTTTATTTTATCTATCCATCAAAAGATTCAGTTAATTAATTGCCATACGTGATACACGCTTGGACGATCATGTCACTTTCGAGACATGACTGACGAGGCAGAAGATTTTTCTTGCTGTAGGTTGCCACTATTTTCTGCGGTAGACTGGTTATTAACCAAGGCCATAGAACTCAATCTGTCCTGCTATTCAACCCAAAATTGGATGGAGAAGAGATGGATTTCTAAGGGTATTTGTGCGCAAGTGAATGAAGCGAATTTGAATGCAATTACGAACTCGGCTCTCCGTCTTCTCATTCCGAGCCCATATCCATTACACCATAACGTGTGAAATTGCAAACAATTCTGTTAACAAACTAGCTTTCTTGAAGAAGCAAATCTATACAAATTATGGCTTCAATTGAGACAAACTCAAATAAAGAGAGATATCTTATCTTGAACTGTGAGAACAGTGTAAAAGCATTCGTAAAGGTTGCTATTTCGAGTCTCACCTAAAATTTATTCCTTCTGTGCTATTTTTTAATGATCGTAGAATAACAGCCCGTGTCGTTGCAATGAAAACTGAAATTGATAAAAAGAAATAGCATTAAAGTTAATGACATCTTTATAGTGTATATTGCAATTCGTGAAAGAATTACCGTTACATAAAAAAGTAAGAAGGTTACCTCAAGGTGGTGTAATGGTTAACCAGCTCGTCTCCCTAGAATCATTACATGTAAGTAGTGAGTTCGATCCTCACTGGGCACCCCATAATTTCGGCTTTGTGCCACATCTAAGTTGTGCTTAAAAAATCATCATAAAAAGTAAGTAATATATTCTCTCCAGTAGCGTATCTATGGTAGGTAGTACACGTTCCCTGGGCACCACTTAAAGGGGGAGCCATTGGAAATTTATTTTTTATTAACCTTTCAGCAACGAAGGTGAAATTATAATTTTCATGTAATACATAGTTTGTTAATTAAAAGATTAAAGAAACTGACTTGCATTTCTGAGCTGATTTTGTGGTAGATTTATCTGAAAAAACACGTGTTAGATGTTTAGACAGGGGCGCAATTTCAGTGCTTCTCGTAGGCTCTGTTTTCTTCAAACACGCTTCAGATTGTCTCTTAGCTGTATCATTAAGAAATACGGACGATTCCATGGCTAAAACAACTGTAGCAAAAGAAGTTTTCGAAAACTAAGAAATTTGTTCTTGGAAATTTTATGGAAAATTAAAAACATAATTGCTTCTACACAACGTACAAACATCTAATTAAATGTTTTAATTCATAAGGTTGTACTAAGGAATGTTCACAGATCCTGCTAAGTCCTGATTCGTATGGAACGTCAAATAAGAAATACAATCATTCGGCCTTCTACGAGCCTATCTTACAAGCTTTCAAGATCATTATAAACTTTGAAATCAATTTTAATTCAATTTTTAAAGTTTTTAATTTGCACCGAGACTTGCACAGCATCGTCCTCAGTCTTTTACCTGTCATTTACTATACCGTGCGAGTGATGAGAAAATTATTCAAATTGGATAATAATAAAAGAGGGATCAGGAGAGTCTACTGCTATGAAGGCAAAATATTACACAGTGTAATCATTTGCTCACAAATACCCGTCTCGAAAGAGACATAATCGCCCAAGCGTGTATATAGGATACAAAATCCTATATTTTACAGCAACTAGCTGAAGCTCCCAAACCTAGAAAACGCATACACATAAAGTCGGATCAGAATCACTAAAAACAAATTTGGTACAAATTAATAAAAGAAAAAAAAAAGATCCAAAATAAATTAAGTGATTCTGGTGGCCAATTGTACAAAAAGCCAACTGAAGTTTCATTGATCCGTGTTTATAATTCTTGGCACAAAAAAAAAAAAAAAGTTTTCGTTCGGAGCCGATCATGTGACTGAATTATTTATTTATTCACGTTTTCGGTGGCAGACAAGCAGTCAGGCAGTCAGTCCGTCAGAGACCCCACCCGGGCACTAAAGAGACGATGACGACGACGACAACAACAACAACAACAACAATAACAACAACACTTCAAAATTAACATATGGTAAGTTAACTTTTTCCTTTGATCATTCATTCCTACTGTTTTTTATGAAACAACTGTTGTATATACTGCCTAGTTCTGGATCTCGACGAATAACGATCGTCTTCATATCAACGACAACGAGGAACACGTACATATATAAAAATATAAACTTATTTTTTATTCTTTGTCGGTGATGGTTGTATGGAATAGGAGGGTAGTCAGAGATATCGCGCACACGCAGGTGCTACCGGGAGTTGTTAACCAGCGTGACTTCTTTGTACTCTCTCTCTCTCTCTCTCTCTCTATCTCTCTCTTTCTCTCTCTGTTATGACTTCTTGTTCTGTTTGTTCTGTTTTCGGCCGGAAATTCCAGACTTATATAACATAAAATTATAACGCATTTCTGATTTTTCAGGTAGTCGCTTAATTGACGTCAATCTTATCTTTGTCGGCTATTGTCTTTCAAGCCTTTGTTGTCTTCTGTGTTTTCTGTCTTTGATGTCAATCATATCTTTGTCGGTCAAGGTAATATATGACACAATCCCTTTTCATTTAAACAAACGAACTCTTTGTACTTTGAAGGTATTTTAATATCATAACAAATAAAAGACTGAAAACACCAATTGTTTATTTATTGTGCATATATGAAATATATGCTTCTTTTTTTTCTACAAAACATTTCTTTCCGTGTTGTCTTTTTAAAATTTGTGTTGTATTTTGTGGACAGGAATCTCAGCATTAAATTTTACTTTTAATCCGGGCATTTTTCCCTCGCTGACTGACTGACTGTAATCCTCATTATCACATGATACGGCACACGATACAAATGCGCAATGTATGGAGGGTGTTACGGGCACTGCTCTTAGACTAAATGCAGTGGCAACAATATTTACGCATGTAAAAGTCGTGTGGAGGGAAAAGAAGACAATTTCAACAGGGTAATATTTTATATTTTTGTTTTTATATAAATGAGAGAGAAAATACTCAAAGAAGCAAGGGAAAGAAAGAAGGCAGTAAAAGTTGGGAACTGTATGTGTGATACACATGTTAGTGTGTGTGCGTAAAAGTTCAGCTATCCAAAAATCGGCTGATTTCTTTGGTTGATGCCAGGCCAGAGTATTCTTTGGCCTGGCATCAACCTACTCTTCTTAGTGTTGTGAAGTGGTGCTGACCGGAAAACGGGTGCCTGGTAAACATTTAATTATTGATTTTCGACTATGGATGGCCAGAAACTGATGTAGAGTAAAGTGAAATTACAAATCAAGAACAAGATTCGAATGACGTTCGAACGTATTTTGATTTTATTTGTTTTCATTCTTCTTTTATTTTGTTCTTTTAATTTTTCTTTTTATTGAGTTCTCCTTTGTCTCCTTTTCATTTTCTTTCTTTTTTGATCAGATAATTAAAATATCTGTAAATTTGGATTGAGATGTCTATGGGTAGTGTCTGATCGATAATGAGGTTATTTAAGTGGCATGGAGAAGGGTTAATATTTTGAGAAATGAACATAGTTCTATGGGATGTTTGGTCGATTCTGAAGAGACGCTGCACCACAAAAAGAAACTAATTGGTTTGCTTCCGAAGGTCAGCACATTTCTTATGAAGAACTAGGGAAGAGATTTGATCAGAAAATTTTCCGGCGTTTATTTAAACAGCAGAAAATCTTTTAATAAAAGCTCATCTCTGCTTTTTCATAATCATCATGGTGTGATGAAGATGAGGTGTAGATAGAAATGCCTCAGGATTGATTTTTTACGGCTTATCAATCTTTTGCAGGTTATTTAAAGCCATAATTTTGTTTTAGATCGGAAGAATTTTGAAGAATAATAAATGGCTTAATGATATGATTTTACTAATTAATGTATAGCTGGTGAGTAAAGAGATGCATTCTATGGTTGTTTAGTCGTAAGTGAATTTAAGGAATCTGACTGAAATTAGAATATGAAACAGGGAGAAATTTGTGAAAAGCGATAGTGTGAAAAGTTGTTAATATGTAAACAAAATAAGAAAATTTGCAATAATTGCACTAGGAAATTTTTATCCAAAATCAACTCAAATGTAAATAATGTACAAAAGATAACTTATTATTGAATCTTATCAAAATGATCGGTTTTTATCTAGTAAAAAAACACATCGCTTTTAGATTTGTAGTCATTCTGATATTTAGAAAACAAAAAATAATGGAAGAATGTGCACAATACAAGAGAACCCACGAAATACGAGGCAAATAATATTGAAAAAAAAAAAAAAAGACAGATTAAGGATCTATGAAGTTTCGGGAAGATGAGCTTTTTTGTAAATCACTTTATCTGTCTGTATATTTATTGTATAGTGATCGATGCACTGAAAATTAAAATTTTACTTTTTAGAAATTTTCTTGTTTTTTTTTTTTACTTTAAATATTTTCAGTCAGTAACTGAAAGGTCCGCGGATGCAAAACCTGAGCAAACGAGTCTGTTCGTTCACTTTCGCCCAAATCCTTATGCGAAAAGCATGAATTCATTTCTTCTCCCTCCTGGTATGGATTAAATAACGGATAGACTGGGCTGTCTAACCTTGAGTGCTAATCAGTCCAAGAAAAGAAAACTCTAAATGTCAAACTGAGCAGAAGGCAATGAGAAGCCACTTCACTATGTTTCCCAGAAATTATAACAATTCACAAATAATAAAGAAAAAGGTGGGGAGATGTGGTCGCGTACCCGCCGGAAAACGATCTCATTAAATATTTAAGTTATATTTAGTCAATGTTGCTCTGAAATTTGAATTTCTTTGCATTTTGTGATTGTTATTGTTTCATCCTCTGTATTCCTCAGCCTTTATC
>JBBBDQ010001463.1:2125000-2590000 GCA_037127315.1 Ascarosepion bandense | reverse complement strand
TCAAACTACTGCGAGTGACTGATCTATTTGTGATCGGACAGTTGGTTGGTTGTTTTGTTTATGTGTTATTTAATGCCGAAATGTAAATATTTTGAACACTATTTTATCGATTCAACTAAATATATACTATAAAATACATATTGTTGGTAATTTTACTATAAATAGATATTGTAAATAATTTTTTTTTTTTGTATATGAAAATGTATTTTTATAATTCATCGTGTTTTTCTGTGGGTAGATTTTATATTTTTGCTGGGCTATCGAATTTTAGTTGAATTTGTTGCATTTACTTTCGGACAAATACTCTTGGGAACGGAATGAACTCATCTCGTCTCCCTCCAGCTATGGATTGAATAGCCAGACAGATTGAATTTTATAGCCTTGTTTGGCAACCAGTCTACCGCAGAAAGAAATGACAACCTACTGCGGGAAAATTTTCTGTCTAGTCAGTCATGGATCGAAAGAGACATGGTTGGCCAAACGTGTATCACGTATGGCAATTAACAGACTGAGTGATATCTTGTAGTCAGCCGTCATTATTCCGCTGTGTTATTGTGTTTGTCTTTGTTTTCGGTTGTTTATGGATTTAGGTTGATGGTTTTAAACATGTTTGTTAATTTGTAGAATAGGATTTTGTTTTGTCTTTTTTTAATTTTGCTTTTGTTTGTTGTTGGCGGTACAAGAACATTCCTCTAATTTCTATTTTGTCTAACGAAACAAATCGATTTCTAGTTTTAATTTGATTTGTGTCTTGGGAGTCTTTGTGTTTATATATTGCTGTTTGTTTTGAGCACCTGGAAGATGGGTAGAATGGTAGATGGGATAGGGGTGCGGATTGGAGATCTTTGTGATCTTTTTTTTTTAGTATCATTAATATTTATAAGGAATATTTTGGTATTTTTTAAAAGGGTTCTGACATGATAGATCTTTTATATTAGTTTCAGTTTCGTTGTTCAAATTAAGTTTAATTTATTGTATAAATTTGGGTCAATCATTTGTACCCTGTTACATTTTTTTTGTGATCTGTGAGAAGGTCCTTCCACGGTGTTGCGTGCTTCCTTATAGGAGACGTTTCTAGTATGCTTTATGGTCAAAACCCCTTTTTCTTTCCTACATATTTCACATGATCTGGCATATGCTGAGTGGTTTTTGCTTCAATTTACGCATTTGTACACGTCCTCGCACTCATTTGTCATGTTGTCTGGGTCATGTTGACCACATTAGCCACACAAAGGTTTTACCATGGAAGGCATCCTTGTAATGATCAAACTTTTGACAGTTATGACATCGGAGGGGTTTTAGGATATGTTGTTCGATCTTATCGATGTCATAGCCTATTTTGACTTCTTTTAGAATTGAAGGCATATCGAAGGTTAATATTTGCATTAATTCTCACTGTTTTCTTAATGCTGACTCTTCTCGCATCGATGATTCCTTGTCTTTTGTTTTTAATTCCGTTTTTATTTCTCCCATGGAGATAGCTCTCTGCTTCTTATCACTCTCCTTGAGGTGTTCAATGCATTGTGGGCGAAGGCCTTGACTGATTTTTTTTCATGGAATTTATTTTATCTTCAAAAATGCGTTTTTCTATTTCAACAAATATCGCCATTACGAGTCATCACGGCAAGCAGCGGCTTCAATAGGGGATACCTCTTTGCAGATACCTAACTTTTAAATTGAATTTTAAAAAAAACAACGTTTTTTTTTAACTTTTATTTTAGTTTTGATTGAAAGCTAAATGATTACATTTACTATTTCCACTAGGCAAAATGCCCTGGTGTGTTTCAAACAGAAATTATATTGATTGGAATCTAAACTTTTGAGATTTAAAATTTTTTAAAATTTTTCGGCCATTTTTGAGCGATCAGCACATTTGAAAAGTTAGTTCTCGGTTTTAAATATCTTGCAAAAATAAAATATACATCTGTGACAAGTTATTTTTGAAGAATTACCAAATTTAAAGTTAACTAAATCTGATTTACACAAGTATTACTTATTTATAGTGTGAAATTTAGAATAAAACTGTTTCTTAATCACGAAGCGTTGATCTTCCTGACCTTTTCCGTATGATTGACATGTGATGACAGACGCGAGATAAGCAAAGTGTATGGTAACCAGAATTGAAATAATGGTCCAATTCTTTTTTTCTGTAAGGGGACCTTTTATGTAAAACAGAAATTACCCCCCCCCCCAAAAAAAAACTCTCTCTCGCTCTCTCTCGCTCTCTCTCTCTCTCTCTCTCTCTCTACACACACACACACACACACACACACACACAGATAAATAAAAATACGATGGCTAGACCATTTGTGTTAAACTTTTCAATTTTTGATTAGTAAATATAGTCTTCACTTAATAACTTAATAACCTAACTGTCACAAGACATTGTAGTATTTTAAAAGCATTTTAAAAATTTAATAAATTAGTATAATTAAAAAGAAAAAATTAAAACAATTCTTTTAGAATTCTATTGTCTATCGAAAAAACTTTTTTCTTCGGACTATAATGTTCTTAATATATATTATTTATAAAAGTAATTAAAAGCTTATCTAATTAAATAATGTCAAAGTTTTATTTTACTATTAGGATCAAATTTTTGGAAAAAAAAGTTAATGTTTGAAAACAACAATAGATGATTTACATTCCCCAATGAGTTCCAATGAGTGTTATAACTAATAAAACACATTTGTGCTACAAAATTTAATTTCTTAAAATTTCATGAATTAACGTGGAGTATGTGTGGGGGTGTAACAGTGTAAAAAAATATTTTTCCAAGATTTTCTAAAAATAATAATTTCAAAAAAAATTTATTTCATTTGCGAATAAATCCTGAAAGTTTCATTAAAATAAGCTAATTATTTGATTTTTGCAAGAAGTTCAAATTAATGCGTTTTTCATCGAAAAAAAAAACTGAGTTAGGTAAGTAGTACATTATTTATTGTAAACTCTCTTAACGACTTGGTTACCTGCTAACGAAAATCAAAACAAGATTTTTTTACGAAAATTTCGAACGTGTTAGAAAAGATTAAAAGTGTTTTTTAAAATAATTAAAAAATATTTTGATCTTTCCTCTTAAGAATGACATTAATGTTTTGATGAAAACGTTCGTTTTTTAAGGTTGGGGACTTTCTTCTTCATACTTATGCTGTTTTTCAGTGAATTAGTGGCGGTATTTAAACTTAAGTGTCATAAAATTATATGAACGCATCGAAATATCATGTAAACTTTTGAAACGTTGAAAATGCTACCGCCAGATTTAAAAAAAATATAAATGATCAAAATTTACTAAAAATAAATAGGAAAACACAACCACACGAAAAACTATAACCAATCGATGAGTTAAGAACCACTAATTAAGAATAAGATTAAGAACGATATTAAATTGACGTTAGGTTAATAATAAATATGGTAACTTTCTTCTGATAGGAAAGATTAGTCAATTAATGGAGGCTTTTATCTCCCTTTGGAAATTCTGTACAAAAATAATCTAGGAGTTGAAGTGTAGGGAGCTGGTTAATGTTTCATTTGTTCGACATTGTGTCTTTCTTAACCGAACTTTCTACAGCTTTCAAGTTTTATGTTGGATAATATTCATCAAAAGGGTTTTCATCAGAAGGTTGGTTGTCGGCAGTTGGAATGTGTCGATTAGTGTGGAAGAGTGGAATAATAAAATATACATTTAACCTTTAAAATAGAAATTTATTATAAGGAGGAATAACAAGTGGTAAGAGTTAATGTACAATTAGAAGTATTAAAATGTTAATGATAGATTTCGTATTCAATGATGAGGTTGAAGAATTGAGAGTTCGTACAAAATGTTTGTAGCAGTAATTGTTGAGAGAGAGAGAGAGAGAGAGAGAGAGAGAGAGAGAGAGAGAGAGAGAGCAATGTCCGGGTCACTTGAAGTAGAGTTACATCTTTTATGTATGTCAGCAACCTGCCTCCTCTAACTGCCCACTGTTATCGGTTAGAGACCATCTTTAAATATTGAAAGTCACGTGGGGTGGATCAAAAACGATTTTTTTCTCTCGGTATGAAAAAACCGTTTCTCTGGCATATTTTGAATTTTGCGGTTTGATGACCAATCAGGATCCAGAGTTCCCCTACAGGTCCGTAAAAGGAATTTGATATTTATTTATTCTTGGTTTACTCCCGGAACTTCTGCGTGGAGCCAGATGCGCAAAGACCAGTTTTGGCCATTTGCTTTCTGAATCGCTGAGGGCAAAACATCCGGTCCCTCGCTTTGTTCGGTATCACCACAGAGTTACAAAAAAAAAAAAAAAAAGAAAATTCTTTTAAAATGGCAAAATGGCTCGCACTCGAAAATGAAATTAAACTTTCTTTACATTTTTCGATTCTTCAAAAATGTCTTTAATTAAAAAAAAAACAAAAAAAAAAACAAAAAAACAAAAAAACATATACGTGCAGCAATAGGAGGAATTACAAAATCACACCGAAAAATTCCAAGTAAATTAAGAAAAAAATTGCTTGTCGTTTTATTCCTGCCAGAAAAGAAAATAATGTTTTATTTTTATTAAATCATCACAAATAAAAATAAAAATAAAACATTATTTTTAAAACAAACTTTTGAGTTTTGGTATTTACATAATAATAAAAATGCCAAAACTCAAAAAGATTATTTTTGAATTTTATTGAATTATTATTATTTTCCTTTATTTATTTATTTATTTTTTTGTTAAGATTTGGAAACAAATTTCTTTATGTTTTACACTTGATATCGCATAAATCAGTCAATCAGTTAAGTGTCATACGTGATACACGCTTGGGCGATCATGTCTCGAAAGAGGCATGACTGACTGGGCAGAATATTATCCCGCAGTAGGTTGCCATTGCTTTCTGCGGTAGACTGGTTGCCAACCAAGGCTATAGAACCCAATCTGTCCTGTTATTAGACCCATAGTTGGAGGGAAGAGATGGATTAATACCTTTCCCAAGTGTATCTGTGCGTATATGATTGCAACGAATTCAACTGGAATTCGAACTCGGCTTTCCGATTTCTCGTTCCGAGTCGATATCCACTGGACCACAACGCACATCGCACAAATATTTTACTGAAATAACATTTTCAGGGAATTTTCTTTATAAAACTGAAACTTCAAAAGAAATTTGACGAATATCCTCTAAAGAGCACCCGAGATATCGGAAAGAGTATAGAGGTGACCGTGAAATTAACACTCTTCAAATATTTTCACAAAACTTTCTAATTAAATTATCTATCCAGTATACAATTAGTTCTACTATGGTCTTTATGCACAAAAAGCTTCGCCACTTCTGGTCTAGGTTATAATGATTTAAAATGGATACGTATTTCCGAAATGAAGGCAAAAAATAGCTACCCTTCCTTTTAAGAATACTCCGTCAAATCAAGAAATTATCCGTTTTAAACGAAATGTTCAGTACTTTTATTCATTAATTGTGTGCTGAACAAATAATTTAATTAGAAAGTTTTGTGTTCTAATAAAAAAGACAAAACTGAATTATTTTATCGTGCTTTTCTTATTATAGAGAAAGAAAAAGAAGACAGCTAGCTGAAATTATTAGTAAGTTGAGGCCCTCAACTTGAGGGTGATAAATTAGTCAAGCGTAGCCAACTGACACCTCACTGAGTCATTAATTAACGAAGACTGTTACAAACAGAATAATATTAGTGTGATGTTATATATAATTTTGTTATAAAAGATCTTAATGGTTCCACATTATAACCAGGGAAGAAACCTTAGCCATCTCAAACCACTGCACCACAACGCACATTCGCATTAATGTATTTTTGATCGTCAGTAAAACAAACTCAGAATGATAAATTTAATTATTGTTGAGAAAGAGGAAAAGTTATTGTGAACTTTTAGTTTAGAAGACGTAAGTAGGAACTTAGTAAATTTTTTGCTGGCTTCAACTCCGACTCCAACTTTTTATGGCTCTAGTTACAGAAGGCCGCACGTGTTGAACCAGAAGGCCGCAGGTTCCCTGCCCCTGACCTAAACTATACATATGCACACACAGGTCCTTTCTTTTCCTCCCCTTTCTCTCTCTCTCTCGTTCTCTCTCTCTCTCTCTCTCCCTCTCTCGCACGCGCATACACAAACGCCAACTCACCCCAAAGACCCTAAACACGTACGCACACATGCATATTGCTCGTAACCTGCTCCCTATCTTCAACATATTTCACAAATCTCACGTTTGTCTATTTGTTAAGAATACCGCACGAGTCAATATCATTATTTTTTTTATATGTTACCATCATTCGATACAATCGAATTGGAATGTAAAATGTTGAAGTTGAGACGAATGGGGGTTGGGAGCTTTCACGGAGACCGAAGTGTCGGAGGTTAATTTTAACAACGTTTTATTATTATTATTATTATTTTTTTATTATTTTTTTTTTTTATTTATCTATTTTTATTTTCTGTTATTCGTCGCAAGATGTAAGAAATTGCCCAAATGTTATAATAAACAGGACATCTGCTATTAATTTTCAAGATCTACTGTGGCTATATTTTTTTTTTTTTTTTGTATAGAAAAACCTTTTTGAAGAGGTGCTGAAAAGTTCTCGGTGCTGAAAAGTTCTAATGCTCATCCAAAGATAAAAAAAAACCCTGATATTTTATTAGATTTTGAGAAGTGGGTTTGGCCGATAACTCTTAATCACTCCCTTAAAAGTTGTTCATCTTTATGTTGGTTTGTATGATAAATATCATGCCCCACTTATATACATACAAGGATCGCATTTTCTATTTTATTATGACATTCGATGAGGAAGTTCGTGGTCTGGCAGTAGAAGTTAAACCTTCCCATAAAAAACACAGCATTTTCTTTTACAGAGCGGGAGTCTGGCAAAATACCATATGACATGAAAGTGCGTTTGAAGAAGCGTTTCGTTGAATTCCTCTATGCGAACAAAAATTACACTCATTGCTATTCATCATTGCTTGCTGAATGATTTCCAGAGATCAGACAGTAGATATGAACACAGTAAGGTGGTGGGTAATGCACTTCTGTCGAAGCAACAGTGATGTTTGCGACAAACCATAATTCACAATTGTCAACCCATAAAACAGTAATTACTGGCAGGCAGAATGATCAACTAGTAATGGTAACTGCGTGGGAAAATAATGTTTTGCAGCTGAAAATGTGTATTTATTACTTTCATTTGTTGGAGTTTCCGTGAAAATAAATGTTCTATAACTTTCGGAGCGTCCGTCACGCGCTCGTGCGTGTGCTTGTGTTTATGCACACACACACACACACACACACACACACACACACACACACAAACGCTATTATATATATAATAACGGAATATATATATGTTTCTTATCTGAAAATAAACTTCCCATATTTGAAATAGACGCCCCATTTTTATTTATTTATTAATCAGTATGTGATACAGACTGTGCATCAAAATAAAGAATATGCGTAGGAATCGAACCTGCGACCTAGGTTGTAAAAGAAACTACCATCTGGTCTGGCATGCTTTTTCCCCTCCGCCACTGTAAGCTACGCTCTTTTTATCTTATTTAAGGAGGCACATCTCCTTTCATTATTTTTCAGGAGAACCCATATCTGCTCTGCTTCGTATCTCTTGGCCTGTGCATTCTAGAAATCTAAGCCAACAATATGTAACCTCCGGTAGCTGATTTTCTAAGCGCCTCTTAGATGTGGTACAAGGCCAAAAGTATGGGGTACTGAGGGCTGAACTCACTACTCAGTTGTAATGGGCTCTAGCGAGATAAGCTTTTTAACCATTACACCACGTCGAGATGCCTATGTCCTCCGGTAGGGATCGAACTCACACCCGCCTTTGTTTGACCAGGCGTGCTTTTTGTCACTTTATCGGCTTTGAATTGTGTTAAATAGATTAAACAGAGCCTAGTTTACTGTGAAGTCCTTGGTATGTTAAAAGCATTAGGGATCAAACGGTTGCTTCCCCAACGAACGGGGACGAAGGTTCGATCCCTGCTGGGGGACACTTTTCTTTAGTTAGATGTTTAATAAATAAAAATGGAGTGTCTATCTCAAATAAAAAGTATCCACTATAATAGCGTATGAAGTAATAAAAATGTTGGATTAAAAATTCTTTAGAAAATCTGCACACATGCGCACACACACACACAGACGTACATATAAAGTCAACATCCACAGGCGCCAGTCTGTTTCATGTTAAATGCAATAAAAAAAAAACAACACGAAAATAGATTACTATGTAAATGTGAAAACATGAGAAAAAATATCAGAGAAAAAACACCGCAGAAAATGCCTATAGAAATGGCCAAAAGCGCTTGGGAGGATATAAGATTCATTAAACATTCCTTGTCGGCCGTATTTAACGATGTTTGATGATGTCTTTGGTTGATCCCAAATATATTGCATTTTATTTTGGCCACTTAAGTCATGTACTTTTAAAATATATTTGGGATCAACCAAAGACACCTTTAAGACCAGGTGGTTCAATCACGAATCTAAATTCAAAATAGAAAACTTAAAAACTACAAAATTGGCTAACCACGTGTGGAAATTGAAATCAAAATATGGGAAAAAGCCCAGACATAACGTGGAGTATAGTGAAAACAGCCAAGCCTTACAACGGTGGCAAAATATGTAGACTGTACCAGAAAGAAAAGAGATTTTGCTATTACCAAACAAAAATGAACTATTGAATGAAAGAACAGAAATTATGACTAAGTGTAACCAGTGTAAAAATACTAAAAAATACCTATTAGGTTCATTCAACAATGGATAAATACGTTATAATTTCTTGTAATTTAAAAAATTGAGCATTCAAAAATTCCCTGCCACGTGAGCATTAAAAAAAAAACAAACACCGTTACGTGAGCGTTCTTAAAAAAATAAAAAAAACGGTAAACAATAAAATCAATTATTGCAAATCACCTGAAGACACCACTCATGGTAGAAACCTCGGTCGTGTAATAACTCGTTTACAAATGGAATATATATATATATATATATATATATATATATATATATATATATATATATATATGATAAAATATAGTTTTAAGGTCTGCTATATTTATAAGTAAAGGTGCTCAATATCAGAGACAGGGAAATGTAGAGATGTTGGAAATTCAACAGATAACAAATGTAAATATACATAGGAGTAACTGAAGGACCCTCGAAACAGCGAAACTACGCACACAAAATATTCTTGTTAAATATTAAATACGCGAACATCCAAAGCTTTCTAAATATATATCGGAAATTGAAAACAAATTACATCAGAAATGTCATGAAAAATAAGGAAAACAGCACCAGCCTACGACAATAAATCACAAAAGTGTAAACTCTAACTATAATCACCTTTCAAACCAACACGAATTATTGAATAAACGGCCAGAACTTATCTCAAAATGCAGACACGTACATAAATATTACTATGTTACTTAAAAAATCAAAAACTAAAAACGAATACCTTATAAAACGCCACCATGAAAAATGCAAATATATGCCCAACACAGATAATGCAACATATTTTAGACAACGTCATTAGTTTAAATTAGAAAAATAAGAAAGCCAATCCCCAGAAAAGATAAATAAATAAATAAATAAATAAACCAAGTTTATAAATAAATAAAATAACAAATTTAGTAAATAAACAAATTACGGAATGCACACACAAACACAAAATAATGCAATACTGATAATTAGTAACAAATGCTTAAGTAATCAATAATACAGTAAATAACGAATAAAAAGTTGAGAAATCTAGAAAAAAAACTACAAATAGCCCCACTCGGATCCCCAATTGTTTCTACTCAATGACCTCTAGAATAAGTTGAAACATAATCATTACCCCAAAACCGTTAGGATAATACAATATGTCTATACGTAATGCGCCATTGACTAACATATATAAATACTCGAGAGATAGAGAGTTATTGTCTTAATTCAGTCATTCAGTTAAGTGCCATACGTGATACATGCTTGGGCGAACATCCCACAGTGGGTTGCCATTACTTTCGGCAGTAGACTGATTACCAACCAATGCTATAGAATCCAATCTGTTCTACTATTTAACCCATAGCTGGAGAGAGAAATAACGAATTCATACCTTTCCGAAGGGTATTTGCGCGTAAGTGAATGCAACGAATTCAACTTTAATTTGAACTCGTCTGTCAGAATTCTTATTCCGAGTCGTTATCCATTGCACCACGACGCACATCCATGTTGTCTAAATTACGTACTTAAATAACCCTGAGTTACTAAACAAATAAAGTGAATAGCTGACCACACAAGCAAACATAAAAATAAATATCCGCTCAAACACAGTACCCGGATTAATATTGATTTTTACATTATTTTTTTTCAATTTTTCAATTTAATTTTTTATATTTTAAAATTTTTTATTTATTGCTTTTATTTGTTTATTATCCTGTCATTTTTCATCATATTTCGATTTCTGCTATGGTCGCACTACCAACCAAGTCTTCGGGAAGACCTAAGGTAGGTCGTGGCGTGTTGTTATGGCTCCATTTCATGTTTTTTCTATCTGCCCTATCATCCCTAGCGTTACATAGACAACGTGTGTGGGCTGTACTTAATAAGACAACTTTTTGTATATCTCTTAAGCTGGGGTTTCCAGGAATTCTTTTCAATGTTTTGTTCCATTTTTTATCATTCCAATTGCACCTACTATCACTGGCACAACTCTTGTTTTCAATTTCCACATTTTTTCTATTTCAATTTCCAGGTTTTTATATTTTGACAGTTTTTTTTAAATTCCTTGGTTGCTATGTTACAATCCGCTGGACAAGCCATATCAATTAATAGACAAGTTTTCTCCTTCTGGTTTTTAACAATAATGTCTGGCCTAGTTTGCTTCAATTTTTCTGTCTGTGTAGATGGTGTAATCCCATAGAATGGTTACATCTTCTATTTCTGTAACCGGTGCTGGGTGATGTTCATACCAGTGTTTGTTTACAGCTTTTCCATAATGTTTGCACATTGCCCAATGTAAATATTGCCCAACTCTATCGTGGCGATTTTTATATTCATTTGGGGCAAGCACAGAACAGCCTGAGATTAGGTGGTCTATTGTTTCTTGGTGTTTATCACAAAACCTGCATTTTGGATCCATATTATTATGCATAATATTTGCCTGAAAGTTTCTCGTGAAAAGACTTTGGTCTTGTGCTGCAAGAATAAAGCCTTCAGTTTCAGACTTTAATCCAGATGCACGTAACCATCGATGAGTATTAACTTTGTCAACATTGGATTTATTAGCACGTACTGGATATTGGCCATGCAGAGGTTTGTCTTGCCAGCGCTGTTTCATCTGTTCAAGAGCTTTATCTTTGGCTTTCATTTTCATATTTTTTGCCGCAATAGTTGGTTCTTGGCTTCTGTTTTGCTTTTCTACAGAATCTACTAACTGTAAATCTTGTTTGTATTTACTGCCTTCTTTTATTATTGAATATTTTTTCTTTCTTTCTTCATGTTGCCTTACTAATTGTAACATCCAATCCTTTGTTGTTTCTATGTATGTTAGTAAGCCAATAGTTGTTGTCTTGTATGACAATTCCAGCTGAATAAGACCTCTTCCACCTTCTTTACGGGGTATGTATAGACAATCTACATCAGCCTTTGGATGATGCATCTTATGCTTAGAAAGAAGCTTTCTTGTTTTAGCATCCATTCGCCTGATGTCGTTTAGAGTCCAGTTTAAGATGTTAAAGCTATATTGGACAACTGGGATTGCAAGGCTATTAATGGTCGTAACTCTGTTCTGTGAATTTAATTCAGTTTTTAATATCATTCGTAGCCTTCTATAGTACTCTTTACGCACTATTTCTTTCATTTTTTTATGGTGAATGTTTTCGCTCTCATTTACACCTAGGTATTTATAAGCTTCTTCTGGTTTCAATTCTTTTATTGTTACAGCAGGGCCTAGGCTAATTGAGGATGTTTCTTGTATTGATCCACGTAAAACCGTAGCTTTAGCACATTTATTCAAATTAAATTTCATTCCAATGTCTTCGCTGAAGCATTTTACAGTTTGCAGAAGACCTTCCAGCTCATTATCATTCTTAGCATATAACTTTAAGTCATCCATGTAAAATAGATGGCTTATTTTCTTTTGGCCTATTTTATAACCACATTCTGTCTTATTACGTTGACTGGTTAGTGCTATTAATGATATGCAGAATAGTAAGGGAGATAAAGAATCACCTTGAAATATACCTCTTTTGATGTTTATTTCATCAGACTTATAGGTTCCATTTATATGATTGAGGTAAAGGGTTGTTTTCCATATAGACATGCACTGTTTGATGAAATTGATGATGACGGGCGATATCTTGTATATATTTAAAGTCTTTAAAATCCAGTAATGTGGCACACTATCGAATGCCTTTCGATAATCTATCCAGGCAGTACTAAGATTTTTCTTTGTACTGTAGCAGTTTTCCAGGATCATTTTGTTAATTAGCAATTGGTCTTTACAACCATAACAGCCACGTTTGCACCCTTTTTGTTCAAGCGGTATCATGTCATTTCTTTCTAAGAATAAATATGTCTGTTTTGTTAAAATAGATGTTAATAGTTTATATGTTGTCGGAAGACATGTAATTGGTCTGTAGTTTTTCGGGTTGTTTGTGTCACCATTCTTAGGTAGAAGAAATGTAATTCCTTTGGTCATCCATACAGGAATTTTAGTGGGATCGTCAACCATTTCTCGAAGTTCTTTGGCTAGTTTTTTATGTGCTGCATTTAAATAATATAGCCAAAAGTTAGGAATTTTATCTATACCTGGGATTTTCTAATTGTGTGCTTTTTTTTAGTGCAAATTTAACATCATCTTCTGTAATTCCAGACCATGTCTGTTCGGGTTTATTTTTCATTCGTTCTATCTCTTGCGTAATCCAATGTACTTCCTTGCTAAGTTCTTTAGGGCAAGCCCATATCTTTTCCCAGAACTGTGTGACTTCTTCCATTCTGGGGGGAGGGTACTGTCACTTCAATTCTTTTTTTACCTATTTCCCTGTAAAATCTCTTTGTATCAGTCTGAAAAATCTTGTTTTGTCTGTAAAATCTTGCTCTTTTTTCATAGCGTCTTATTCTTTGAGCCTTCAGTTGGATTTTTTGCTTCATTTTTTCTTTATTTGATAAGACTTCATTTTCATTCCTGATGTTATATTTTCTTTCGGCTCTTCTGCTTTTCCTAGTTCTTACATTTATTCCTCTACTCAGTTCATCCAGTACTGATAGTTCACTTCTAAGTTGTTCAATTTCTTTTTCTATTTTTCTTTTCCAAGGTGGATCTTCACGTCTGCGAGACTGCCTTGTTTTTATTTTGATATTTAATTTTTTTGTTGCTGCTGTTGCTGATGCATATATTACTTCGTTAAGATTTGTATGAGGGTCTTCATCCAGTATTGATTTCAGTGCTGCATTGTAGAGTTTAATAGTTCGGAGATTATGTTTTGTTGGTTGTAATTTTGGGAGCTGTTCACGTTCCTCCATTGTAATATTTTGTATTTGACTTAGATGGTTTTTTATTTCTATCTTGGCTTCCTGTATATTGTTCTTATTTTCCGTCAAATAATTATCTTCGATGTGTTCTGAACTCGTTTTATTTTTGTCTTTTAACTGACTCAGACTCAGATCACATCTTTCCAGCACTTTTAAACTTACAACATTATCTTCGCAGTGATTTGCATGTTTCACGGTTTCTACATTATGACCTGTGGTTTGTTTGATGTTATTACTTTTTATTTCTGATTCCGGTTCCTTTTCATATTTTGTTGATTCGTCTCTTCTTGTTACAATTCTTTTAATTTCATTAATTTCAGCCTCTGTCAGTCGGTTATTACGAATAATGTACCTACGTACATTGGCTAATTTATTTTTATTATTATTATTATTATTATTATTATTATTATTATTATTATTATTATTAATGTATTTTCTTTTCCCCTAAAATTAAAAACAACAACAACCCCCCTTGACTAAGAGGCATGAAACGTATAGTCCTAAAAATATTCAACGTATAATTTAATTTAAATGTTAAGTTAACTTTTAAAGTTTTACTTTCCTATTTCCTGTTTAAGTTTTACTCCAAATCAAATTATATTATGCAATTAAAAGATTAAAAACAGCCTCCCATCATTATAATATATAACTACCATGAACTACACGAGAACCCAAAAGTAAAATTCCGGAACGGTTAGTTCATAATATGCACCTGATGATTGCATAGGGCAACTCCGAGTCATGCAATAGGCGTAAAATGACATGTATATTTTTTCAAATATATATATATATATATATATATATATATATATATATATATTATTATTATTATTATTAAAATATTGTAATCCAAACGGAAAAGTAGGAAGGTAAATCTCAAAAACCTGATCCTAATTAATATTAAATTTTAATATTAAAAAATGATATAGGAAAAGAGCTCAATGTAATTAAAATTACAGAGCTAATATATATATATATATATATATATATATATATATATATATATATATATATATATATCATTCAACCACATCAGTGGTTGAATATATTCTTAAGTCCGACATTGAGTAAATCTAGGCAGCTTTTAAGTTTCACCACTAATTTAGTTCTCAACCAAATTAAAAAAGATTTAAAATAGCCTCTCACCATTATAATACATAACTACCAGCTTACAGAATTAGAGAGAACACCTCTTAGCGACATTTTGAAAAACAAATTTTGAATTTTGGTTTAGTAGAAAAAACTTATATAAAAATAAACTCCTTTTTTATTATTTTCACCTCCTGCCTATATAATTCTGTGGTCGTCACTTATGAAGTCTCCATTGTTTGGCCATCTCGTTTCACTTATGCCTAAAATGTTTGTGCTTAATCACTTGCTTCACGCTTTCCAGCTGTTCACAATTCATAGATCTGACATTCCACGTTCCAAGAGTTGTTTGTTTGTTGCGAACAATCGCAGAATCGAGTGACACCTAACTCTCATGTCCCTCCATTCCGAGGGTTTGTCACATTTTCGTGCAAGTCCATGAATATACGCGGGAGAAATAGTGGAGTGGTTTCCCATTGCCTTCTCCACAGTGTTTTATCGAGATACCACCTCTAGTTAGCTGGCCATTGACTCCTATAGAGTTCAACCGTCCATTGTAGGTTCAATTTTTTATCCTACCTGTTCGCTAACATCCCGTGAGACAGACAGAAAAAAACACTTAAGGGACGAAGAAAATGAGTGGATCACTATAGAGATTCTTGCCCTGATGCAAAAGAGACAAAAAACAATGCCAAGGTATGGAACGGAATACAAGGAAACGACAAATATGCTGAAGTAGTGAGTACGACAAATAATGGTGAAATGCATAAACAAAGGAACTAACAAAACAAAAGGCCTACTCAGCAACAGGATGTATGAAAGCAAAGAACTGTACACTCATACTAGAAAAAAGAAAAAATACTTCAGAAATGTGATGAGTGTATTGCTGATTTTTTCTACGACAAGAGAGAGAGAGAGAGAGAGAGAGAGAGAGAGAGAGAGAGAGAGAGAGCAACCAAGAATACACAAAAATACGGATGGCCCAGAAATGTTAAAAACCGAAGTGGAATCGGCAATAGCCAAATTGAACAGAAATAAAGCAGCAGGACCCCATTGGATTGTAATAGAGATGTTGACGCCCTTAGAAGACTTTGGCATAGACAGGCTCACAAAAATAACAAATGAAGTCTATAACAGCGGCAATATACCGGAGCAGATCAATTTTCATAGCACTACCTAAGAAACACGGTGCAAAGGAATGTGAACTCCAACGAACCATCAGCTTAATGAACCATATAATAAAATTCACCATCCGAATTCTGATGAACAGAGCGGGCAGCAGAGTTAGCCTAGATATAGGACAAGTGTGGCTTTCTTAAAGATACCGGAACAAGGAATGCGATATTCATCCTCAGAAGGCTATCTTAAAAAGCAATGGAAATGCAGAAGGAACTCTATCTGTGGTTTATAGACTAAGCAAAGGAATTTGATAAAGTACGGCAGTGGCAGTGGAAGTTCATGAACGCCTACGTCCTGAAGGGACACGGCACATGAAGAATAATAATTTTTGCATGCGGTTTTCAGCATTTAAATTCTGATATCTTTTATCATTTTTGTCGATCAAAGACTTGATAGAGATACTCGACAACCTCGACATATTCGGAAAAGACGTTAGGATAATCAAGAATATATATTAGCAGCAATCTGCTGGCGTACGGATATGAAGTGAATTCAGCAGGTATACAAAAATAGAAAGGGGTGTAAGACAAGGATGTGTTTTCTCACCGGATCTATTCAACTTATACAGTGAAACAATTCTGAGAGCAATAAAACCATTGCCAGGATTCATCATTGGCGGCCACAATCTCAACAATGTAAGATACGCAGATGATACAGTGCTGGTAGCAGACACAGAAAGTTAGCAAGAGAACGCGAGAAGAAAGGACTAAGCATAAACTTCAAGAAAACTGAGAGTATGTTCATCAGCAAAAAAGACGACCCCAATATGCCAATTACAGGTTGGAGAAACTAAAACAAGTCAAGTAAAGAAATTTAAATACCCTGGAAGCGTGTTGATAGAGGATGGAAAGTGCGATGTTGAGATCCAAAGACACATTGGCATTGACAAGGACGCATTTCAAAAGCTAACCAGAGTACTGAAGGACAGGAAAGTATCATTGGAAAGAAAGAAGAGAGTGCTGGATTGCTATGTGATATCTGTCTTTCTGTATGACAGTGAATGTTCGACGATCTCATCAAGGATGAAGAAGAGGCTTCAGGCAGCAGAAATGTGGTTTTACAGAAAGATGCTGAGGATACCACGGACTGAGCATATGACTAACAACGAGGTGTTGGAGAGGATGGAAACGAGGAGAAAACATATTTAATATAAGGAAGAGTCAGATAAGTTTTCTGGGACATGTACTGAGGAAGGAGGGTCTGAAGAATTCAATACTAACAGGACGGATAGAGGGAAAGAAAAACAGGTGAAAGCACTGCGAGACCTACTTGATAGGCCTGAACAAATGGATGACAGAGTGGGTTTTGGGTGGGATAACATAAGGAAGAATTTTGAGAGTGACAAGGGACGGAGCCAAGTGGAAGCCAAGAAGAAGAAGAAGAAGAAGAAGAAAAAGAAGAAGAAGAAGAAAAATTTTTGCATGCGGTTTTCAGCATTTAAATTCTGATGATATCTTTTCTCGTTTTTGTTAATCAAACTTTGCTTATCATTTATCATTTTATCAGAATTTATTATCAGAATTAATTATAATAATCAATTTTTATTGTCTTTTTTTAGTCAATTGAATATAAATTTGTTCTTTTTAATATTTTTGGGTACGATTTTCAACATTGACTTTATATTAAATTAATAGCAATGCCTGAAAAAATAATGGATTATATGGAAAAATGCGCGCATGAAAAGTAATATTCTTCAGATTATATTAAACAAAAGAATAACAAATAAAATTTGAATGATTTTAGCTTCAATATTTTAAGTAAGAAATTTCTTATTTTTTACTTCACTAGAATATCTTGTCCTTTACTTTTCCGGGTTTAATAACTTGTCCTGTTCTTTTCCAGGTTTAATATAATCTTAAGAATATTTTTCATTCACGCATTTTCCATATATATATATATATATATATATTGTTTATTTGGGCAACAATCTCTCTTTTATACAGGTTTCATTAAAAATGACAGACAAAGTATTACCATTAAGTTTTTTTATATCATTTTTCATGTGTTCGTATACTATTTTTTTCTTTTCGGAACTTTAACGTAGTCTTCTAGCCTGAAGATTGCTGAAGACGCGATACTTGAAAGAACCCACTAATGGGTAATGATGCAATTGTCAAAAACCACCAAGATACACAATGAATACCGATTGGAACACTCTTAATAAACACCAAAATGACACTGAAAGCCGAAAATACTCAGAACGCATTTGAAAAACAATCTATCTATCTATCTATCTATCTATCTATCTATCTATCTATCTATCTATCTATCAAGGTGCTATCGTTAAATTTTTTAATATAATTATTTATATAATTTTATAATTTCTTTCTTTGGATTATATAAATTATATAAAAATTGTCCGAATCTTATATACACGAGCTTTCGGCTAAACTTAAAGCCACTATCAAGGAGGAATTTTATTGCACTTTTAACTGAATATATGGATTGTTTTATGTCTGTTTCTAGAGTTTTAAGAATGTTTTATTTTACAAACATAGTCCGCACATTATGGCTGTGTACATAGTTCATATTATTGAATGTTGTCTTCTTCTGTTTTTATTAATAATGCTTCCATCATTTTTAGCCATTTTTATATGTAGATGATACCATTATATTATGTTACGGATTGAGTTTTGTAGGTCTCAATGTCTATTTAAATGCGACCTGATAGAGTTATGGTCAGAGAGATGTGACATGAGTTTTCTTGTTATACATGTTGTAGAATATTCAATATAATTATTTACCAATTTGTATTGATCAAACACACTGTACCATAAAGGACATGTAAATTCGTAAATAATATTGGTTCTCTATAATTTAGATCTTGCAGCCGAATTAATCTTTTTGATAATGAGATTAGTGGTTTAAAATTTTTGTTTGAAACCCGACCGATTTGTCATCAGTCGAAGATTTTTCTTCTAATCTATTGGCATGATGAAAAAAGGCAGATTTCAGGGTGCTATATACACGATGTAAACAAACGCTAGCAGCCAAGAGTGCTCAATTCATTGCTGAAGAACGATACGTAAATAGCAGTGAGTAGCTATTGCTTTTAAAGTCTACCATTTCTCTAGAGTACTCAATCGACGGTGGGAGCGTATATAGTTTCTGAGAGAGAGGACATAATCTGACACTATGATCAGTTCGAACAAGACCAGTGTGCTGAAACCACACACATATATATATATATATATATATATATATATATATATATATATATATATATATACGTGGAGCTTTCCCGAAGTTTAGAAGTTTTTTTCTACTTAAGGTAGTCATAATTGTTCTAGATTATTATAATCTTAGTATATTTTTACTATACATCTAATACATTGACCTGTCAACTTTTGTTATTCCAGATTGAAGGAGATGGTTGTAACGGTTTTTTAAACACATTCTTCTAATTACTGCTTGTCGCAGCGGACTATCTTGTAGAATGATGCAGTCGAGACGTGAAGACAGTTTGGAAGCTCGCTATGCAATAAAGTTTTCTGTTGACAGAGATGGACATGAAAACTGTCCCTTATCCTCCCTACAATCCAGATCTTGCTTGGAACCCCCGTGACTTTTGTTTGTTTCTTAAGCTGAATAAGATATTCAGGGGAAGTCGTTTTGAAGACACATAATTTAGAAAACGCAAAGTATAGCTACGCACAAGTAGTCTCGGCCAACTTTGAATACAAATAAATTGAATCCCGGGAGTTCTGGAAGTACCAACCAAATTCTGAATAGTGGCAATGCATCTCCGCCCACTATTATAAATGGCCCTGAGGTAATCTCATCTTCATAAAAAAGCTGAGTAAAATGACAGATGGATAGGGGAGTAATGTATGTGTGTGTGTGTGTGTGTGTGTGAGAGAGAGAGAGAGAGAGAGAAAGAGAGAGAGAGTCAAACACATACACACGTTTAAAGGGTTCAAAATTCCTGGCACCTGAAGACGTCATGTTTTTCGTTTCTTTCTTTTTTTAATTTTTATTAAGAATATTTTAAACAGAATTTCTACTTCCAGTAAACGTGGCAATATTAAATTAGACGATGAAACAAACCAGTACGTTCTGTTTACTGGTGGTGAAATTTGATCTAGGTATAAGATATGCCCGTTTAATTTGAAGTCATCAGAAGACAATGGAAATGAACGAAATAATATTTTTGATAAAGAAATTGGAGTAAATGGAAACATCGAAATGTATTTTGTTTACTTGTGGTGAAATCTGATCTAGGTATAAGATATGCCCGTTTAATTTGAAGTCATCAGAAGACAATGGAAATGAACGAAATAATATTTTTGATAAAGAAATTGGAGTAAATGGAAACATCGAAATGTATTTTGTTTACTGGTGGTGAAATCTGATCTAGGTATAAGATATGCCCGTTTAATTTGAAGTCATCAGAAGACAATGGAAATGAACGAAATAATATTTTTGATAAAGAAATTGGAGTAAATGGAAACATCGAAATGTATTTTGTTTACTTGTGGTGAAATCTGTTCTCGGCATAAGCTATGACGTTGAATTTGGGGTTATCAGAAGACAACGGAATTGAACAAAATAATTTTTATCAACTGGAAATATAAATAGATCTTAGTAAGCGAGATGACCTTTGGAGTTCACATGATTTTGCCAGACACTGGCTTATAACCCTACGTTTTTCCTATATAAGCGCGTAGTAACGCTGAAGAAAAGAGGAGTCGGATCACGACCGTGGAAGCGTACGGTTGTGTGTGAGATCGGGTCTCTCCGATGAGGGGGGTACTGACGACAGAGACCAGAACCGTGTGAGCATACGGCTGAGTAAGAATGGGTCTCCCCCACTCTCCTCGCTGGAGTAAGGTTGCTGACAATTCGGACCAATCAACCTCCTAACCGAAAACGTCTTTGCATGAAAAAGGAGAGTAAAATATATTTTATATTTTACTTACATTTGGCACTATTGCTTCAGACGGAGGCTTGTTGCAGATTGTATTTGTTGTTGCTGGCGGTGACGACGGAAGGACAAGGAAGGACAAGGAAGGAGAAGATTATGAAAGTATTATGTGAAACTGATGTTTTGTGAAGAAGTCGGAGTGAGAGTTCCCGACAAGGAGATTATGATTTGAAAAGTTGGAGAATTGGTGAAGAGATAGTCAGAGACGACAATCGTAGACGCGTGCGGCCGTGTGAAATCGGAATCTCCCCACACCCGCTGAAGTAAGAGTGCTGACGAGTCAGAAATACGGACTTTAAAAAAAATATTGTCGTTGCAGCAGACGTATTGAAAAACCACTGAGTATATGAAACTGAACGTTCGTCACTAGCACGACAAAAAATCGGAATTGCATCATCCGTTCAGCACCTTTGCAAGGCACCGTGGTCCTAGCATTTTATTTGAGAAGAATTGACTCCTTCAAAAGAGTCTGGAGAACATTGTTGAAAAGAGTTATATATGTTCTGAGACGATTTAACAACAAGTGAACCATGCACACTCTCTCTGTGTCTAGACGCCAGTGCGTGAGTTGTTATGCAAAAAAAAACAAAAACAAAAAAAAAACTTTTACTTTTTGTAACTTTTTTCTTTTTCTATTCTTTTCTTGTATATAAAAGATATTAAGAGTGCAACTATCAACAGTTGTTTGTTCGGCTTTCCACAGAGATTATTTCTTTCTTTCCATTTCATTTTACTGTATTCTAAATGTTTAAAACCATTTCCCCAAGCCGTGTTTACATCTTCAGTCGACCGTGAACGAACAACACTTCTGCTTTCTGGATCTAATAATCACAACATGAACAGAAAGCAGATTTCAACCAGTGGGCCTGTTGACTGACATACAGATGCTCAGGGACCTACGGCCAACTTCTTAAGACCGAACAGACACCTCAACCCGAAGAGGAAAACACCGGAGGTTGAGGAGCCAGAGTTAGATCTGGTGCACGTTGGCCAGAATAGGCCCGTGGAGTGGAAGTACTAAATATACGGTCTCGCGACCAGGATTCCCCCTCCGAAGACAGAAAGTGATTAAATCGTTCTTTGTCTCTAACTTACTGATAGATGACATAGGCCATCCCCTCCTCGGCTTAGCCCGACTCACTTAGCACAATCTCAGTAGTTTTTATTATTATTATTATTATTATTACAGTCCGGGAAGTTTCAAAAACCCAAGAAAGCCACTGGTCCAGAGTGAATCCCAGTAGTTTTCCTTAAGAATTTCAAACCGAAATTATCCCTGATCTTAGAAAAATTATTAACGTAAATTTTGTTTATCGTCCAATGGGAAGCCCAGAATTAAATCCGGGTGTGAATTGCCAAAAGACGAAATAAAAGGCCGACACAGGAAGCATCGCCAGTTGACAAAATACGAGCATAATTAACACGTCCCTTGACACACGTCAAGCGATTGCATTATGCTTGTCTCTTCTTTCTCTCTCTCATCTTCTTCTTCACTGTTCACTGAGCGACTTACCCGAATGAACGGAGCGGAGACTTTAAAGACACTCCTAACAAACGAACGGTCACACATACATACGCACAAAGTCTTTTCGGCATTTACTGCTATGAACATTTTTAAAGACATTTGTGCCAACCAAAAGACATTACTTTTATTTGTAAAAAAAAACATTAATTGATATATATATATATATATTAATGCAGGTTTCATTGAATAATATAGACAAGTTTTGTCTATTAATTTTGTGTAGGATCCGTTCATACCGTCTGATATACTTGATGGTGATGTCGTTAAAAGACAACAAAAAATCACAGTATTTGTTGAATTTTTTATCAGGTCTAAGCTTTCGGCTCACATAAGCCATTATCAAAGAGTAAATAATAACACACAGTAAACATAGAACATTTAAGCTATTAACAATAAAGATAATTGAATTGAAAATATAAGTCCATCCCTACCGTGGCGGATGGCCGAAGACAGTGACAAAATAGTGGTGTTGTGGTCCCTGGTCTGATTACAGACATTTGAGTACGTTGTTGGAAATATTTCCAACAACGTACTCAAATGTCTGTAATCAGACCAGGGACCACAACACCACAACACCACTAAATATATTTCAGCACACAAATACACTTCGCTAACGGATAACCCACTATATAGTACAAACGAGCATAAAACAGTTGATTTTCTAGACGTTGCCCTATTTATATATATTTAGTTAATAACTCTTACTTAGTTGAACAAAATAATAATAAAAAAAATATTCGGCTTGAAGTGTTTTAATGATATAAATAAACAGATTTAAAGAAAATAGATGAGACAAAAAGAAGTGAGCTTTCAGAAACAAAACTGCTAGATAATAGATGTGTAGCGGACGAAGCGTCCACTTACTAATTTATGTTTAACGAGTCGACTCGACGTAACATGGGGTCATGATTTAAAGCAGGATTTAAGAAAGAACAAAAAGGCGAAAGTAACCAGAAAAACAATGTATTGACAAAGGTTACATGGGGTTGAGAGAGCATGCATAAGAAAGTGAAAAGGAAAGAGTCATTCCCCTTCGTCTGTTCGTAGAAACAAAATAAGATGTATGAAGTTTTTACTCTAGCTGAAAGAAAGGTTTGTAACAATTGTTAAGATTATCGTAAAGAGTTCAAAGTTCAAATCCTTGATGAAGAAAGTCAGACAGAAGACAAAGTTCTGTGTCTGTGTGTGCGTTGAGTAGAGAGAGAGAGAGAGAGAGAGAGACTTACATGCGAATGTAGTAGCCTTAGGCAGTCTGTGGATTTTTACTGACGAAGGTTGGAAAAATTGTGAATTTATGTGTAGGAAGTTATTTTATGTAAGGTCCATGTTTGAATGAAAGTTAATGTGCATAGTGTTAATGTCGGAGAAGAAAAATAAAAGAAATTTGCGCCACTAATTGCTACCCGCAATTAGTGCGCGTGTGTTTGTGTGAGTTAGGGAGACATGTCTGCTCTTGCCCCGGGACGAAATCCTAACTAGCGTACCACGTGATGTTTCCCGCTTTTATTAGCATCGTTTTGGCGGGAAACAAGTCATCACGTGGACGCCGAGTGACCATGCGTGTGTGTGCGTGTGTGTGTGTGTGTGTCAATGTATGAAACCCCACAAATACCCCCCTTAGATTGAAACAAATATTAAAAATATTTTTTTCAATATGTCCGTGTATATGGTGGTTTGATTACGTTGATGATGATGCTGGTAGCACTAGTAGTAGTCATGCCAAAAATGACAGAAAAGGCTGGTTGCTGAAAAAAATGGTGGGTGGCACGGACGTGGCTCATAGGTGTGGGGGAAGGTTGCTGGAACGTATGACTGCTTAGACTGATGGTCCGCCATATTGGATCCTCGAAAAGCACATGGTGAAATGGAAGAGTGAGAAGAATTTTACGTTGACCAATGTACATGTAGAGAAAATCGGTCTCACTTGAGTTAAAGTTTGTAAGGCGTCATTAATTACGAGTGAATTTGTGAAAGGTGAATTTTTTTTGGTTGTCTCTCGTAGGCTGAAGAGAAAAAGAGTCTGAAATGCGGTGCGCGTGACTAGGGATTTTGCAGCAGTGTAACCCTGTCAGAGTGCCAGGCTGTGGCATGCTCTGGAAAATTCTCGGTGGTTGATATGGCTGTTAAAAATCTTCTAATTTATTCCAATGCTCCACGTTGAGTTGCTTGCGATTGTAAGAGTTTCCGTGTTTTGCTGTGCGTGTGGGATTTATGTTGGTGTTAGAAGAATTGGTTATAAACTTTGATTTGCAAAGTGGTCGATTGAAGCTTGTGTTGATACCGAGTGTCGACGCGTGTTTGAGAGAACTAAAAAGATATCTGGGTTTAATGTCGAATTTTCTTTGGAGGTCTCAATTCTCCAGTATAAATAATTCGGCTTGTCCATCTCCTTAGAGTTCTGATTGAGTGACATTGCGTTGAATGCTGAAAAACGTCTTTAAGTCGACATTGTGCCACTCTTTTTCTGGAAAACCTGGGAGAGAGAGACGACAGATGTGCTGTCTAGTGTGCGATTGTAAAAATTCTGTGTGGGGTCGCCATCTTAGAGTCCTGTGGAAAAAGATGGGAGATAACGACGTTGAATAGTAGTTCTTGTTGATAGACGAAGAAGAATTGCTGAGTCCCATTTCCAACGATGCTGGACTGAATTACGCCGAATCGACATCACGTCGGGGTCACCATTGTAGCGGACGAAGCGTCCACTTACTAATTTATGTTTAACGAGTCGACTCGACGTAACATGGGGTCATGATTTAAAGCAGGATTTAAGAAAGAACAAAAAGGCGAAAGTAACCAGAAAAACAATGTATTGACAAAGGTTACATGGGGTTGAGAGAGCATGCATAAGAAAGTGAAAAGGAAAGAGTCATTCCCCTTCGTCTGTTCGTAGAAACAAAATAAGATGTATGAAGTTTTTACTCTAGCTGAAAGAAAGGTTTGTAACAATTGTTAAGATTATCGTAAAGAGTTCAAAGTTCAAATCCTTGATGAAGAAAGTCAGACAGAAGACAAAGTTCTGTGTCTGTGTGTGCGTTGAGTAGAGAGAGAGAGAGAGAGAGAGACTTACATGCGAATGTAGTAGCCTTAGGCAGTCTGTGGATTTCTACTGACGAAGGTTGGAAAAAATTGTGAATTTATGTGTAGGAAGTTATTTTATGTAAGGTCCATGTTTGAATGAAAGTTAATGTGCATAGTGTTAATGTCGGAGAAGAAAAATAAAAGAAATTTGCGCCACTAATTGCTACCCGCAATTAGTGCGCGTGTGTTTGTGTGAGTTAGGGAGACATGTCTGCTCTTGCCCCGTGACGAAATCCTAACTAGCGTACCACGTGATGTTTCCCGCTTTTATTAGCATCGTTTTGGCGGGAAACAAGTCATCACGTGGACACCGAGTGACCATGCGTGTGTGTGTGTGTGTGTGTGTGTGTGTGTGTGTGTGTGTGTGTGTGTGTGGGTGTCAATGTATGAAACCCCACAGATGACTAGTGGTGAAAGTAAATATACAAAACAAAGTACCAGTTGAATAAGTTTAGTTTTAAAATATATATAGGTTTTACGAATATTTCATTTTTTTATTATTCGTATTTTTTAAAAAGATTTCAACTCTTTCAATATTATTAGCTACTGTTTTATTCCTTTCCTGTTTATATTTTCGACATGTCTAGTCTCCTATGGATACACTTTGCCCCAATTTTATTGTATATGTCTTCACAATTCTTTCATATAACCTACCAACCCAATATAATCATCTAATTTGATGGTCTTTTTTATTTTGAGTTGAAATTTATTTTTCAAATTTCATTATCAATATATATATGACCAAAAAATTAACCACAGTTCATTGCCAGATAATGGTGTATTGAAAACCAAAACTTTATAGCTATTGAGTATGCTGTAATAATAATAATAATAATAATAATAATGATATATGTGTGTGTGTGTGTGTGTGTGTGTGTGTGTGTGTGTGTGTGTGTGTGTGTGTGTGTGTGTGTGTGTGTGTAGTGTAAGAAAGTTATGGAACACGTAGGTTTGAAACCCACTGTTCGTGCATTTACTTTTATAAAGAGTGCTCGATACAACGTAGAGCTTTATATTTTAATGGTTGTTACAATGGTTTATAGTATCACTACACAAAATTTTCGCGTTTCGGAGCTACGTTTGCCCCTCATCTGGTGATAAGTTTAAATGAAAAATAAATGGTGAAAACGATTTATTTTTGGTAATATGATATGTAAGTGAATGTGGTGGGAGTTTAGTACGATTTAGCCGGCAGATTGTAGCGATAGTAATACAGTCTTGGGTTAAGAGAGGGGTGCGGAGTAGCTTAGTTTTGGACAGGTCACTTTTTAATTTTGTCTGGGTAATTCTTATATTGGGATGTAAGGTTTTTAAAGAAAGATTTTAAGATTTTTCAAATCCAAATAATTTTTCAATTGCGAGTTCATTTTTTTTCTCTTAAATCCATAAAGTTCGGGGTCGTTGGATGTCTTAACGTTTTGAAAGAGAAAATGAGCTTTCCATCTCATCTTTCTGATTAAATTCTCTGTTTTATGGATGAGTTTTACGACATAAACACGCAAGACATAGGGTTATATACAGATGTTATAGGGTTATCCACAGAGAATTCAAAAATTTAAACCTAAAAGTAATAGTCAACATTTAAAAGTAGTAAACTTCCTAGATGTAACACTCGACTTAGTAAATAATAATTACCAACCATACATAAAACCCAATGAATATTCATTATACATCCACCCAAAGTCAAATCACCCCCAAGTATAATCAAATATATACCCTCCCCCATAGAATATAGAATCAGTAAAAATTCTTCCAGTGAAGAAATATTTAACAAACATAAAAGTCTTTACAATAAGTCCCTAAAAAAAGTGGTTACAAAAACCAAAACATCAAGTATATAGCAAACTATAATCATAACAGGAAAAATAGAAATAGAAAAATCATTTGGTACACACTTCCTTTCAACCAAATGGTAAACACCAAGTTCGGGCAGAAGTTCCTCAATTTAATTAAAAAACACTTCCCCACTAACAACCCTCTAAGCAAAATTTTTAACAAAAATACACTTAAACTGAGTTATAGTTGCACAAATAACCTCGAAAAAATCATAACTAATCATAATAAATATATCTTAAATCAGCACGTGGATCGAAATAAAATGAATTACCAAAATAATAAAGAGGAAAACAATAGAAACTTATGCAATTGTAGAAACCCCAACAATTGCTCACTACAAAATAGGTGTAAATTAAATTCAATTGTCTGTCAATGCAATATAACAACAATAGAAAACCCCGCTATAAATAAAGTGTATATCGGATCTACAAAGAACACCTTTAAGCAACGATGGTACATGCACTTAAGTTCATTCAAAAACAACTTATATCTAAACCAAACATCCCTTTCTGCATATTTTTTGAAATTAAAAGACACAAAACAGAAACCCAAAGTAAAATGGAAAATCCTGGAAAAAACTAGAACCTGCAACTCGCTTAACGACATCTGCCCTTTATGCTTAAGTGAAAAACTACACATTCTAAAGCACCCCAACAATGGCGAACTATCGAACCGTAGAGACGAATTAGCAGTGTTATGTAAACATCCAAAATATTTTTCGTTAAAATTTAATTAACCAAAAAATACCTCATTCACATAAAATAATCCCCACCAATGTTTAAACCTCAAAATAAGAAAAACGAGTATCGTATAAATAAAAGAAAATAAACTCACACAACATCAATAGCAGCTTTATTCCATCCACTTATAGATAGTAGTAAAATAAAAAGTATCTATTTTTTTCTTTAAAAATCTTACATCCCAATATAAGAATTACCCAGACAAAATTAAAAAGTGACCTGTCCAAAACTAAGCTACTCCGCACTCCTCTCCTAACTCAAGACTGTATCACTATGACTACAAACTGCCGGCTAAATCGTACTACACTCTCACCACATTCACTTACATATCATATTACCAAAAATAAATCGTTTTCATCATTTATTTTTCATTTAAACTTATCACCAGATGAGGGGCAAACGTAGCTTAGAAACGCGAAAATTTTTGTGTAGTGATACTATGCTTTTATAAACCATGTTTACAAACATTACACTATATATAGGAAAGTTTTGCAATTTTCTTGAAGCATTGTGTATATTAGGTGCATAGTTAGATCTTAAAGGCTGTCACAATGCGTTTAGTAAAATAAAAGAAGGTAAAGAAGTTGTTGGGTATTACATATTTATTATACATTAATATTTCGAGATCAAAATTTCATCTTCAGAATGATAAGAGAGCTTGTTTTCGAGTTCCTCCGTGAACCGTGCCTTTCAACGAATAGTCATCACGCGCTGCTACTGCTTTTGTTTATTGTAGTGTGTGTGTGTGTGTGTGTGTGTGTGTGTTAGAGTACGTATATGTATCTGTGTTTATGGTATATATATATATATATATATATATATATATATATATGTATGTGTGTGTGTGTGTGTGTGTGTGTGTTAGAGTACGTATATGTATCTGTGTTTATGGTATATATATATATATATATATATATATATATGTGTGTGTGTGTGTGTGTGTGTGTGTGTGTGTGTGTGTGTGTGATTGCTAGTTGGCGCCGTTTTACGCGCTAATGATATCAGTCTGCTTTAATTTATGGTTTATCTAAGTATGCGTTGACCTGACCGACACTATGACTTTTGCCAAAGTCGTAGTGGGCTTCGTTATAGACATTTTAAAACATTGTTTCTATATTCATAATTAATTTCATTCAGTGTTTGCATTTATTTTTTATATAGAGGGCATAACATATTTTAAGTTTTTGTTTTTAAGTTTCGTGGTAGAGTATACTTGTGGTGTCGATTAATATTTACGTAAATTGTGAATGAGGACAATTTCCCAGAGGATATTTAAACTTATATATAATGTTGGTCTTTTGATGGAGAAAAGTTATTGGGGATGATCAAGTTAGTTGTATTTAATTTAGTATAGGATATAATTAATTCTAATTTTACTGGGATCAGTGGGGTAATGTTAGTACGTATAATATTTTTTAATGATTTTTTCATCTTGTTTGTAGTTAGAGTGTATTTGGTTGTGGTATAATAGGTTGACATGTTTGCGGTTATTTGAGAAAGTATGTTTTTTTTTTATTTATGTTAATATTTTTAGTGGCTCGTCTAATCTGTTAATCAGTAATGTAATTAAGAAAGTTATTATTAATGAGAGTTTGTTTAATGCTTTTTAATTCAGCGTAGAAAATCTTTTTTGTGGAAGAGTTATCGTTTGCAGGGTTTATTACATACTGTATAATCACTATTTTGTAATAGGACATTCACTTTTATAGCATGTTTTTTATGCGAGTTGGTTTTTTAAATGGGTAGGTAGTAAATGTATTATTGGTGTTTATCAATGTAAAGAAAAGGAATGTTGATGCTAGTGTCAAGTTCATATGAAATTTAAGAACGGAGAGTTTTTAGAAGATTTTTTGTAGTTCATGTATTTCATCTTTGTTTTTAGTTAACATGAGAATGCTATCTTCATATCTTAGGTAGATGGAGGGTTTTCAGTGGTATTAAATATTCTATTTCAAGGTCAGCCATCTAAAAGTTGCTAAATGTTGGACCCAGAACTAAGCCCATAGAAACACCATCGCGTTGTACGTATATATTATTTTGATGGTCATAGAAAAGAACATTAGTGGTACAAGTCAAATGTAGTTTCTGTAATATGTTAGGTCTAATTTTTAGTGGAGAATGAGATAGATTATTGTAAATATTCTTCATAATCATATCAATTATTTCTCTAACTGGGACATTGGTGAAAATTTTTCGGCATCAAGTGAGGCTATGGTTTCGTTATTATGTTTTTTAAAGATTTTGTTTCATGAGTCGATTTAATAATGAATTTACTAGGTGTGTATGATGTAATGAGTTGGTTGGTGATTTTGATTAATTGATAAACTGGAGTGGGGATTTGGGGTATGACAGGACGGCGTGGAAGTTAACTTTATATAATTTATAGTTCCATAAATGTATCCTGGTTTGTAGTTACCTGTTGTGTTGCTTAGTTTTGTATAATTAGAAGATAACACAAACTTGAATTAATGACGTTTCTTTTTTATATAAAACTTTAGGTTTTTACATCAAGTTAACAACTGTTAATTTTTGTGTGTGAATACAGGAGCAGACTAGCTGACTTCTCTTCACTCTGGGAGGATAGTAGTAAACGCGTCTATCCCTTCTAGACTCTAGTTGTCAACTGACAGCGTCTTCCTCTTTTTATGTAATTAAGAAAGTTATTATTAATGAGAGTGTGTGGATACAGGAGCAGACTTTCACTCCTACTTCTTACTCCTACTTCTTCCTCCTACTCCTACCAAAAGAAACCGTTAACTTGTTTAACGGTTTTGCCGCCCAATTTTTAATTCTTGGTGTCAGTGTGTCTACCTTTTTCTATTTTTAGCATACTCGCCATTTTATACACCATAACAGAAGTTCTCCCTTTGGAATGGAGTGTACTAATAATAATAGTACTCGTTATATTTCTTCCAGGAAACTTTTCGACCTGAACGAGATTTTGTATTTATCATGGGAGAATCTTCTTTTTTATTTCTTGTATTTATTTCTTGTTCCGAATCACTAAGCGTTTTGTTTTTATTCATCTTTTCTTCTACTTGTTTCTCTACTATTTGTTTTTGTACTTCTATAAATGGTTTCAACCTGTCCACAGAAACTTGAGTATTCATATCACTGTTTATCTTCACCAGAAAATATTTAGGTGTTCGCTGAAGGACTATGTAGGGACCTGAATAGGGTGCCTCCAATGGTCTTCGAACACGATCCACTCTAATCCAAACTTTATCACAAGTTTGAAGTTTTTCTGGGACATAAGATTTTGCGGACTTATTAACCTTTTTGGTGAAGTCTCATATCAATTTGTGACATGGTTTTATGTAAATCTCTTGTGAACTTTTGAGTTATAGCCTCCTCGCTTGTGCTATCTATTAGTAGCTGTGGTAGCAAACATTGTGTGCCTGTAACAGCATAAAAAGGAGAAAAATCAGAGCTATTGGGCATACTGCGAATCCCAAGAAGTACTATTGGAAGAGCTGAGAGCCAGGACTCTTTTCGTGCTATAATAGCAGTTGTAATGGTCCTGTGCATTCTCTCAATCAAACCATTACATTGAGGATGATAAGCTGTCGTACGTAGTCTATAAAAACCAATTATTTTTGCTACTTCACTAAACAACTCACTTTCAAATTGTCGGCCACTGTCGGTTATAACATGCAGCGGGACACCCCAACGTGTGACCCACGTGTTTATAAAGGCCTCAGCTACACTAGCTGCAGTGATTTCGCTGATGGGTTGTGCTCCAACCCAACGAGTTGTGCGGTCAATACATGTGAGGATATATCTATATGGGCTGATGTAACTGCTATTTGGGCTTTTTGCTGGTGCGAGAGCTCCTACTATATTTATGTGGACTGTGTGAAATCTAGCTGATGGTATTTCTAATGTCTGTATAGGTAATTTTGTATGCTTGTAGACCTTTGCTTGTTGGCAGGCTGTGCATGATGCACAAAATTCTTTGATTGATTTATCCATGTTTGGCCAGTAATATCTAGCTTTAATCATCTTAATGGATGATTTAATGCCAGGGTGATTTATGGAATGGATACTATAGAATATGGACTCACGCAATTTAGATGGAACAAAAGGTCTGGTGTAAGACGTTGATAAGTCACACCATATAAATTGGCTATCGCCAGGTATGGTGAATTTTTTTAAGTCCTGAAAAGATTGAATTTCTGTATCAGATGCCTGTGCTTCTGTAAGTGCAGGTAAATCACACGCATCTATTTGTACAGCAAGAGTTGGTCGGGATAGACAATCAGCAACTATATTCTGACTACCTTTTACATGTTCAATATCTGAAATAAATTCTGTCAGGATAGCTAATTGTCGTTGTTGTCTGTCTGATTTAGCGGGGTTTAAACTATAAAATGCACCACACAATGGCTTATGGTCAGTTAAAAGTAGCACTTGGCGACCTTCTATTAGGTGACGGAAGTGCAGCACTGACAAATAAGCTGCTAAAAGTTCGCGATCGAATGTAGAATATCTCATTTGTGTTTGTGTTAATTTTTTAGAGAAAAATCCGATCGGTATTGGATTTCCTTCCACCATTTGGTGCAATGCCGCACCGACAGTGACTAATTGATACTTTGTACAGTTAGGTTCAGGGTGAGCAAATGAGGATGTATCATTAAGTTCCTTAATTATAGAATTGAAAGATTGTCGTTCAGATTCATCTAATGTGAACGAGCCTTTAGGGGATAACCTCATTCTCTCAGATAGGAGTAAGACTATCTCTGAAAATTTGGAATTCATTTTCTATAAAATCCTACCATTCCAAGAAATCTGCGTAGCCCTTTTGCGTCCTTAGGATAAGGAAAAGATTTTAATTCTTCTATTTTACTAGTTGTAGGTTTAATGCCAACTGCGCTAATATGAAAGCCTAAGAAATCTAGGGAAGTCACATTGAAAACAGATTTTGTGGCTGAAATTTTTAAATTGTGTTCATTTAAAATATTAAAAAAAGTTTCAATGTCTTTTTTATGAGAAGTCTCATCATTGCTGAAAATTAAAATGTCATCAATATATATAAAAACACAATCAATATCTTCAAACATTTTGTCCATATACCGTTGAAATGTAGCTGACGCATTTTTAATCCAAACGGCATATAATTATATTCATAAAGACCAAATGGGGTGGCGAGAGCAGTTTTTGCTACATCGTCCGGATGCATTTTAATTTGGTGGTAGGCTGAAATCAAATCGATTTTGGAGAATCGTTGTTTGTTCGCAAGTTTTGCTGAAAAAGAATTTATATTTGGTATAGGATACCTGTCACTCTTGGTTATGCTATTGAGAGAACGATAGTCTCCACAACATCTAAATCCTCCGCTTTGTTTAGATACTATATGTAGTGGGCTAGACCACTCGCTTTTGGAAAGGGAGATCACTCCGCCTTTTGCAGGATTTTACATTCGCTACGCGCGGCTTCCAGTTTTTCTACATTAAGCCGCCTGGGTTTTGCAAATACTGGTGTATGGCTTCCTGTGTCAATTCTGTGGTAGACGCCGCAGTATTTTTTGTTACTGTTCTTATGTGGTGTGATTAGGTTCGGAGATTTTTCTTTAATCATGTTCCGTATGAATGACGGGAGCTCCGTTTCATTTACGACTAGATTCACCGTTGATTCAGATATTTTTAAACTCTTTCTCTGGGTTGTTGTAGGATCGTAAATGGTTTTGTTACTGCAGTCTACTAGACCAAACTTGCTGAGGAAATCCAGTCCAAGGAGTGGGTTAGTGATATCAGCGACCACGAATTTCCAAGTAAAAGATATCTTTAAACTGGGTATTCCAATTTCCAAACTCGCTTGTCCGTAGCGTTTTATTTTCTCCCCATTTGCAGTGGATAGTGATATGGGAGTCGGTTGTAATGTAATACAATTTACTGCAGAAGTTGGTAATATTGAGATACTTGCGCCAGTATCTACAATAAATTTTAATTTGGTAGCCCCTAATTTTGCAGTAATTTCTAATAGGGGCGAACCTCGTGGGACTGAACTTGTTCGCACTATGAGTTTTCCGAATCACTTCCCGTAGGTGTTGTTGGTCGGGAACTAGGCAACATTTGTAGATTGATCTTTTTGGGTCATTTACACCAAGGTTTACATGTTCTTGCTTCATTGGCGAAATAAATATGCGCTCTGCAAATTTTTGTCCGTTGGTTATTCCGATACGGCCTGACATTTAATGGCACTGAAGTGTCTTGGCTGTATTTTCCTTTATAATTTGTTTGTGAGTTATTCTTAGCAGATAAGGGTCGCTGAACAACAAATGCCATATCGTTATTCAATAATGGCATCAATTCATCTGCTAACCTGCTAAGTTGGGTATGGTTTAAATCTTTTTACGAGGCTATTACTGGAGCTATTGTTGACGGTCGTCCTGAAATAGTCGTAGCCGACATTAATTTTTCTAGAAGCTCCGGTTTTGTTTGTTCGTGAGCTTCTATCAGGGTCCGTTTTAATTCCTCGTAGTCTTGTGATGCGAGGGTAGCATTTGGTATTTTACCCACTTTTTCGGCTGGTAACGACGATATCATTGTGTAAAACTTTGTTTTCGACGCTGTCACATCTCGCAAGTGAAACTGGGCTTCTAATATCGTAAACCATCCATTTACCGCAGTTTCCATGAATTCCGGTGCCTTGATATTGACTTGATGCGTCGTTTCCTCTCCTGTCTGCTCCATTTACCCTTTTAGACGTGTGTATATTTTTTTGTGTATGAGGTTGCTTTCTGTTCGTATGTCGTGGTCACCACTGTTGTGTTGCTTGGTTTTGTATAATTAGAAGATAACACAAACTTGAATTAATGACGTTTATTTTTTATATAAAACTTTAGGTTTTTACATCAAGTTAACAACTGTTAATTTTTGTGTGTGGATACAGGAGCAGACTAGCTGACTTCTCTTCACTCTGGGAGGATAGTAGTAAACGCGTCTATCCCTTCTGGACTCTAGTTGTCAACTGACAGCGTCTTCCTCTTTTCATATCTCCTACCAAACTAATGTCCTTCACTCCTACTTCTTACTCCTACTTCTTCCTCCTACTCCTACCAAAAGAAACCGTTAACTTGTTTAACGATTTTACCGCCCAATTTTTAATTCTTGGTGTCAGTGTGTCTACCTTTTTCTATTTTGAGAATACTCGCCATTTTATACACCATAACATACCTAATATTTGGGGATTTTTTAAGTTATTTTGTTGTGTGGTTGGCTTTGATGAGTTTGTTGATTTTCAATTTCTGTTGGTTAATAAGATTTTTGTTGACATTTTAAAATTTAATGTGATCGCCGGATCGTATTTTTGAATTATAATCAGATTTATTTAATACAACAAAATACTGGTTTTATCTGATATTTTACAGTTATATTAGTAGTGTTACATAATTCATTGGGAGCGATTTATAATTGTTTCGTTAGGAGCTTGAACAATTTTTTTTCCTTTATTGCTTCGGCTTTAGTAGGTCACGAATTTCTAGTTTTGCTTTTATTAGTTGTTTTTTTAAGTCTTCTATGTTTTGATATAGCATTTCTATTTCTGTTTTTTTTCTTTTTCTATCTATTGTCTGTAAAAATGACAGTCGGGTCCAAGGTTGAGCAAATTCCTTTTGGCGTTCTGTTAGTATATAGTTAAAGATGTTGACAAATTTATCTTTACTGTTTGGAAGATGAATATTTCAACTGAATTTTTTTTTTTATGTTCAGACGATATTATATTTCAAATTTATTAACAATTTCTGTAAGTTTATATAGAACTTCCTGAAGCTGTTCAGCGGTTGTTGTCAGTTTAAGTTTGTTGTGGATCACTTGTGCTCTTTTACTGAGTGTTTTTAAGTTATCTTTTGCTATTTCAATTTGACATTTTATAAGGTTACGTTTAAATTGACAAATGTTGGTATTATGGTTTGGTATTGTAGTGATAATCTGGATCATGTTTAAAATATTTATATTTAATTAGCGCATCTTCATTCAAGCATGTTTGATTGAAATAGTTTAGACATGTGACATTATGTTTGCTTCTTTGTATTTTAATCCTTTCATACACGCGGATTCATTTTTTGTGTCGTGATTCAAGAAAGAAGTAATTTTCTTCATTCTCTTTATTTTCCCAATCACTTTCAATTTAATCCAAGATCATCTTCAGCTGCTAACACACAAGTTATGCATTTTTTTGTATACGTAGAACGCGCTGTTAATTAAAAATTTCAACGTTATGTAAGGGAGGTAACTTAATTCATACTTGAATTAAAGAAAATACAATTTACGTGATTTGAAATATTGTTATAGTTGTAATTTTTTAAAAATTACAATTTAGATATTTTCAAACCTTCTTTTTATAGGCATTTTAAAACATTGTTGCTATATTTATAATTCAATTTATTCAGCGATGGTTGCAATTTCTTTATATAGAGAGCTTCAAGTATTTGATGATTTTGTTTTTTTAATAATCCGTGCATAAGAGAGGATTAAATTAAAATAAACAGAGATAATATGTTTAAATTATTCAACCAAACATGCTTGAATAAAGATATGCTTACACACACACACACACACACACACACACACTATATATATATATATATATATATATATATATATATATATATATATATATCTGCATGTGTGTGTGTGCGCACGTGTTTGGTGGGTGTAGGTGTTATGCTATTATGAGGCACTTTAACAGTAAATATGTCTGATTAGGAACTTTTAACCATGACAATAAAGTCCATCTTGATTAGTAACTATGGCTATGAGAAAGCTGGGAGTGGTCGTACATCTAAACCTAAATTAGGCCTAACATATTACGTAAACGTAAAAACACTTACCTCTCTTTCTATTTGTTTAACGATCCACTTTTTCCGCCCGACCCCGTGGCATTGAAGCAGCACGTGTTAATAAAATATTTTTATTTAATTGTTACATTTATTATTGTTTACCTTATTTTTCTGTAGATAAACGTAGTGGCACGAACACAAGGGCGAACACATTCACTCATCCCCATTTGAAGGCAAACCATAACAGATGCATAAAATCACACATTGGAATTAATATTATTTATATATGAAGGGAAAGTAAAGCCTAACAAAGTAGTTGGAAGTGATCAATATTTGATTAAAAAGAAGTGAATTTCATTTTGTAAATATTTCATTTTTCATAACAATAGCATATTTCTTATTCCCAGTCAATTTATTTTCTGCTAAAAGTTTCTGATAGACAAGTTTTTATACGCACATGCACATATATTTGATTGATGAAATATTTGATAACCTTCATATTTGTAAATTAAAAAATTCTTTCAGGGTTAAAGAATTAACGCAAGGGCCACTTATACTTGCAAACCAGTAAGAAAATTTGAAAATTCTCAGGGCACATAACGAAGAAAGACCGTCTAGTAAATTTAACACTCACTGGACATACGGAGGACAAAAACAATGACGAAGAGTTGAAAGCAAGAGAAACAGGAAGTTGTAGAGAGCCATGATCGTCTTCAGCTTATTTAGTGTTTTAGTTAGGCGGGTTAGATCCAAATTAGGACTGAGTTGTTTTCATAAACCTATTAGGATTTTTACTCTTAGAATACCGTGAACATACCCTAATTAGCCTTATGTCGTATAGAGTCGTAGGATCACTGACCAGCTCTCTCCACATATTTCGGTAACGTGTCTTGGGTAAGGTTGACCTGGCGTGAACCATCCCGACTTTAAGGCTCGCCTTGGTCACGGATACGTGGCCGTTGATTCAATGGCCATTGTCTTGAGTTAATTCTAGGAAGTTCTCCGCCCAACGATGCCGTGTCATCACAACTCTGAATACTCTTGGTAGTTTAATCCTATGAACATAAACTTTTCCGATAAATTAGCAATTGAATAAATTTAAAAAAACAACTCTCCTTAATCTTAAGGTGGGCTGAAAAAACCACCGAAATATTTTAACATACTTGATAGTTTTATATATATATATATATATATATATATATATATATATGTGTGTGTGTGTGTGTGTGTGTGTGTGTGTGTGTGTATGTATGTATATAAGGGTGGCCATGATTATGCAACAAGTCATATCCTCACAGCACATACATAAATACATACATACATATGTGCACAAAGAGCAATGTTAAATAAAATTATATTTTTGCTTGTTTGTGTCTATGTATTGCACATGTACGCATGTCGCTAAAAGTCATCTGTATATATATATATATATATATATATATATATATATGTGTGTGTGTGTGTGTGTGTGTGTGTGTGTGTGTGTGTGTGTGATTAAACGTGCATACACAGCGCACATACATAAATAAAATTTCCGTATTTTAATTGTTTTCTTATTCCTTCTGTTCGTTTAAAACCCACACGTTTACTCCCACTTCTCCTAATCCACACCCAAAGACTAAACCACGCCTTCTCCCCCTGCCTTCTCATCCAGTCGTGATTTTTTTTGTCTATTCAGCTCCCTCATGAGAACCTAAATCTGTTTATTTACCCGTTTCTTTTTCTTGTTGTATTAATTCTTGTATTTGCTACGTTTCTTTTCAGTTTTGAACGGTCCGTCTGGTTTTGTTGTTAAACGTAAACGGATCGACTAATAGATTGAACGTACAATTTCTTTACGGGTTGGTTGAACAGACAATGAGAAAACATTTTAGGTTGTCGAGAAGTTGGCAGTTTATAAACTAGAGTTGTTTGAAGTAAACCTAAACAATTAGAAGTGGAGAGTTTAACTGAACCGAAAAAGTTCAAAGTACAAAAAAATGTTTTATTAAATTTAACGTTTTCTGTTTTTATTATACATATTGCACAAAAATCTTTGTAAAATGTTTACTTGCAGACGACACAAATAACTGTTTTTGTTAGAAATGAAGAAAAAATATGTTATATTGGCATATCCTTTAATATCAGGATTCACACCTAAAGAGCGAACTCAGCAAGTTAATAAAAAAGATTGTTGCTATTTTTTCGAATGAGAAAACAAAATTCGACTTAAATTTAAGAGGAAAAGACATTAAAACAAAATCGATGCGCGCATGTCTGATGAGCACGTCTTTCTGTCGGGAAAGGCTGCAAGAAGAAATTTCATCTGGTTTAAGTAAAACTGAAACCATGCAAAAAGAGGTAAGTAACAAAAATTCTTTCGTAAATATTCCGCCATTAATGGAATATTGAAATCGATCTAAGATTTCACAGATGCTTGATGTTATTTTATTCCATTCTAAAAATATTGCCATATTACCTTTATTTCTTCTGGCATGAAGACCTTCTTCATCCACAACGCAGTTTTTATCCACAGATCTCTCTTTCTCTCCCTCCCTCTATCTCTCTCTCTCTCTCTCTCTCTATATATATATATATATATATATATATATTGTGTGTGTGTGTGTGTGTGTGTGTGTGTGTGTGTGTGTGTGTGTGTGTGTGTATAAAACCTTTCAAAAGCACACAGACACTACTCAGGTTGTAGTATGTATTCACCTCTTCATGAAAGTAAAGTCAACTTGTTTTAAAGTCAAGTCCATTCAGATATAGGCGATCATAGTTTTCCACGTACTCCTTTTATTTATTATCTGTGAATTGCTATCTTGAGAATGATTGTTAAATATTTTCTTGTCTGCCTTCAGTACAGTATTGAATTCAGTTTTGTCCTAGATTGGATTATCCTAGATTAAGGCGAGGTAACAATCCACCTCATTACCTATGCCATAGATGGTCCGAAGTTAGACAGGTGTTAATTCAAACAAAGTAAACGCAACAAACTTAGACGGAACTTGGTGAATCTTCTTTCCGTGCCGGTAATTGTTACACCAACTGCACATAATTAATTCAACACGTGGGCCTCACACGCATGTTGTTCAGTCTCCGTGATTAGTGTTAGGCTGGCGACTAAATCTTGTCCCTCTTACGTTGGCGCAATCTTGAAGATTCTGTCGCAGTGTTGAATTCTCCGGGACAGTTTAACGCGCGTTGCCGGTTCGAGTAAATAGGGGCCAAGGACAAAATTTCCCCAGTTTTCGCGACCATTGTCATGCTGACGTCGGTATTTTGTAATTTTTAATTTAATGAGGAATGTGATGCCAAAAAGGCTGGTCTCCTCGCGACCGGTGTCATTCATAACTTTAAGAGGAAGAACACATCTCGTCCAAAGTTTGGAGCGTCTGGCTGTTTAATTGTCTCCCCACAGTGGAAAGATGTGATACAAAGTTGTTGTTTTTCTTTTTTTTTTTTTTTACGCGGGGCTTGCTATCGGGACAATCTAAAAATTACTCGGCCCACGCAACCACCGTCAAGCTAGCATTACCATGATAACGACCCTTCTTTTAATGCAATAAAGAAGGTGCTGCCGCAGGGTCACAATGTCCAATATCAGGCATCCTTCAAAGCTTTACCCTGAACTGACCGAAGACAGATACTCGACAGAAAGGCGAATAACAGATACTACACGTTAATCCTGACTCAAATGCCGGGAGGCGTGCTCTCTGGTCCTAGGCAGATCGTATTGATATTCTGATTCAATGTAAAATCGTCGATCCATCCTCAAGTAAAACTATCATTTATGACTGGTACTTTGCTCGTGGATTAGTAAAGCTTCCGCCATTTATTTTTTCCTTACAATTATTTGTAGATATGCTCTATGTTTTATCTTCGTTTGTCTCTCCTGGGATTTTAAAAAATCTTAAATGCGGTTTAAAGTTTAAAGACAATTCTTTCACAACTGGAACCGCATTACGAATAACTTTAATTAGTTCCTGTTGTTGAAATTTGGATTACAAGAATTTCAAGGAAAGATCTTTTTAGACAAGTGGAGGAAATTTTGTGAAATTAGCTCATGTACAATCCCCTAATAAAGGAGACACATTTGCTAAGATGTATTGATTTTTCTGTTGTTTTTTTTTTAATATGATATACTATCTAAACTTATTTATAAATGGGACTTTGTCTGTGTGTGTATGTGTATATGTGTGTCTGTGTGTGTGTGTCCGTTACCTATAGACTCCGAAACGGCTGAACCAATTTTCTTGAAAATTTACACAGTTGTACTATAAGCGTCTGCGAGTGTTCTTAGCTAGGTTTTGTGTCGAGGTACCCCCGATAAATATCGATAGTAAAAAAAAATCGAGATATAGAAGGAGTGGTCCGATTTTAATCAAATTTGATACACTCATAGACAAAGACATAAGAAACGATGTTCAGAAGTTTCAAGGTTGCAGTTTTTACAATAGTGCAGAAAATCGATAATATATATATATATAAAAGGCAAGATGTTTGTGTGTGTGTCTGTTTATCTGCCTGTATGTGTGTATTTTTTTTCACCCCCTTTATTTTAGTTTTTGCTTCGGGTTTGGCTCTAAGTAGGTATAATTGTAGATCTTAGTCCCAGCCATGATACCATTTACTCAGAGGACTGATTCAGCCTTCAAAATTCAGTTCACGACGAAAAAACTTATTTGATATCGATACCAGGAAATCAAAATTTGACTTACATCCATTCATTTTTCTTTCAGTCTACGGTTTCGCTTTAACTGGAAACAACTATTGCTTTTTAGTCTTTCGTGATAACGTCCAAAGAGTCTGAGCTCCAGGACCATGGATTAGTTTTAAAGCTTTCATTACACCCGAGCAACGCCGGACTGTACTGCTAGTATTAAAATAAAATGATTACTAATTGACTAAAAAAGAAGGAAATCACTTTTTGAAGAAATATATCTGATTTTTATTTTAATTAGCCTCATATATAAAAACGTCTCAACAAATTGTCATTTGTATTCGGTTATTGAATCAGTTCTTTCGCGAAACGCTAATGTCAGCGTTAAAAGAAACATTAACAACATGAACTTCATATCTTAGAAAATCTCTTCCTAGCTGACATTCGTATGCTTGCAAAATTTTAAACCGTAGAATACATTACTTTAAAATATCAATTTATTTTGAACTGCGTATGAACAAATTCAGATTCTCTAGATCACAATAAAGAAACACATATTCTGGGCCAATATCAGTCATGATTAGTTTCTTGGTTGAGATTTAAAAGCGCTACATTCAAAATGGTGGAGAAGGCAAAAGAAAAATATTACCATGGGAAAAAAAATCAGTCCTCAGAGCTTGTTTTACTAGGGAAACACATTCAAGACATTTTATGGCTGATCGGTTTTTTTATTATTATTAATTACTTTACAAATAAGTTGTTATACTACTTTTTGTCTTAATTTTGCCTCCGTAGTGTAAATATTTACAAGATTCACTGTAAAGACATTAGCATTCCCTAACATCGACAATGATACGATATAGCATTAATAGCATTCCGAATTCCGAAAAGTGGTTGATCCGAAGAGTTTCGGTTAACAAATTGCCTACAGGATGCTAGCATTGATTAAGCCTAAATATATTTTCTGCTTTTAAGTAGGTTCTATAAGTATAAAACCTTTAGTCAATTCTGTTTAAGGATAAATAGTAATTCAATTATTTATCATCGCTAGGTTATATCCAACATTTCCCTCCTACAATCAACCTTACATTATTTAATAGTGGAAATAAAGTATTTAAAGTTTTTTTTTTCTTCTTTTTTTTAAAGAAAGATGCTCACGCTTTCCAGTCGCGCGCAGTTCTAGAAAACATGGAATGAACGCTTGTTTTTCAAAACAAAACAAAATAAATTATTATGTAACAGTTAAACAATGGGGGAAAATAACACGACCAGAGAATCGCTTGAAAATGGCGATAGAAGCGCTTGGAACAATAAAAACTATAGACAATTTATATTGTAATGTAAAATATACTCGGTTATAATCTGAGATTAAGGACAGAATGGTTAAATAAAATAAAGACAAGAGGAAAACTGTATTTTAAATCGCCTACGCGTTTCATCCTGTGATGGACTTTTTCAAGGCAAAAAAAAAAAAAAAAAGACGAAATGAGCTTTATTCTAAATTACGTATCTATAAACAAACAGTGTTGGTAACCACAAATACGCTCACAAATCATTTCTAAAGATCAACAGAATATTTTAGTTTTTAGAATTTCTTCATGTGTAGCGCAAAGTCAAGAGATGTTAAAATGAAAGGGAATTCAACGGTTGTCTTTGAAATTTTTATTATGAATGTTAGTCTGTTTTAGTATAATTTCCATAAGTAAATGTGAGATTGGGAAAAATCCGGGGCACAAATTGATGTTTTGGTAGTATTGGATAGCGGCGCTCTTGAGAACTTTTCTTCTGGATAAATTGTTTACTCTTTTTATTAGTGTGGCATTTTTAAAATCGAAATTGTGGTTGAATTTATTTCTGTGAATCACGAATGCATTTGTAAGATTATTATTAGTGATGCCTCTTTTGTGTTCCTATATACGTTTCTTTAGATTTCTACTTGTTTCTCCGGTGTAGATGGAGGAACAGTCCCGGCAATTTATTCGGTTTCCACCTGCTTGTTCGTCATTTTATTTATAATTTATACAATTTATATTCTATATCTCCAGCAAAACGTAAAAGAACTTTTTAGGATTGTGGGAAAACTTAATAAAAAGTTAATTAAATTTTCGTTGACAGCCGTATTTAATGATATATAATATCGCGACCGGAATTTTTTTCTTTACACATATTTGAAAGTGACGGACCAGGAAAATTTAATAAATTTGTTATTCAGGATTTCTAGTGTTCTTACAGTTTTCCCTTTACGAAGACGAAGACAAGTGTAGGTGTCCCTTGGGGTAGTAATTACGACGGACCAAAGAAAGTTTGTATGCAAAATAGAAAAACGAAATAAAAAAATTTTAAAAATTTTTTAAATTTAATTTGTCCATCACATTCATTGGAACACACACACACACACACACACACACACACACACACACACACACACACACACACATGTATATATATAAGCAGACATTGATTTTTAACACCCAGAGACGACAGTCTGTGTCATGCTAAATGCAATGGTCAGCCAAACGATTGCGTTTAGCATGAAACCAGACTGTCGCCTATGGGTGTTGAATTCAATATCCATTTTAATATTTACATTGGGTCTATTTCTGATATTAAGCATTTTAACCCATAAATATAGCTAACCTTAAAATTATATTTCATGATATATATATATATATATATATATATATATATATATATATATATATATCAAATCGTTTGCTTGCTCTACTATAAAGAAAGTTGAGTTAGTTTGTTGTTCCAGAATTTTTTTCCCGTCAGAATACAACCTCAACATTTACAAATCTACTATTCGGCTGTGTTTTGAACACTGCTGCCATATCTGAATCTTGAGATGTACGGCATTCTTGCCGTACATCTCAAGATTCTTGACAAATTTTAATACAAATCCTACCACCAGGATGATAAATCCCACAAGACCTGAGATTGGAAAAATTAGTCAAAATATACTCGAAAGAGTAAATAAGCAAATTATGGAATACCTTGGATTAAAATTATGCAATGATACCACCAATGTACCAAATTGGTTTTGTAATACAAAAGAAAAAAAAAACAACTGTTCTTTTATCCAATTCGATATTGAGGAATACTACCCATCGATATCAAGGAAACTATTTGCTACCGCATTAGAATTTGCCACTGTTTATTCGGATTTATCAGAGTAGGAGGAAAATATAATGATGAATGCAAAAAAAATATGTTCTCATTCATAATAAAGAACAATGGACAAAAATTAATTCCAAGTAATAGAACTTATAAAAAATCATAATAATAATATTTTAAAGAAAAATTTGAACGTAATTGAAAATAAGAATTATCCAATAACTGAAATCAATAATATGGACAATAATAAATGTAATTGTAGAAACCCTATAGAGTCTCCGTTGGAAAACATGTGCCATACAGAATCCATTGTTTATCAATGTACTATTTCTTCTATGGAAAACCCTAGTAATGTAAAGATTTGTGTAGGGAGTACTAAGAACTCTCTGAGAAAACGATTTTATCAACACCCATTTTTATTTAAGAATAATATGTACAGAATTAGAATATCCCTATCGAAATATTGGTATCTGAAAGAAACAAATAAAATTCCCAAATTAAAATGGAAGATTTAAAAAAAAAGCTAGAATATGTAAGTCTTTAAACGACCCATGCCCCTTGTGTTTATATGAAAAACTATATATTATCAAATTTCTTAAGAATAAAGATTTATTAAATAAACGCAATGAAATAAATGCCATATGTAAACATTTCAAAATGTTCACCTTAGAATATGGTTAAAAAGATTCTTCATAATAAAAAGTATATCTATTAACTTACATATATCTAATAATTTGTTTTATATTGTGAAATAATAATAATTAAATAGATATTTAAATAATTAAATAGATATTTAAATTTTTTTAATAATTAAATAGATATTAAAATTTTGTATTACATTAAAAATTGTATTAGAATATGATAATAATATGATAATTTTTTAAAAAATAATAAAATGGATATGAAAATTTCTAAGAAATAAATAGATATTAAAAATTTTAACAAATTAAAAGGTTTACGAAAAATTAGAATAAAATGTATTCTGAATGGAAATAAAATTAATATAATTACACTCAAAGGTCCCTTTAAGTCAGATCAAAAATTTAAAATGTTTTCTTCTTTTTTATTTGAAAAACTGATGGCATACAGAGAAAACTAAGATAATAATTTTGTATCAATAATGAATACATCAACGGAAATACAGTCTAGACAGAGGTTTTAATCGACTGAAACTCTTGCCGTTAAGATTGAAAGAAGAAATGTATTTCCCAAAAATTTTAACTTTTTTCAAATTTAAAGCAAACCCCTATTCTGAGTAGTTAAATTGAACACATGAATAAATTTTTCTGTTTTCCCACATTCATAAATAGCAAACGTATTGTTTCTTATATTCAAATGAAAATCATTTTCACAACAATGGGCTAACATTGCCTGGTGATGTGGTAAAAATCTTGAAACATAGGAATTTCCGTGTCGCAAATTAAACTATATTAATTTTAAATCAAAAACAAATTTAATTTTATATATATATATATATATATATATATATATATATTTGTACAACCAACATCAAATATTACCTGATGAAGAGAATCTATCTCAAAACATAGAAATTTCCGTGTTGCAGTGTACAATTAATTCATAACTATAAGATTATATTAAGCTCTATAGTATTTATTATATTGAGCATTGTTCATAATAAAATAAATGCCCGGGTACTCAAAATAGTAAAACCTTGAGTCCTCTTCACCTGGATTTATATATATATATATATATATATATATATATAGGTTAGGTACCGCCACTCAGTTGGAAAAAAACAACATAGTATGATGTTAAAAGGGATCAAACTTAATAAAAACAAAGTTTTATCATCAAAATGTGTATGCTATTATTAAGAGAAAAGATCAAATTTTGTTGTCATTATTTTTCTTAAATTTTTAATCCTTTCTAAACCGTTCGAAATTTCAGTTAAAACTTTTTCTTTTTGTTTTCCGCCAGCAATTCACGCTATGTTTACCAATTATGACTATTAAGCAAAACGTAAAATTACACAAGTCGTTTCTGGCGTTGAAAGACACATTAATTTTAAAATTCTTGCAAAAAACAACTAATTGTCTAATTTTAATGAAAGTTTCAGGACTCATTCACAAATGAATAATTATTATTTTTAGAAAATCTTGGTAAAACTTTTTCTTTTTACATTTGTTACTCCCGCCACACTCCAATTAATTGCATAAAACTTCTAGAAATACATTATCTGTACCAATTTTTTATTTATTAGTTAAATGCAGGACTCATTGAAAAATGTAAATCATGTAATTTTTTTAATTACCAGACCATTTTTCCCAAAATCTAATCCGAATAGTAAAATTAAAATGCATTAAAACTACGCTATTTTTTTTAATGTAGATAAACTTTTAATTGGTTATAATTAACCATTTTGGGATATCATATTCTGAAGAAGAAAAACATTTTGAGGAATAATGAATTTTTATAAGAATTGTTTTCATTTTTTCCTTTGCTCACTAAAGTTTCAAATATCTTTTCAAATTTCTTCCAGTTACTCAGTTCGATTATTAATTCATCAAAAATAGACTTATTTACAAATCGGAAATTCACAAGCTTAATGCAAATCGTTCAGAATTAAGATTTTTAAAATAATTTCTACCTTTTTTATTATGTTAAACTGCACATTTTTTTTTACAATGGAAACTTATAAGAGGCTTATCATTAAACAATCACATGTTTTAAGGGTTGCTCCCCTTACGAAATGCTAAACTGTGTTATGTCAACTTTTGGCTACCATACTTCCAGATTGATTGATACCAGGTACAGTCATCGCCTATTTGAAAGGTTAACGAGTCAGACCGTTGTGATTAAGAAATACTTTTATAAACAAGTAACATCTGTTTCAAATTAGATTAATTTAACTTTAAATTTTATAATTTTCCAAAAATAACGAGTGAGATAGGTATATTTTACTTTTTGCAAGATTTTTAAAACCGAGAATTAACTTTTTGTTTATAAATGTGTAGATCGCTCAAAAAATGACCGAAAAATTGAAAATTAAAAAGAAAGTGTTAAAATTTTAGATTCCAATGAATATAATTTCTGTTTGAAATGCAACAGAGTATTTACTTAGTGCAAATTGTAATTTTAATCATTTAGCTTTCAATTTAGCTGAAATTAAATTTATAAGAAAAGTTTAAATTGAATTTTTAAAAATATTTTTTTTCTTGAAAATTTAATTTCAGCTTAATTGAAAGCTAAATGATATATATATATAATTGTAAACTATTGTAAACTAACTAACTATTTTTTTTTTAATCGTATCACCCCGAGCAAGGCGGTAACGCCACTGATGTGCAGGGGGCTACGTAAGAGTGAAAAGATTGGAAAAGATAAAGCCGGAAACCACATCCTAAACAGGGAACAAGGGATGAGCCTCTTAACTTGTTCAATAGACATGGGTGGAGTGTGAACCGGGCGATAGATCTATCTACTCCAATTGAAAAAAAAAACAAAGTGAGAAGATTGGAAAAGATAAAGCCGGAAACCACATCCTAAACAGGAAACAAGGGATTGTAAACTTATTGTAAACTAACTAACATCAATATTGGTAAATATTTTCTCAAGTTAATAGACAAAAATTTTAATAACAGTAACCCTCTACGGAAGATCTTCAATAGGTACACCCTTAAAATTATTCTTGCACCCCGAATATGAACAGCCTTATTAGTCCCCATAATAGGAGTATTCTGGTGAACTTGCGCAATGCTGAATCTAGGTCCGGAATTCTAAACGAATGCAGCTGTAATTCTGTGGACGCCTGCCCGGTGGAGGGAAAATGCAAATCCACCCAGGTGATTTATGAAGCCCGCATTTCTCCATCTAACAAAAAAAAAAAAAACGACTTCCGGACCTATATCGATATGTCCACCGGTCCTTTCAAACAAAGACTGTATAACCACAGGTATTCCTTTTCGAACCCCGATCAGAGGTACCAGATAGCCCTTTCGCGGGCATTCTGGAAAATTTAGAATTTAAATCCCCGTTGACTAGATGTTAGAATATAAATTAAAAGGCTTCAGTTTAAGTTTTAATCTTAATTTTACCCTAACGTTAACCTTAAAAAGTATTTTTAACCCCGCTACCTATCCCAAGCTCCTTTAATCGCCTATCTTTAGAAAATATGGATTCTTTTACTAAACCCCTTTTTCCTTGGTTAACACATTTTTTTTCTCTAATATTTTTTTCTCTAATATATTTTCTCTAATAATTTTTAAACTGATAACTTCCTGTAATTGGCATTTAGCTCACTTCTACCTAAAAGGTTTAATCAAATAAACTTAAATAAAAATTTTTAAAATCTTATATTGAAACCCATTCCTTCTCGGCTAAATACACCTCTTCAAACAGCCCAAAATCTTAACCTTAAAAAAGTAATTTAACTCATTTAGTTGTCTATCTTTATAAAATATGAACTCCTATTCCTCCCCTTCCTAAATATCCCGTTTCAACACCCTGTAACCCCGCGACTACCAGCTCTATCCTTTTCTACTTTGTGATTGTTGTTAACCTAAAACCCCTCCACACTCTACCCCAGGGCCTTCGCCATTTGGAAAAAACAATGTCGCTGACGTGACGTAGAATTTCTATTAGAGATCCTATGTCGAAATGTACATCCGACACCTTTGAATTTTGAAAATTTTCTCTAATTTATATATATATATATATATATATATATGTGTGTGTGTGTGTGTGTGTGTGTGTGTGTGTGTGTGTGTGTGTGTGTGTTACAAAATTATACTGTAATTTACGAAATTGGTATTAACTGACATATTCATTTGAATTTATTTGTTTTAAAATTATTTTAATGAGTACTCGTATTTGAGTAGATAGTCGGTATTTTCTATAATTAAACAGTACAGTTTAAATATCCACCGACCGAAATGTTCGAGAAATCTTGTTTGGAAAATATGTATCTTCTGGCAGCATTCGAACCTGCATAGTTCAGGGAGATGCCACTATTAGACATGGTGTGTTTTACCAGACAACTACAGAAGATAAGGTAAACAAGGTCAGAATGCAGGTTCAAAAGTTTATGCTTTTGTTCTGTTTTTTGTATAATTTTTTTTTATTCAAGTTTTTCTTTAAGAACTTTTAACTGTCTCCGCTATTATCTTACCGGTATCATAGGCAATTGTATGCTAGTTACACCCAACCTTTTCGGTGTTTCACATCGTTGAGCGTTCAAAGAAAATGTCTTTTGTTTGACCATATCACATTCTGAAGATTAGGGTGCTCTTTCAAGAACATTTCTTCCCTCTGGCCTTTGTATTCTTTGTGGTATTTATGCAAACACGGTTTCACTCGTACCAGTACTCTATGAGAATTTCTGATCAAGATGTGGAATGAAAATTTCAATACTCACTGTAGTTGGTTCATTGTTTGTTCAATTTGTCTAACACTTTTTGATAGATTTTCTATAACCTCTCTTGCAATAGTCGGCCCCGAAATTTTAATTTCCTTGTCGGATTGATCTTGTCCTTGTTGTGAACCACAGTGGTGGAATGAAACTTTTCTAAATTTTGGAGAAAGATTTGCAGCATTCAAAAAGATCTTACAATCCTATCTTCGCCCATTTTTACTCCATTTAAAATGTTTTTATACTAATTCAAGCAAGAAATTTTTTCAGCGTTAGAAATACAGGGAGACATCAAATTTACACGCATGTTTCTTTTACTGGACATTGATGATTGAGCTTTAATTGTAAAATTGAACAAATTGATTATTAATCATGGAATAAAATATTTTAGAATTTTATCCGTCGTTACAAGTACATTATTATTACTTTCTAGGCATGAAAGAAAATTAATTTATAAGAAAACAATCGTTTTTGCAGTGTTCATATAATTTGTGGATAAATAAAACAATTATTTTTTCATCTTTCGTTTTATCTATCTATAACTTTGGGATAATTATCTTTTAAAAAGATAAATTAATTCCGCTTTAAGAAATGACCTGTTTTAATCTGCCAATGTATCTCGGTTATGAGAAATTCATTAATAGAATGCTTTATGCGATTCAGTGACAATCCATAAAGACGAAAAATAACTGTCGAAAAAGTACGGTAGGTAGAGTAAATAAAAGGCAACATATTTTCACAGCGTTCTTATTGTGGTGTTTGCTATTACATAATTTTTCATTAAACTCTTTGATAGGTGACTAATAATAATAATAATAATAATAATAATAATAATAACAACAACAACAACAATGGATGCTTGCTATAATCTGTGAAAAAATATCGTGAAGGCGGAGCAGGTGAAAATACAGAAGTACAAAAAACCTAACAAGAGAAATCAAAGAAATATAACAAAAAGAAGCTCAACTTGCTTTTTTGTGGTTGGTGCACAAGGGACTATTTAGGTGTTTTTTACCGTCTCGTAAGATGCCTTTGAGATACTGGGCATCATTGCGAGTGAGCAGGTGGTATCACTGTTTGGAACAGCTCGTGCCAGTGACACAGTTGTATATCTAAGTTGCGGGTAAGAGTTGATATATGGTCATCACCACCCGGCCGAAACATCTAAGAGTTGGAGAGGATAACAAATCGAATAATAATAACTGCATATAATAATAATAGTGTGCTTGTAAAAAAGAAAAATAATAAACCGTGAGTAGAATACTCTTTTAATAAATACAACAATATACAATAATCTCTATAATACCTTCTTTTTTTGCAAATGAAGACAGATTTTGTCGACGAACACATCGAGGAAAAAATGGCTGACGAAAAAATTGTAAGCATTGTTGATAAAAACATGACGTCGTCTGTACCTCTCTCTTATACTCGACCAGCCGGTTCAGTTTCATCTTTCCATGTCAGTACTATGCCTCAAGGTAGGATTCTGTCATCTATGACTACTATCGGCTCGAATTCCGTCTCTTTGAATCCTGAGGCCTACTTGCCGGCCGGGATTCCTGGCCAACTATGTCTACCAACAGAACTTCTACCTCGAATAATAAGTAAGTAGAAAAATAAAAATTTGTTTATAAGCATATTGTTATGTCTTGAATAACATTTGATAAAGAAAATTCTATATGAATGTTTTATTTCGTGATAATCGATCAACTTCAACCTATAAAATGTGGATCAAGTTGAAATTAACAAAATTACTTTCTCTTTGACATACGTAAAATGTTATTGTAAGCACGTAAACACTTTATTTATTTTAGATAGACGCAATATTGTTCAAATAAGTGATTACAATGAACGCCCACCTATTTTAAAGAGAAAGCGTTTTTTGTTCATTCTAACTTGAATTCAGCTTTTCATGGATTGATGGAATTGATCGGCCGTCACAAGAATTCGTTTTGTTAAATGTTATATGTTTGCTTTTCGGTAAATTCCTTACCATATGATTCTTATAGATCATTTGTTCGTGACTAAATCGAAAACAAATAACAGAAGTTTCATTAAATAAGAAACAAGTAGAAAATTCTTCATGAATTGAACCGCTTTAATTTTTGACCTATTTAATTTTTAGTTTCATCAGAAATTTTGAAAGTGATATAATGTAGGGTTATGTCTCCTTTTTGAAATTCTATGTTGCTTTGCTTTCACTGGTGCTGTAGACGTCACGTGTTCATTTATGGTGTTAATATGTGTATATGCATATATTAATTTTGCTGTTTTGGTATATGAGCCTGTCTATGTGTGCGTTTAAGTCTTCAAAGAGCGTAATTTGTGTATGCAAATTGGCTATTTTAGTGTATTTTGATATATAGATAAATATGACTAGTGTTTTAAGTGAATCTATAAGACTAACTGAAATCACCTGCAAATGTTTCGATTTCAATTTCTTACAGGTACACTTCCAATATTCGTCATATTTATCATGCAATTAGTGTTTGAGTGTTTATTAAAAATTGTATATTTAGAGTTTATATAACTTTAAATATACAATTTTTAATAAACACTCAAATTTGAACACGAAATTTAAAACTCGATTCAACTGAATATCGAAACATGTAAAATTTATAAAGATTTTTCTATGTGTTCCTTATTTAATAATTCTGTCGGATTATATCCATATATTTTTTTATATATCTTTTTTGATCTGTTTACATCCGGACATTATTTCGGGAGTAATGTCTGGATGTAAACATATCTGAAAATATATTTTAGGATCATACAAATCCGAATGAAAGTGTTTACAATTCTTGAAAACTCCTCCCTTATTTTGAAATTACAATTATTTTAAAGTTTCAATTGTGCGTTCTGAAAGTTTCTGTTGGCCGTTTGAAAAAAAAAATTGGACAACCAGTTAATATAAAACGCTTGAAGATACCGAAAGGTTGAAACCAAGGTTGCATAATCGACTGACTTTCGAATGAAAATATTTAAAAATAAAACATATATTTAAAATATATATGTATTGACCACTTTTATAACAATTACATATTGGTCTAATTTAATTATGACCAATAACTTGTTAATAATTATATATATATCTGACCAATAATAGTTAATAATTATATATATATATATATATATATATATATATATATATATATATATATATATATATATATATGTATGTATTGATTGATTGAGTGATTGTTTAATATTTAGTTTTTGGTCCTAATAGGGTTAGACCAGTACACGTTTGTATTAAAAAGTGTTCTATACAATTATATTACAGACCTTTTGAATATTTTCCATTTTTAAACAAGTTATTTCGCTACCCAGATTTCTACTACGAGTGGTGTCTTCAGGCGATTTTTAATAAATGATTTTACCTTTTACCGTTTTTCCTTTTAAGAACGCTCTTGTATATATATAAAACTGTGCACTATATAATTGAAAGCAAATTATAACATAAAGAAAAAAATATTCAATAGAAAAATATGAGTATATAAAAATAACTGAACGCATGTTTAACTTAAAAAATACGGAAAACAAGTTATTCAATGAATACGTGTCAGTCACAATGCATGGCATTGGAGGTAACTTGATGCCAGAATCACGCAGATAACTCATGAAGTAGTGGATAAAAGCGTTGGTTGAGTGATTCAAAACAGTCTTGACCCAAAGAGGCAGAGGGAACACAAACTTGAAGAGTTCAGTTACCAAGGGGAATTAACTGAAACTAACATATACAGAGGCATTGCACATGGAATTAGAACAATCTGCACACGTGAACAAATAAAGGGCTTGGTTTGAAATTCCAACTAATATAAGGAGAACCGCGAGAAAAATGTTTGGAAAAATAGTCAATTTAGTCCATTGTATTGAGTTGGATCATACGACATACAATCACTTATTAGATTATTTAATATCAAAATTAGTTATAAATTTTATTTGAGCCTATGTAAACCTTGATCACCTAAGCTTGCAAACCCCCATCTGGTTGATGGTTTCTCTTATGGGGAAGGTGGATTCTTAACAATGATAATCTTAATGATAACAACATGTGTCATTAAATAAAATAATAATTCACCATTTAGCTAAAGTTCACAATAAACAGGCTGATTCGTTTTAATTAAAATAACAAAGGTGAGGATACTAACCAAAGTTAAGTAAATAAAAAAAATCACTGAATGCTATAAATAAATACAAATTTCAGGGATTTATTGTATTGCATGTTTCATTACTTATACTCTGGTTTTCTTTTCCTTATTTTCTTTGGTTGTTGTTAAGACTGTAGTGTATTCATATTAGGAGAGTTTTTTTTAATTTACTTTTTTCTCTTGTTGGAGGCGGACTTTATGACCCGGCGATATTTTCTCGATACGGTACGATTGGTGGCAGTAAACCAAAAGTAGCCACTCCAAGAGTTGTGGCCAAAATCGAAGAATACAAATTAGAAAATCCGTCAATATTCGCCTGGGAAATTCGTGAAAAACTTATGTCGGATGGTAAGTATAAGTGACAACATCCCAATGGCACTGCGTATGCCGCGTCAATCTCTTATAATGAATAAAAAACACGCAAAACAAACATAAATATCGGACCCTAGACACAAATATTGATTTACACTGTCATTTTTGCTGGTAATATGCTAATAGTTTCATTTTATTAATATTAGATTTTTTTTTATGAAAGCAAGTCTTTCATGAAAATGCTAAACAGTTTTACGTAAAGATTTGCAATTAATAAATTTATTAAGAGAAGGCTTTCTCTACAAGATTTAACATGAATTTTAAAAAAAATTATTAAATGTCATTTAGTAACATTGCGTGCAGTTTAATATCGTTGAATAAAAATAATTTAAATAATATATAATTTTTATTTGATTTTTTTACTCCTCGTTGATTACTAATGGGCAAGTATCGTATTTTGTAAGTTGCTTTTTGATATACAAATGGTGACTGTTCGAAATTTTTATATAAAATGCCAGTTTTTATTGTCATTCATTTTTTCCCAGTACAGTTGGTATTAAACAACCGATGGTATTAAAATATGAATTTCAGCTTATAATATCTGTTCTTATTTCTAATAAAAGCAAAAATAAGAAATAAAAGTATATGTTAGTGCATGCCGATATGTTAGACATTAGCATTCCAACGATTACAGCTGTATTCAAATCTCACCATGAACGATTTATCAACACGGTTTGACTTGTAAATGAAACTGTTTCTCCTTAGCTCTTTTAGCACAAAGTCACAAGTCATTTTGTGATCTTTTTCCAGATACTCTAAGGTCCACTCAGTTACAGTATTATAAATCACAGCTTGGTTCTGCAACAGGGAATAAATAGCTATCATATTTGTCTCTACCCTCTCCCGAAACTGACGGATGCCTACACATTAGAAATATTCACAATAACTTATTTGGTAACGTGAACTGTTATTATGCAGTTCAAAGATTGTTCATCATATGGTAATTTTTTAAATAGTAATTGTCGTGTGCCTTTTAATTTTTAATAAATAAATAAATTTTCGCCTGCTACTGGATTGGCATCAAGGTCCCACCCATTCACCGTCGAAATGGTTAAATGTAATCACCTCTTTTAAGTGTAACAGTATTTTTTCTCGCACTTTCCGTTTGTGGAAATCTTTTCCGTTTGTTTACTTCCCCAATAGCTACAATCTTCAAAAGTTTAAATGCAACGTCAATACCATGTTCTATTTCCTTGATTTCCGTCGTTCTCTGATCCTTTCATTGACAGTAACACCAGTAGCGGTCATGCCTTGCTTGGGGTGAAATGATTATATAAAAAAGTTATTTCTATGAGACATGAAAATCATATATAAAAAAGATATTGTAAAGGTTTTGAGTGATTAGAACGCAATATTGGAAACTTTGAAAAAATCGAAAAGTGATGAAAAATCAAAGAGAAAACAAATATAAATCATTGGCAAGATAAAAATAAGCAAACAGAAAAAAAAAAGAATGTTGTAAACAGAGATTTGAGAAAAATGAAAATTCGAGATTTCCAGTAAATGCAACGAATTCAACTGGAAATTTTGAATTCGGAGAGCCGAGTTCAAATCCTAGTTAAATTAACCTATCCCGAAATACGCAAAGCCCGGAATATGTTATTATGTTTTAAGGAGTTAACTTCATATTTCTGCTCTTAGTGTCACTACAATATAAACAGTTGCTATAAGATAAGAATATATACGCTAAAATATCTCACTGAAAGCATAATAATCTATTTCGTAACTTGGAAGAAGATTAATTTGTTATTTATAAAATAAAGCGAAACAACAACACAAAATACTTGTTTGGATCTCTATGGTATTTATTTGATGTATCATGAAAACCATTTCGATTCTTTTATTTTTCAGGTGTTTGCAGTCAAGCGACATTACCAAGTGTCAGTTCAATCAACAGAATTCTACGGAACAAAGCAGCTGAGCGAGCGGCTGGTGAATACGCCCGACTGGCCAGCCATGCCTTGTACTCTGTATATTCACCTCTGTGGAATGTAGCTTCGTATACAACGTCGGCGGCGTCATCTCCGGCCGTAACCGCGACCACTCTACAGTACCAATCAGCCGCAGCGGCTGCGGCAGCTACCGCAGCAGCCATAAATGCTTCTCAAGGACAACTTCAGCATTTGTATGCAACTCCGACGTCTTATGACGGTAGAGGAGGTGGTAGTGATAGTAATGATAAAGGAGATATCCTTGTGTCCCCGATTGATCAAAGTTTAACATTACACCCAGGTAAGTTAATCTGTTTATCTCAGTTTTCTGCACCGAAGAGATTATTTTTTAAAATATTGTTATTGAAATGTTTTACATTTTAACCTAAACAAAAATTTTTGATGTTTCTGTCAAATATTACCATTCTGAAGAAATGTGCCCCAGAACTCTCCTCTGTCCTCTCTAAACTCTATAACCTCTGCCTATCTGCTTCCTGTTTTCCTGCCTGTTGGAAGTCCTCTTGTGTAGTTCCTATATTTAAGAATTCTGGCGAACCCTCAGACCCCGCTAATTACCGTCCTATTAGTCTCCTTCCGATCTTTAGCAAAGTTTTCGAAGCCATTATCAACGCCGAGGTGATTCAGCATCTCACGGCCCACAGGTTTCTCTCTGACAAATAGTACGGGTTTCGCTTCACCAGGTCTACTGCTGATATGCTAACGACCATTACCGAGTACATATACCAGGCACTTGACAAGAATGGCGAAGCCCGAACCGTTATCTTAGATATCTCCAAAGCGTTCGACAGGGTCTGACACGCTGGCCTCTTGTGCAAACTGCGGAGCTACGGGATAACTGGACATCTGTTTGACCTCATCCAGTCATTCCTCTCTAACCGCACATTGAAGGCGGTATTAAATGGGCATGCCTCCCAAAACTACCATACGAACACGGGCGTCCCTCAAGGTTCTATCCTAGGTCCCAAGCTCTTTCTGATCTACATTGATGATCTCCCCGACGCCATTAGATCCTAAGTTGGCATGTATGTCGATGACACAACAATCTACTCTCGCATCGATCAAAAACCAGGTGTGGGCGACAAAGCGAACTTCGCTGCCGTGCTTGAAAAAGACCTCCAATCCGTAGTGGCCTGGGGTAGGAAATGGCTAGTAAATTTCAATGCTTTTAAAACGAAGCTGTTATCAACTAACCACCATAGACAATCGCATCTACCTCCCATTAGCATGGGACAGGCTAACCTCCCAGAGAGTAAAATACTACGCCTCCTTGTCCTTACACTTTCGGTGGACCTCAAATGGAATGACTATATCGAATCCATTGCCAAATCTGCTGCTATGAAAGTCGGCTCTCTGTGCAGGGCCCGGAAGTTTTTCCCACCTGTATTGAATATTGCTGCCATATCTGGTCGGGTGCCCCTGCTGCTCTCCTTGGGCTTCTTGACAAAATACAAAGGATAATCTGTAACGTGGTTGATACTGACTTGGCAGACCGGCTGCAACCACTCTCCCACCGGCGTGGTTTCCCTGTGCCTCTTCTATAAGTACTTTCATGGTTTCTGCTCCGATGAATTTAGAGCACTGGTGTCGCCTAAGCAGGAATTTACACGAGATACTAGATTAGCAACTAGGTCCCACCCTTTTACAGTTAAACAGATAAGATGTAACCGTAAATTCTACTCCAACAGCTTATTTTCTCGCGCTTCCTGCCTGTGGAACTTCCTTCCACAGGTCTGCTTTCCCGACAGCTACAATCTCCAGGTGTTTAAATGTAGGGTCAATAGAAAAAAATAAATTAAAAAAAAACAATTATAATGAGAAATGGTCCAATGAATATAAATAACAGGTTGGAAAGAAAGTTAAGACCATCTCGAATTCAGTCACTTTCGCACCGCCGTAACCTTGCTTCCTGCTTCATTTTTCAATATTTTACCAAAGAAAAACAAAATACACGCAAATGTTTAGCCTGGATATTGCCATCCTGTTGAATAACATCTCAAAAGACAAGATCCTGACAATAGCAAGAGACAAATTAGTAAACACTCAGAAAATAAAGTAGTAAATTAATATGTTAATGAACAATCTGATGTTAATATCCTGCATATTTTAGTTATTTCACCCAAGGCGATAATGCCACTAAGACGCAAAGGGTTACTGAAAGTGGAAAAGAATGAGAAAAGTTTCGTGAGGAGCAGGAACAAAAAAAAAAAAAAGACAGAAGATGGCGATTGGTGTTGCATTTAAATTTTTGAAGATCGTGGGTGGCAGGGGAAGCAAGAAGCTGGAAGTGAGTTCCATATGCGAGAAGAGCGAGAAAAGAAACTATTAGAATAGAAGAGACGGTTGCATCTTGCTAGTTCAACCGTAAAACGAATGATAGTTGCTAACCTATTGATACGCTTACATTCATCCAGTCGAGGCACCAAGACAAAAAGCTTATCAGTACAGTTGACAGGAAAATATTTGTAGAAAAGACAGGGAAGCCATATCACGGCGATGGAAAAAGGATTGAAGTCGTGTATATTTCAAGCACCAAACATATATTTACAAATCTGACAATCTGCTTTCATTGGTAACAGCTAACATTTATTTGAAATGTTGAACATTTATATGAAATGCATTAAATCCTAGGTTGCGGCTCAGGTATGTGGAGAACAGCTTCAAAATCTGTACCCCATCGGGTGGATGTACAAAATATGAGAATTTCAACAGATTGTCAAAAACAGGACACAATAACGAATGACTTGTATTAAACATGAATCTAATCCATCTTAATGCAGAAAATCAACGCGTATTGATTTTAAACTTTAACTTCAATCATCATTTTAATCTTTCTTGGAGAAAGAAATATCGAACTAACATCAAACATAAGCAATGAATTTAAAATTTTCCGGCAAAAGTTAACTCTGATAAACAAACCAAAAACAATTATCCAATTATCAGGATTAGCTGAAAACATAAATAAATAAAACTTAAAAATCCCTTAGCGAAAAAAAAGAAAGAACTATTAATAAAATATTATTGTCCTATGCAAGAAAGCTTGCTGAAAAGATGACTGGTATTAAAGAAGGAAAGAAAGTTTGTGAAATTTAACACTCACAGGACATGTCGGGAACAAGATTAAAGCAGTGAATAACCTATCTAACGAGGTAGTGTAATAGGTTGGTAGGAAAGGGATCAGGAGAGATAAGAAAAAGAGACAAACATTGCTAAGAGCAACAAAGGAAAGGTTATTGTGGAGGGTCATGATCGCCCACGATCTAAATGGATGCGGCATATAGACGAGAAGAGACAGTCGATGTCTCTATTTCCTCATCGTTCGCTTGAATTTTAGTATTGGAACATTTGAGCTCGTCAAACTCGTTGCCAGTATATAATCTTTGTGTGTCCTATGCCAAGTGCATATGCCATTTTTTATATCTGTAACTTATTACTTTACTGGGGTTATTTTATTTGCATTGGCAATACCAAATCTTTTTTATGACAATGGCGGGCGGTTTCAAGGTGTATACAAAGATAGAAGATCGACTCTGTTAAGAGCAGAGTGCAACTAAAATCATTGGAATATGTGTGTGTGTGTGTGTGTGTGTGTGTGTGTGTGTGTGTGTGTGTGTGTGTGTGTGTGTGTGTGTGTTTTACAAATAAAACTTCGAAAATTACATATATCGAATGATCTTTTCACCGAAATAAATTCGCTTCATCAGCGATCTTTTTTATTACGGTAAAATTCAAGTTTTTAATACATCGGAAATTCACTTCAAGAGAAAGAAAAGTAAAGAAATAGGGAAAAAAAAGTGGGAGGGGAAGCGAAAAAAGGAAGGGAAAGGTATATTAGAATACAGACGCCCGAAACGCTGTTTCAGAGGGTGGAAAGAGAGATGGGAGCATAAAAGAGATAGCGAACTGAATTTAACTCGAACTGTGGACATTTCAAAAATTGCGTATATGTGCGCAAAAAATCGGAAATAAGCGCATCACAGGAACTGAAGTGGAGAAGGAAAACGGAAAATGAGGAAGAAAGAAAAAAGTGAGATAAGAGAAAAGTCTTAGGAGAGACTGGAAGGAAGAAAAGTGAAGAGGAAAAAGAGAAAAGAGGAACTGTGTTGGCTATGCAGACGTAACAATCGTTAGCTCAGAGAATGTGGGGGAAAGGATAGATACATAAAAAGAAACAAGAAAAAGAAAAAGGAAAAAAGAAAAAAAGGAGAAACTTAAAAAATAAAAAACATGACATATAACTCCGCTTTGCTAAATTTTTTTCAAAAATTTACCGTTTCAAAATAAAACAGGGTCTGACTAATCTTGAGATCAAATTAATTTGCATTAAATTCTACCACAGGAATAAAAGGGAAGAGTGGAAGAAAGATGATGTTAGTAGATGATTTATATAAATAAATGTTTATATATATATATGTGTGTGTGTGTGTGTGTGTGTGTGTGTGTGTGTGTGTGTGTGTTCAAACAATTCATTACATATATATATATATATATATAAAGTGAAAGATATACCTAAGACCGAGAAATCAATTATTTTAGGGGAATCATAAAAATTATAGATAGGTGTGTGGTAGATTATGTTTACTTTAAGCGGCGCCGTAATGCATTTAATATAGACAATTAATACAATGAATTACAGGGAATTACTTAATAATTAATGAATTAATACAATGAATTGCATTGAATTGCGCGTTCAAAAATTCTCCGTTACGTTGGCATTAAAAAAAATCCCCCGTTACGTGAGCGTACTTAAAAAAGAAAGAAAAACAAACAAACAAAAAAACCCCGGTAAAATCAGTTATTGCATATCGCTTGAAGATACCACATGGTAGAAATCTAGGTCGCGTAATAACTCGTTTACAAATGAAGAATATATATATATATATATAATTTTATTAAAATATAAAGAATCAGGAAGGGAGAGCTTAAGGCTATATTAAGAGGGGATATGATAATTAGAAGGTATGAATTATTCGGTAGTGAAAGGCAAATAAGAGGAAAAATATTAAATTTTCTGTTAGGGGATGTAAATCAGGGATTAATAAAATTAAATTTAGAATTTAGGCTCAGATATATGTCAAATGATAGGACCAGAAAAGGTATGGAATAAATGAGGTTAACATATATAGGTGTTGTAATTAATTTTACAGTATTTAAGAAGACAGTAAAGAAGCTACTACCAAAAATAAATTAGTTTTGGATTATATATAGAGATATATAATATATCTCAATATAAAATTTATAAAATTTGGATTTTTGACGTCATTTGCTTATGAATTTCTTACATAAGTTTAAAAGCAGATTTTGTTTAGAATACATTTTTCAACTAAACATATATATCGCAAAGGTTATTGGGGGTGCGGGCCGAGCCTATTAGTCTCCAACTTACCATGGGGTTTAGTCCCTTTTCTTTCATTTCCTATTTTTCGGGAAAGGGTCGTCTGGAATCTTAAATTGGGGTTAGAAATGGAGTGTTTGTGAGAGTAGTAAAGCATGACTTGAAATTTCATGCACTGCGCAATCATCAGGCGCATATTATTAACAGTTTCTAATATGCATCTGATCATTGTGTAGTGCATGAGACTCCGAGTTGTGCTGTAGATGTAGGATAATATGTATATTTATCAATATATATTTAATTGCTCTGTGATATTACATTGAACACTGTTTTATTAACACCTGATAAATATTAATATATCGGTGTGTACCTGCGTGTATATACATACGTATACTTATTTATATCCATGCCTCTCTCTCTCTCGCTTTGTCTATATATATATATATATATATATATATATATAAATATATATATATATATATAATGAATTATTTTGAACATTATTTTTACCGATACTCGTATTTAAGTAGATATTCTGTTTTTTTTTTTAATTAAACAGTATTTTATATTTATATCTACCGGCCTGATTATTTCACGATAAATTTTTATGACGAAAATGTGTGCTACCCAGCACAAATAATGTTCAAAATAATTCATTACAAATTGTCGGTTGCTTATAACCAAGTTTCGTTAAATTTCGTTAATTTCCGTAACATGTTTACATTTGTTTGACATTACGATACATTACAGAGCAGATATGGTTTGTTTACGAAAGATCGAAAATTGTGTTATATAAGCATGATAAAAACCTCGTCTGATCAAGAGGCTATCCATGGTCGAGTGGTCAAGACGGTACCAGATCAAATGGTATGCTTCCCCTATGTAATAGGTTCGAATCCTGCTGGATAACACACATTTTCGTCATAAAAATTTATCGTGAAATAATCAGGCCGGTAGATATAAATATAAAATACTGTTTAATTAAAAAAAAAAAAAACAGAAAAAAATTGTCGGTTGCTTATAACCAAGTTTCGTTAAATTTCGTTAATTTCCGTAACATGTTTACATATATATATATATATGATTAATATATAATATATAATTCATTACTTAGCTCACTGATGTTATAATCAGTATCCCAGTCCCATATTTTCTTATATTAACCATTTTTATAATCGTTCGGTCCACTCATCAGACCGTGTTTTGATTTGAACCCTTGTTCTGATTGCTCTCGAAATAGACTTATCTACTCGGTTTCTTTTCCTAATATAAACAAAGCAATTTCTAAAGAAAGAGGCGGATTTTTTTATTTTTTAATCCGAGAGATTTGATTACTTAAACGTTATTTTTTAGTGGATACTCGTATTTGAGTAGACGCGTCGTTTATTTACTAAACACTATATTTATTCATAAAAATATATCACTTTCTTTTGAAATTGCTCTATTTAAGTTAGGATACGAAACTAAGCAGATATGTCTATTCCGAGAGTCAGAGAAAAATCTGTGTTTAAAGGAACCATTCACTATTGATCATCGACACACTCCGTAACCGATAGGTTCAAAGCACGTCAGATCCAATGATAGTTTCCCTAACGAAGCGCAGGTTCAAATCCTGCTAGAGAACACATATTTTTCTGTAATAAGATTTCTCGTAAATTCAGGCCGGTAGACGAAAATAAATAAGTTAACTGTTTGATAACTGAAGGAGGCGTCTACTCAAGTACGAGTATCTACTAAAAATTGTGGGGGATTTGGTATTTGCTGGGTTGTGTGTTGATTATTTCCCCCACAAATACAACACTCAATTTTTGCAATCGCGCAAAGTGAAGGAATAATTTACAACGGACATTCAACAACAAACAATTTATTACGTGACAAAATAAAATGGTATGTAGAAACCAACCAAATACATGATTCTAAAATTGCCGTTTTGAGAAATATAAACTTGGCAAGAAGTTAATTTTTGTCCAAAAACGTGTATATGTTTGCATTATCAGAGTCTGTAAATAAGCCTTTCCTACTTACATTCAGTTGGCGGCAGCGTGTCGCGTTGCTCAAAGAAAGTTTGTCGGCTTATTCTTTTTAAGGTCCTTGGAGCGAGGTCACGAACTTTTGGCATGGAAGAAATGACATGGCCGGCAAAGTATACGGTGTCATGCGGACTTAATGGCCTGCTGGGTGACTGCTTGATGACTGACTGTTTTTTCTAACACTGTGTGTATTATATACATTAATAGGGGATCAACTAAGCTTCCTAACATTAGGGTGTGAAAACATTTACTGACCAATCAGATTTATTATATTATTATTTTGTTTTGGGGCCTAAATATTTTTGTATTAATTTACTTCCAAGCCTATTTTTCTAGAATGTTCTTATTCTAAGTTTTTAGCTGATTAGTTGAGAAATATAAAAATGTAATCTAAATTCTACTGCTGTTTTGATCCAATTTATCTAGAATGTTCTATTGTGTTTTCCTGTGCTTATTTTAATAAAAAAAATATGTATCCCATATACCCCCCCCCCCGCAGATTGATAAATATGGAAGTATTTATTAATATGTAATATAAGTTTTAAAATGTTTCGGCCAATGTACCTTTCTTCCAGCTTTTGTGGTGGTGTTTGTCGGTGTATTTGTTGGCGTGGAGGTTGGTTTGGACAATGTGGTATTTTGTGTATTTGTAGAGTGTTCAGTCGTACTTTCCTTTACTGGTAAGTCTAAGTACGCTGGTTTTAGTCTGTCTATGGAGACAGTATCAAATTTGCCTTTTATGGCGAGTTTAAAATATTTGTGGTGTCTTTCAACTACCTGGAAAGGTCCGGAGTAGGTAGGACACAAAGGTTTTTTGACTGCATCATTTCGAATAAAAACGTATTTGCAGTCGTGAAGGTCTTTTGGTGTGTAAAGTTCTTTAGTTTGTGTTCTTGTGGGTGTGTAAACTAAATCGTTCATTTTGTGTTTAAAATCTTTTACAAAAGTTGTAGTTGGTTGTAAGGAAGTGTTTTTTTCACAAAATTGACCTGGAAGTGTTAAAGATGTTCCAAAAACCATTTCGGAAGCTGTACATCCCAAGTCTTCTTTGATAACATTCCTTATTGACAATAAAACAAGAGGCAAATTTTCAAACCGTGTTCTGGAGTTGTTGTTAGCTGTTAAAGCTGTTTTAAGTTGTCTATGGAATCTTTCGATTAATCCATTTGCGCAGGGGTGATATGCTGTTGTTTTTATATGTTTGACTCCCAATAACTTTGTAAATTCATCGAAAAGCGTTGATTGAAATTGGGAGCCTCTGTCTGTTGTTATTACTGAAGGACAACCAAAGACTGCGATCCACTCTCGTAATATGGTTTTAGAGATAGTCTCTGCTGATATATCTCTATGGGACGGCCACAGGCCATCTTGTAAATCTGTCAATGATAGTAAGTATATATTGACAGTCATTTGCTATTGGCAATGGTCCGACAATATCGATGTGTAGGTTTGTGAACCTACCGTCTGGTTTTTTGAATTGTCCTGGAGGAGACTTTGTGTGTCTGTTTGTTTTGCTCTTCTGACAATTCAAGCATGTTTGAGTCCAGTTTTTTATGTCAGTGTGCATATTAGGAATGTTCTTATTCTAAGTTTTTAGCTGATTGGTTGAGAAATATAAAAATGTAATCTAAATTCTACTGCTGTTTTGATCCAATTTATCTAGAATGTTCTATTGTGTTTTCCTGTGCTTATTTTAATAAAAAAAAATATGTATCCCATAAAATAAAGTTTAAGTACTAAAATTATAACCTGAAAGATAAATGAAATAATTTGCGATTTAAATATGTCAGTGAACGAACGATACGAAAAATAGAAGCAAGCATTCAACAGAAATCACTGTTGATAAAATGAAAATATTTGGTGTTCATGTTTCATTTTTTGAAATAATTTCGAATCTATTTAGAGATTAATTTGAAGAATCAATAAAATAAAATTAAAAGTTTCACTGTAATGAAACAGAAGAAATTTTAATTGATTTTTGCTTATAACCTTTATAGAGCCTGATAGCATGTCTCCGCCTCCGTCATCGGAGGATGCGATCTCTCGTCTTCGTCGAAACAGGACGACATTCACCGCCGAACAACTGGAAGTTCTTGAGAAAGAGTTTCAAAAAACACATTATCCTAGCGTTACAACCCGGGAAGAGCTCGCTCTAAAAACAGATTTATCCGAAGCGCGTGTTCAGGTAAGGTTACCAGTCTGTGTGTGTGTGTGTGTGTGTGTGTGTGTGTGTGTGTGTGTGTGTGTGTGTGTGTATCGAAATCCGACAAGATGAATAGAGAATAAGTAGGAAGTGTCTTTAATTCAACATGTTTTATTTTAACAAGCTTCTTCAGAGCAAAAAGTCTCTGAAGAAGCTTGTTAAAGTGAAATATGTTAAATTAAAGATATATTTCCTACCTGTTCTTTACTTATTCTATTCATTTCGTTTAAACTAGAAATGTAGATAACAAAAATAACAATACGAAAAAATGAATTTCGTATCGTGTTGTCAAGTGTTAAAGAGATTGTTTCCTTGTCTCGTTGATCTGAAGCGTTTTTGCTTTTTGGTTTTAGTTTTGCTTCTTTTAAGCGGCTAAGGAATAACAAGATATCGGTTTAAAAAGAGGAACTGCTTTTATTTAATCAACGCTTACCAGTTCCAAGATTTAAAGACTTTTACGAAAATGCCTGTGAAGCGTATTTGCCACCTAAGAAAATCTCTTAAATAATCGCGAGTGAGTTCGTTTCTCACCCGGTACTTCATAAAATATGACTTATGTAAAAATCTAAATATAAAACCAATTTTCTCAAAAAAGTTTAATTTCTTAAAATTTCATGAATTTACAGATGTAAAAACTTATAATTTTATAAAGATTTTTTTAAGAATAGTACTTTCAAAAATAATTCCATTCATTTGTGAATAAGTCCTGCAAATTTCATTTACATAAATTTCGAACGTCTTAGAAGAGATTAAAAATTTTTTAAATAATTAAAATATACTTTGATCTTTCTTTATAATAATGCCATAAACATTTTAATTGAAAAAGTTCGTTTTTATTATGTTTGGGGCCTGTTTTTGTTCCTACTACGCTGTTTTTTCAGCGATTTAGTGGAGGTACATTATATATATATATATATATATATATATATATATATATATATATAGAAATAGGATTAATTCAAGGATGTTGGATGACCATTTCGATATGAAAATATTATCGAAAAATAAGTAAATATATAAAATGAACGAACAAATATAAATAAATTATAACATATTCTTTCTAAGAAAGAATATCGTAGATCGAACAGTTTTTTAGTGTTTTTCGTCGTATTTTTTTCGTTGTCTGGCTTTAGAAAACTAGCTAATAAATCTATTTAAGGATCATTTAAAGAAGAAACATACAATATAAATTATATACGAAGGAAAAAATAATGTTTATGTTTAAAATAGTGAAATTAAAAATTCATGTTTACGTAAAAAAAAACAAAAAACGTTACGTTTTCAGGAGCCTCAGAAAATTATTATTATTATTATTATTATTATTATTATTATTATTATTATTATTATTATTATGTCATTTTTCATCATATTTCGATTTCTGCTTTGGTCTCACTACCAACCAAGTCTGCGGGGAGACCTAAGGCAGGTAGTGGCATGTTGTTATGGCTCCATTTCATGTTTTTCTATCTTCCCTATCATCTCCAGCATTACATAGATAAAGTTTTCCTTAGTGTGTGGGCTGTACTTAATAAGACAATTTTTTGTATATCTCTTAAGCTGGGGTTTCCAGGGATTCTTTCAATGTGTTGTTTTGTTCCATTTTTTATCATTCCAAGTGCACCTACTATCACTGGCACAACTCTTGTTTTCAATTTCCACATTTTTCCTATTTCAATTTCCAGGTCTTTATATTTTGACAGTTTTTCAAATTCCTTGATTGCTATGTTACAATCCGCTGGACAAGCCATATCAATTAATAGACAAGTTTTCTCCTTCTGGTTTTTAACAATAATGTCTGGCCTGTTTGCTTCAATTTTTCTGTCTGTGTAGATGGTGTAATCCCATAGAATGGTTACATCTTCTATTTCTGTAACCGGTGCTGGGTGATGTTCATATCAGTGTTTGCCTACAGCTTTTCCATAATGTTTGCATATTGCCCAATGTAAATATTGCCCAACTCTATCGTGGCGATTTTTATATTCATTTGGGGCAAGCACAGAACAGCCTGAGATTAGGTGGTCTATTGTTTCTTGGTGTTTATCACAAAACCTGCATTTTGGATCCATATTATTATGCATAATATTTGCCTGAAAGTTTCTCGTGAAAAGACTTTGGTCTTGTGCTGCAAGAATAAAGCCTTCAGTTTCGGACTTTAATCCAGATGCACGTAACCATCGATGAGTATTAACTTTGTCAACATTAGATTTATTGGCACGTACTGGATATTGGCCATGCAGAGGTTTGTCTTGCCAGCGCTGTTTCATCTGTTCAAGAGATTTGTCTTTGGCTTTCATTTTCATATTCTTTGCCGCAATAGTCGGCTCTTGGCTTCCGTTTTGCTTTTCTACAGAATCTACTAACTGTAAATCTTGTTTGAATTTACTGCCTTCTTTTATTATTGAATATTTTTTCTTTCTTTCTTCATGTTGCCTTACTAATTGTAACATCCAATCCTTTGTTGTTTCTATGTATGTTAGTAAGCCAATAGTTGTTGTCTTGTATGACAATTCCAGCTGAATAAGACCTCTTCCACCTTCTTTACGGGGTATGTATAGACGATCTACATAAGCCTTTGGATGATGCATCTTATGCTTAGAAAGAAGCTTTCTTGTTTTAGCATCCATTCGCCTGATGTCGTTTAGAGTCCAGTTTAAGATGTTAAAGCTATATTGGACAACTGGGATTGCAAGGCTATTAATGGCCATAACTCTGTTCTGTGAATTTAATTCAGTTTTTAATATCATTCGTAGCCTTCTATAGTACTCTTTACGCACTATTTCTTTCATTTTTTTATGGTGAATGTTTTCGCTCTCATTTACACCTAGGTATTTATAAGCTTCTTCTGGTTTCAATTCTTTTATTGTTACAGCAGGGTCTAGGCTAATTGAGGATGTTTCTTGTATTGATCCACGTAAAACTGTAGCTTTAGCACATTTATTCAAATTAAATTTCATTCCAATGTCTTCGCTGAAGCATTTTACAGTTTGCAGAAGACCTTCCAGTTCATTATCATTCTTAGCATATAACTTCAAGTCATCCATGTAAAATAGATGGCTTATTTTCTTTTGTCCTATTTTATAACCACATTCTGTCTTGTTAAGTTGACTGGTTAGTGCTATTAATGATATGCAGAATAGTAAGGGAGATAAAGAATCACCTTGAAATATACCTCTTTTGATGTTTATTTCATCAGACTTATAGGTTCCATTTATATGATTGAGGTAAAGGGTTGTTTTCCATATAGACATGCACTGTTTGATGAAATTGATGATGACGGGCGATATCTTGTATATATTTAAAGTCTTTAAAATCCAGTAATGTGGCACACTATCGAATGCCTTTCGATAGTCTATCCAGGCTGTACTAAGATTTTTCTTTGTACTGTAGCAGTTTTCCAGGATCATTTTGTTAATCAGCAATTGGTCTTTACAACCATAACAGCCACGTTTGCACCCTTTTTGTTCAAGCGGTAACATGTCATTTCTTTCTAAGAATAAATATGTCTGCTTTGTTAAAATAGATGTTAATAGTTTATATGTTGTCGGAAGACATGTAATTGGTCTGTAGTTTTTCGGATTTTTTGTGTCACCATTCTTGGGTAGAAGAAATGTAATTCCTTTTGTCAACCATGCAGGAATTTTAGTGGGGTCGTCAACCATTTCTTGAAGTTCTTTGGCTAGTTTTTTATGTGATGCGCTTAAATAATATAGCCAAAAGTTAGGAATTTTATCTATGCCTGGGAATTTCCAATTGTGTGTTTTTTTTAGTGCATATTTAACATCATCTTCTGTAATTCCAGACCATGTCTGTTCGGGTTTATTTTTCATTCGTTCTGTCTCTTGCGTAATCCAATGTACTTCCTTGCTAAGTTCTTTAGGGCAAGCCCATATCTTTTCCCAGAACTGTGTGACTTCTTCCATTCTGGGGGGTACTGTCACTTCAATTCTTTTTTTTACCTATTTCCCTGTAAAATCTCTTTGTATCAGTCTGAAAAATCTTGTTTTCTCTGTAAAATCTTGCTCTTTTTTCATAGCGTCTTATTCTTTGAGCCTTCAGTTGGATTTTTTGCTTTATTTTTTCTTTATTTGATAAGACGTCATTTTCATTCTTGATGTTATATTTTTTTACGGCTCTTCTGCTTTTCCTAGTTCTTACGTTTATTCGTCTACTCAGTTCATCCAATATTGATAATTCACTTCTAAGTTGTTCTATTTCTTTTTCTATTTTTCTTTTCCAAGGTGGAACTTCACGTCTACGAGACTGCCTTGTTTTTATTTTAATATTTAATTTTTTTGTTGCTGCTGTTGCTGATGCATATATTATTTCGTTAAGATTTGTATGAGGGTCTTCATCCAGTATTGATTTCAGTGCTGCATTGTACAGTTTAATAGTTCGGAGGTTTTGTTTTGTTGGTTGGAATTTTGGGAGCTGTTCACGTTCCTCCATTGTAATACTTTGTATTTGACTTAGATGGTTTTTTATTTCTATCTTGGCTTCTTGTATATTGTTCTTATTTTCCGTCAAATAATTATCTTCGATGTGTTCTGAACTCGTTTTATTTTTGTCTTTTAACTGACTCAGACTCAGATCACACCTTTCCAGCACTTTTAAACTTACATCATTATCTTCGCAGTGATTTGCGTGTTTCACGGTTTCTACATTATGACCTGTGATTTGTTTGATGTTATTACTTTTTATTTCTGGTTCCGGTTCCTTTTCATATTTTGTTGATTCGACTCTTCTTGTTACAATTCTTTTAATTTCATGAATTTCGGCCTCTGTTAGTCGGTTATTACGAATAATGTACCTACGTACATTGGCCAATTTATTTTCGTCAATATACTTTCTATTTGCTTGACCAACTTTTTCACGCCAAATGTCATATGTTTGGCGAGTCATGTTTTTTTGAGGTTTGAGTAACGCTTCATGAAATGCAGTCATAACGACTTTGTACTCCTCACGAGACCATTTTATTTTTTCTTTCTTTAAATATACGGTTGTAGATCTAGCTGGTGAATTTTCAGGACCATCATTAGGATTATCCTGGTTGTGGGGACCTGAAGATACATTCTTTGTGTAGGAGTTTGTTCCTATGGCAGATTTTTCGACCTCAGGTAGGTTCCCTCCTGAAGGACGGGCTCCCTGTTTATCCACTGGAAGAGCCATACTGGACTTTTTATTTCTATTTGTATTTTTCATGTTTTTCCCACGAGTGACGCACGGGTCCAAATGTCCACCCAAAGTTGCTCGGCACGTTGGGTAACGGTCTTTTACAAACAGGGTCCCGAAGCCTGTAGGGAATCGTTTGTGACCTCATAACGCAGTAGCCATTCACTCCTCGGCACGATTAACACCTTGAGTTGCGGGTTGTTGTTCGGAGTTTTCCTTCTCCTAAATGGGCTGCCAAGCAACATCTGACATAGACGCGATTGGAATTCAAGGAGAAAGACGGCTCAACGTAACAAAACATCAATATTACTAGAGTAGTTTGTTTAAAAAAAAAAAAAAAAAAAAAAAATTTTATAATATCTTAAGAAAAAAAAAATCATGTTTATATTAAAACAAAATTTCATATTGAGAAAAGGAAAAATTCAAATAGAGAGACGTTTGTTGAAAAAAAAAAAATGTAGTAATTTGTTCGTCCACTTTACCTTTCATTTTTTCAACAAAGTCGTTGGTCAAAAATAGGATTATCATAATAAGATAAATTAAATAAGTAAATTAAATCAATAAATAAATAAAAATAAATTTATCAATAAATACGTAGACTTTCTATAAAATAATATTGTTTTTCATCGGATTTAATTTCTTTTCTTGTTTTGTTTTGTTTTTAAGAAAATTATAATAGTTAAAAAAAAATTTTTACGAAATATCGGCAGCTAAAGGAAATATAATACGGATGATTTTATTTAGGTTAATTTGAAGAACAAACAGATAAATTAAAATAAAGCAGAATTTCATAAAAAAAAAAAAAATTTTTACGAAATATCGGCAGCTAATGGAAATATAATACGGATGATTTTATTTAGGTTAATTTAAAGAACAAACAGATAAATTAAAATAAAGCAGAATTTCATAAAAAAAAAAAAAAAAAAAAAAAATTCCCTAATATCTAAAGAAAAAATCCTGTTTATATTAAAACAGAATTTCATATTGAGAAAAAGAAAAATTCAAAGAGAGAGACGCTGGTTGAAAGAAAACAAACAAACAAACTTGGATGTAACGGCCGTTCAACGGAAAAAAAAAACAAAAAAAAACATCACTGCACTTTAGAGAGTATTGTTTAAAAAACAAAAAAACAAAAAAAAACAATTATTGCTACTATTAACCTTTGTCCTTGCAAAAAAAAGAATCAAAATTTAATATGAGAGAAAAAGTGGATATACCTTTGAGTTTACTACCGTAACATTTAAAAATAATAATTTGTTCGCCCACTGTATTCTGTGTTATTCTTTCATTAAATCCAGCGAGAATAAAATTATCGAAAAATAAATAAATATATAAAATGAACGAACAAATATAATAAATTATTATTCTTTCTAAGAAAGAATATCCTAGATCGAACATTTTTTTGTGTTTTTCGTCGTATTTTTTTTTTCGTTGTCTTGCTTTAGAAAACTAGTTAATAAATCTATTTAAAGGATCATTAAAAGAAGAAACATACAATTTGAATTATATACGAAGAAAAAATTAATGTTTATGTTTAAAATAGTGAAATTCAAAATTAATGTTTACGTTTAAAAAAAAATCTCAAAAATTTTTTAATAGGAAAGAAAAAGTGGACATACCTTGAGTTTACTACCGTAAAATTTTAAAAATAATTTGTTGGCCTACTGTAGTGTATTCTGTGTTATTCTTTCATTAAATCCAACGAGAATAAGATTATCGAAAAATAAACAAATATATAAAATGAACGAACAAATATAAATAAATTATTACATATTCTTTCTAAGAAAGAATTTTTTCTAAGAAAAATTATTACATATTTTTTCTAAGAAAGAATATCGTCGATCGAACAGACTTTAACGCTTTTCGTCATATTTTTATCGTTGTCTTGCTTTAGAAAACTAGTTAATAAATCTATTTAAGGATCATTAAAAGAAGAAACATACAACTAAAATTATATACGAAGGGAAAAATTAATGTTTATGTTTAATATAGTTTAATATAGTGAAATGAGAAATTAATGTTTACGTAAAAAAAAACAAAAAAAACGTTACGTTTTCAGGAGCCTCAGAAAAGCACGTCATTCACGTTGTAATCCCAATCGCGTTATTATTATTATTATTATTATTATTATTATTATTATTATTATTATTATTATTATTACCACTAATATGTTTTATGAAATAGTTTTTTCGTTATATAATAATAATAATAATAATAATAATAAACTACAGACCAATTACATGTCTTCCGACAACATATAAACTACTAACATCTATTTTAACAAAACAGACATATTTATTCTTAGAAAGAAATGACATGATACCGCTTGAACAAAAAGGGTGCAAACGTGGCTGTTATGGTTGTAAAGACCAATTGCTAATTAACAAAATGATCCTGGAAAACTGCTACAGTACAAAGAAAAATCTTAGTACAGCCTGGATAGACTATCGAAAGGCATTCGATAGTGTGCCACATGACTTTAAATATATACAAGATATCACCCGTCATCATCAATTTCATCAAACAGTGCATGTCTATATGGAAAACAACCCTTTACCTCAATCATATAAATGGAACCTATAAGTCTGATGAAATAAACATCAAAAGAGGTATATTTCAAGGTGATTCTTTATCTCCCTTAGTATTCTGCATATCATTAATAGCACTAACCAGTCAACTTAATAAGACAGAATGTGGTTATAAAATAGGACAAAAGAAAATAAGCCATCTATTTTACATGGATGACTTAAAGTTATATGCTAAGAATGATAATGAGCTGGAAGGTCTTCTGCAAACTGTAAAATGCTTCAGCGAAGACATTGGAATGAAATTTAATTTGAATAAATGTGCTAAAGCTACAGTTTTACGTGGATCAATACAAGAAACATCCTCAATTAGCCTAGACCCTGCTGTAACAATAAAAGAATTGAAACCAGAAGAAGCTTATAAATACCTAGGTGTAAATGAGAGCGAAAACATTCACCATAAAAAAATGAAAGAAATAGTGCGTAAAGAGTAATATAGAAGGCTACGAATGATATTAAAAACTGAATTAAATTCACAGAACAGAGTTATGGCCATTAATAGCCTTGCAATCCCAGTTGTCCAATATAGCTTTAACATCTTAAACTGGACTCTAAACGACATCAGGCGAATGGATGCTAAAACAAGAAAGCTTCTTTCTAAGCATAAGATGCATCATCCAAAGGCTGATGTAGACCGTCTATACATACCCCGTAAAGAAGGTGGAAGAGGTCTTATTCAGCTGGAATTGTCATACAAGACAACAACTATTGGCTTACTAACATACATAGAAACAACAAAGGATTGGATGATACAATTAGTAAGGCAACATGAAGAAAGAAAGAAAAAATATTCAATAATAAAAGAAGGCAGGAAATACAAACAAGATTTACAGTTAGTAGATTTTGTAGAAAAGCAAAACAGAAGCCAAGAACCAACTATTGCGGCAAAAAATATGAAAATGAAAGCCAAAGATAAAGCTCTTGAAAAGATGAAACAGCGCTGGCAAGACAAACCTCTGCATGGCCAATATCCAGTACGTGCCAATAAATCTAATGTTGACAAAGTTAATACTCATCGATGGTTACGTGCATCTGGATTAAAGTCTGAAACTGAAGGATTTATACTTGCAGCACAAGACCAAAGTCTTTTCACGAGAAACTTTCAGGCAAATATTATGCATAATAATATGGATCCAAAATGCAGGTTTTGTGATAAACACCAAGAAACAATAGACCACCTAATCTCAGGCTGTTCTGTGCTTGCCCCAAACGAATATAAAAATCGCCACGATAGAGTTGGGCAATATTTACATTGGACAATGTGCAAACATTATGGAAAAGCTGTAAACAAACACTGGTATAAACATCATCCAGCACCGGTTACAGAAATAGAAGATGTAACCATTCTATGGGATTACACCATCTACACAGACAGAAAAATTGAAGCAAACAGGCCAGACATTATTGTTAAAAACCAGAAGGAGAAAACTTGTCTATTAATTGATATGGCTTGTCCAGCGGATTGTAACATAGCAATCAAGGAATTTGAAAAACTGTCAAAATATAAAGACCTGGAAATTGAAATAGAAAAAATGTGGAAATTGAAAACAAGAGTTGCGCCAGTGATAGTAGGTGCACTTGGAATGATAAAAAATGGAACAAAACAACACATTGAAAGAATCCCTGGAAACCCCAGCTTAAGAGATATACAAAAAATTGTCTTATTAAGTACAGCCCACACACTAAGGAAAATTTTATCTATGTAATGCTGGGGATGATAGGGAAGATAGAAAAACATGAAATGGAGCCATAACAACACGCCACTACCTGCCTTAGGTCTCCCCGCAGACTTGGTTGGTAGTGAGACCAAAGCAGAAATCGAAATATGATGAAAAATGACATAATAATAATAATAACGAACCAAATATTGCGGCAAAAAATATGAAAATGAAAGCCAAAGTAAAACTCTGGACCAGATGAAACAACGCTGGCAAGACAAACCTCTGCATGGCCAATATCCAGAACGTGCCAATAAATTCAATGTTGATAAAGTTAATACTTATCGATGGTTACGTGCACCTGGATTAAAGTCTGAGACTGAAGACTTTATTCTTGCAGCACAAGATCAAAGTTTTTTCACGAGAAACTTTCAGGCAAATATTACACATAATAATATGGATCCAAAATGCAGGTTTTGTTATAAATACCAAGAAACAATAGACCATCTAATCTCAGGCTGTTCTGTACTTGCCCCAAATGAATATAAAAATCGCCACGATAGAGTTGGGCAATATTTACATTGGACAATGTGCAGACACTATGGAAAATATGTAAACAAACACTGGTATGAACATCACCCAGCACCGGTTACAGAAATAGAAGATGTCACCATTCTATGGGATTACACCATCTACACAGATAGAAAAATTGAAGCAAATAGGCCAGACATTATTAAAAACCAGAAGGAGAAAACTTGTCTGTTAATTGATATGGCTTGTCCAGCGGATTGTAACATAGCAACCAAGGGATTTAAAAAAAACTGTCAAAATATAAAGACCTGGAAATTGAAATAGAAAAAATATGGAAATTGAAAACAAGAGTTGTGCCAGTGATAGTAGGTGCACTTGGAATGATAAAAAATGGAACAAAACAACACATTGAAAGAATCCCTGGGAACACCAGCTTAAGAGATATACAAAAAATTGTCTTATTAAGTACAGCCCACACACTAAGGAGAACGTTGTCTATGTAACGCTAGGGATGATAGGGAAGATAGAAAAAATTTGAAATGGAGCCATAACAACACGCCACGACCTGCCTTAGGTCTTCCTGCAGACTTGGTTGGTAGTGCGACTATAGCAGAAATTGAAGTATGATGAAAAATGACACAATAATAATAATAATAATAATAATAATAATAATAATAATAATAATAATAATAATAATAATAAAAGAAGGCAGTAAATTCAAACAAGATTTACAGTTAGTAGATTCTGTAGAAAAGCAGAACGGAAGCCAAGAGCCGACTATTGCGGCAAAGAATATGAAAATGAAAGCCAAAGATAAAACTCTGGAACAGATGAAACAACGCTGGCAAGACAAACCTCTGCATGGCCAATATCCAGTACGTGCCAATAAATCTAATGTTGACAAAGTTAATACTCATCGATGGTTACGTGCATCTGGATTAAAGTCCGAAACTGAAGGCTTTATTCTTGCAGCACAAGACCAAAGTCTTTTCACGAGAAACTTTCAGGCAAATATTATGCATAATAATATGGATCCAAAATGCAGGTTTTGTGATAAACACCAAGAAACAATAGACCACCTAATCTCAGGCTGTTCTGTGCTTGCCCCAAATGAATATAAAAATCGCCACGATAGAGTTGGGCAATATTTACATTGAGCAATATGCAAACATTATGGAAAAGCTGTAGGCAAACACTGGTATGAACATCACCCAGCACCGGTTACAGAAATAGAAGATGTAACCATTCTATGGGATTACACCATCTACACAGACAGAAAAATTGAAGCAAACAGGCCAGACATTATTGTTAAAAACCAGAAGGAGAAAACTTGTCTATTAATTGATATGGCTTGTCCAGCGGATTGTAACATAGCAATCAAGGAATTTGAAAAACTGTCAAAATATAAAAACCTGGAAATTGAAATAGGAAAAATGTGGAAATTGAAAACAAGAGTTGTGCCAGTGATAGTAGGTGCACTTGGAATGATAAAAAATGGAACAAAACAACACATTGAAAGAATCCCTGGAAACCCCAGCTTAAGAGATATACAAAAAATTGTCTTATTAAGTACAGCCCACACACTAAGGAAAACTTTATCTATGTAATGCTGGAGATGATAGGGAAGATAGAAAAACATGAAATGGAGCCATAACAACACGCCACTACCTGCCTTAGGTCTCCCCGCAGACTTGGTTGGTAGTGAGACCAAAGCAGAAATCGAAATATGATGAAAAATGACACAATAATAATAATACAGTTAGATTTAATTGGAAAAACTAACAATTCAATTTTTCTAGTGAAAGTTCAACCCCTAAGTTTTAACGCCATGCATCTTAAAATAGCCAAAAAAATTCAGGTCACAGTATACTGATTCTCGTAGCAACTCCCTTTGTAAATCTAGGCCAAGGCCATCTTGCCGTCTAGATAAAATACTGACGCTAATATCTAACACTGTAAATATAACCTCCTCACTCCTCTTTTTTCTTTTCTTTTTCTTTTTTCTTTTTCTTCTTCTTTCTTTGATTCTTTTTGTCTGGATAATTTTAACCCATTCATTGTTCTATGAATTTGGTCTGATGAGCGGTCTATAAGAGAACCGAGAAATAAAATATTACCAATGGATTTATAAAACATCCATTTGTTTTACTTATTATTATACTACTCATAACATTGAGTTCTCATTGGATTTAATCCCCTGTGAAATTTACTTTACCAGGTAGCAAGGATTCTACTATATATATATATATATATATATATATATATATAATGAATTATTTTGAACATTATTTTTACCGATACTCGTATTTAAGTAGATATTCTGATTTTACTTAAATACGAGTATCGGTAAAAATAATGTTCAAAATAATTCATTACAAATTGTCGGTTGCTTATAACCAAGTTTCGTTAAAATTCGTTAATTTCCGTAACATGTTTATATATATATATATATATATATATATATATATATATATATATATATATATATAAAGTTTAAAATACGTAAAACAACCTTTTATAACTTTTCTATACATCAATATATTCATATTGTAGGTCTGGTTTTCGAACCGACGGGCAAAGTGGAGACGGCACCAACGCCTTCGTCTCTTCCAGTATCCAGCATCTTTGCTGGTTCCCTGGACAGCTGCTGGAACGTCTGTAAGCCAGACCGCCCGTACTAACCAACTGCGGCCAGAGTCTCCATCTCAGCCTTATTTTTCTCGTCCTCCTCCTGCACACCAATCGACTACAGCCCATCATTATCATCCTGAACGGCATTTTTCAAGGATCGACAGATATCGGCACACATCTGGTTCCTGCAGTCCGACAAACAATCTGACATCAGGCTCACATATCGCGTTTGGGAGCAAACAGTCAGCGTTCCGTCCCATTGAAAGATAACCGTACAGATATTGTGCAGAGGTGACCAAATATCTTATTGGTATGGTGAAAAAGAAAAAAATGAAGAATATATAAGTAATGTATACGCGAATATGTAGATTCATCAATAAATGTGCACAGATATGAGTATACAACGTTACAAACATTTCCACATATGACGATATCGCAGTTGAATGACTTCATTTTTTTATAAACCCTCAAAGAGTAAATTTTAATTTGAACATCTCCCAACATCATTTAAAAATAGAAAGCTTCTTAAAATTATCAAATTCAAGAAAAACTTTTGACTAATTCACAATGTTTTAAAGTTATTGAATAACAACCATTTTCTTCAACACAGAACGCAATTTGTACAAAATTCTGCCATTTTAACAATTTAAAGATAAAATCATCGATTTCGTTTCCTGAAAAGTCAAAACAAAATATACGCCATCGTCATCATCACTAAATAAAATAAAGATATCATAAAAACAGAGCCCATATGAAAATAAAGTTTGATATAAACTACGTTTCACGAATCCAAACATTGTGAAATTTTGATTACTAATTCTCTTGTTGATTTTTTTATATTTTCATTATTTTCATTTTTGCATAATTTATACGACAACTTATTCATCGCACAATATATATATATATATATATATATATATATATATATATATATATATATATATATAATTAGTTGTCGCCAAAGTTAAATTTTTTTTGTTTTCTTGTGTCAACTGGTTACCATAAATTGATTTGGAAAATTTGACCGTTTTTTTACCGGGCAAATTATTTGGGTTTTAAAATTTTTGCAAAATCCAAATACTTGTTGGATTTTAATGAAACTTTCAGGATTTATTCAAGAACGATTTAAATTATTTTAGAAACGTTTCTTTTTCAGAATTTTTATAAAAGTATTTTTTTTACATCTGTTAACTTTAACATTTAATTTAATGATTTTTTTCGACAAATTCATTTCTGAAGCGCTTAATCTTTAAAAAACATATGTGCGTTCATTCGTACTTTTTTTAATATGTCCATTCCATAAATGGTTTTTTCATTACATTATACATACAGTTATATGCGGATAAGTTTCTAGTATGTCTTATGTATACATAAATTATACATAAACGAGCATATAGTTCATATGAGAAGTAGTGAAGAAGTTTTTTGCCAGAAGCCTTAAAAAAATTGATGTGACCGGATTTTGGGGTTTTGGTCGACATAGCTCTTTTAAACACCCCGCGTATAGTTATATAAGATGTGTTGTACGTGAGTATATATATATAGTGGCGATTGTTGAACTCTGAGGAGGAGTGTGGAAAACTCTTCATTTTCATTCTTCACCACTATCATATACACAAGTTAAGAATGAGCTGAAGTATATATATGTTACTTCACTAAATTAAAAAAAAAAACTTTTCATTCATAGTAGTGGAGTTCTAATCTATTCTTACCCTCATTTCCACTCTCAAGCTGTTGGAACACAAGTGAGGTTTTCAAACCAAAATCAAAAACTAGCAGAACAGTGTGATTTGTCTGATTTTTTCCTCTACAAAACTTTTTGAAGCACCAATTTTTTAAAATTCTTTCTAACACGTTTAAAATTTTGGTAAAAATCTTGTTAGCGGGTAACTTTCAGAATTTATTCACAAATTTATGAAATTATTTTTGAAATTTTTTTTTTTTAAATTTTGGTAATTTTTTTTTTCCTTTTTTGTTACTCATGAAATTTTAAGAAATTAAATTTTGTTGGGAAATTTAGTTTTATGAGTTAATGAGCAGCACTCACTCGGGATTTTTAAATCAGCTATTTTTTTAACATTTTGCTTTTATTTCCGAAAATCTGCTCCCAATAGTAAAATAAAAATGCAATAAAATTATGACGTTATTTAATTTGAAAATGCTTTTAATTGCTTTAATAAATAATATATATATAAAGAACATTATAGTCTGATTAACAAAATTTCAATTAATAATGAAATTTTAAAAGAATTTTCATTTTTTAATTATAATAATTGATAAAGCTTCAAAAATATTTTTCAAGTATTTCAAAGATTTGTTGTCCTTGGTTTATTATCTTATTAAGTGAAGATTATATTTACTAATCGAAAATTGAAAATTATATTCACTAATCAAAAATGAAAAAGTTTAATACAAATCGTCGTGCTTTCGTATTTTCAAAATTATTTTTATTTTTATTTTTTGTGTATATTTAATAAAGTTTTTTTTTTGTATGGTAATTTCTATGTGCACATTAAAAGTTCATGTGTTTCAAGGTTTTTTGCCCTTACAAAAAAAGTTTGAAAAACTGCGTCACTTGTGATCACCATACACTTATTTTATCTCGAATCTGTCAATTTGTCAATACATTTTAAATACGGTGAAAAGGTGAAAAGGTTAGAAAGTTCAACTCTGTGTTTAAGAAATAGTTTTATTCTAAATTTTATGCTACAAATACGTAATACATGTGTAAATCAGATTAATTTAACATTAAAGTTTTTAATTTGTAAGAAATAATATGTCACATATTTTATTTTGGAAGATTTTTCAAACGAGAATTAACTTTTGTCGATCGCTAAAAAATGGCCGAAAAATGGAAAGATTTTAAAAAATCTCAAAATTTTAGATTCCAATGAATATAATTTATGTTAGAAATACACTGGAGTGTTTTGCTTAGTGGAAATACTAAATTTAATCATTTAGCTTTCAATTAAAACTAGATACCTCCACTTTTTCGGCATAAATTTTTGATACCTAATTTTAAAATGAAATTTTTAAATTGAAAAAACATTCTTGAAGATTTCATTTTAGATGTAATTAAAAGTTTAATGATCAAATTTATTATTTCCATTAAGTAAAAAATTCTGGTGCATTTCAGATATAAATTATATAGATTTGAAAGTCACATTTAATTTCGATTTCTTAAATTTTCTTAAAACGGCCATTTTAATTTTAAGAAATTTGTAAACAAAAAAAATTCATCGATTTTTAAAATATTTCAAAAGATTTCTGACACTTTATTTTACTAAAACTAGAAAATTGAAAGTTAAATTAAGCTGATTTTAAAAAATATTACTTACTTATAGCATAAAAAGGTAATATACAACAAATTATGAACGATTGGTCGTGTTCATCTGATCGAAGGTTTGACGGACTGTTGACTGATTAGGCAAGTTCTACGCATGCCCAAAAATGACAATTTTCATAAATTTAATTGAAGGGACAAAACTCTTAAATTACGTAACCTTTTCATAATAATGGCAATTTTAGTTTACCATACATGAAAACAAGGTAACTATAAAAAAAAATTAAAAATTATTTTAAAAATAGGGAAGCGTAACTATGCAATTTGCAATTTTAGACTCGTAAATTTCGTTTCCACTTAATTACTATATCACATCCAATAAATACCCAGATACAGAATTTTACGCGATTTTAAACTATTATAAATTATTATAATTAAAATTTAAGAAAACAATGACAACATTCTTGTAAAAATTCATTATACATCAGAAAAATTTCATTTCTTCAGACAATAATGTCCTTAATATTACTTATTTACAAAAACAATTAAAAGCTTTTCTAATTAAGTAATGTCATAATTTTATTGGATTCAATATTTTTCAATTCAGAGCAGATTTTCAGTTAAATAGTACAAATTTGAAAAACAAAGTAGGTGATTTACAATCTCCAATGACTCCTACTTTTAATTTCAACAAATTATTAACAAATTATTAAGGTTATGTGCAAAATTTAATGAAATTAAGTAAGTGGTGGGTAACACATTTAAAAAAAATTTACCAATATTTTCTAAAAAAGACATTTCAAAAATAATTTAATTTGTGAATAAGTCCTGAACATTTCATTAAAATCGGACAATTATTTGATTTTTACAAGAATTTTCAAATTAATATGTTTTCAACGGAAAAAAAGCGCAAAAAAATCAATGTTTAACTTTGTAGGCGATGACGTAAACAAAACAAGCAAATGCTTGAATTTCGAACGCGTTAGAAAGGATTAAAAAAATTCAAAAAATAATTAAAAAGTTCTTTGATCTTTCTTCTTAATAAAAACATCAACATTTTGAAGATAAAACTTTATTTTCGTTAAGTTTGTGGCCTTTTACATTACGCTATGCTGTTTTTTCCTGTGAATTAGTGGAGGTACCTAATTAAAACTAAAATAAAAGTTTTCAGTTTTTATTTTTAAAAATTCAATTTAAAAGTAAGTTATCAAAAATGATCGGAGGTACCTATAAAAATGTATATACGAAATCCGTCCCGAAATAGATTAATTCTGACAAATTAATTTAAACATTATTTTTAGTGGATACTTTAGTTTTCTCTTTTAGGATGCGGTTTCCGGTTTTCTCTTTTCCAATCTTTTCACTCTTTTCCTATATTATTATTATTTTTTTTCAATTGGAGTAGATAGACTAAACTATCGCCCGGTTCACACTCCACCCACATCTATTGAACAGGTGAAGAGGCTCATCCCTTGTTTCCTGTTTAGGATGTGGTTTCCGGCTTTCTCTTTTCCATTCTTTTTACTCTTACGTAGCCCCCTGCGCATCAGTGGCGTTACCGCCTTGCTTGGGGTGATATGATTAAAAAAAAAATATATATATATAGTCATCCGCAGTCAGATCTGTTTTACTGTATCATCAGTACAGTTAGACATCCGATTTCTTCTAGCCAGGATTGAAACCTGACCGAATTGACATCAGTCAGCGATTCTACCTCTGAGCTATGGGCACTCAAGAGAGGAAGGTGGACTTCAGTGTGTTATATACAATGTAAACATACGCTAGTAGCCGAGAGTGTTCAAATTCATTACTGAAAGAACGATGAGTAAATGTGTGATTAGCTACTGTATTTTTTTTCTTTGTCTACCATTCATTCTTCTATAGTGGGTGCGGGAGCGTATATAGTCAATAGTTGCTGAATATATATATATATATATATATATATATATATATATATATATATATATATATAGGCCTGAATAACTGAGAAATCTTATTAGGAAGAAAATTCGAACCTGCGTCCAACGGTCTAAGACACGTCATATCAATTTCCTAACATGATTTCTCGATTATTCAGGCTGGTAGATATACATAAATATACTGTTTATAAAATGATAAAAAAAAAAAATAGTGTATTTTGTCAAATACTAGTATCCGTTAAAAATAAGATTTAAACAAATAAATTTATATATATATATATATATATATATATATATATCATCACTTCTTTCATTAAGACAGAATTTGCAAACAAACATTTTAAATTTAACCGAATAACAGACTAATTTACCATGTAGCCATTGTTGGTGTAAGTGTGGAACAAGTTTAAGTTTTCAACAGTCAATATTAATGTTGGAGTTATATGAGAGATTTTATGAATGTCAGATGTGTATTATTAAATTGCTATTACGTGATTTCTTCTGGCTATATAAACGGATAATCAAGCATAATTACACAATCGATTAGTACGGAAAATTGGTTGTATATTTTACACGTGCACATACAAATGAATACCAGTTTGTCACAAATATATATACATTATGTTTAGTGTCTATATGTGTGTCAGTGTGATATGTAAAACAGATTGTTTTTTCTCAGAAAGTCAAACAAAAATATGGTCGAAAGAATACTTTATTTAAACACGAACATATATACTCGTAGAAATGGCGGAAATGTTCAATCAAAATGTTTCCTTAAAAAAGAGTAAATTGAATGAAAATAGATAAAGACTTATAAAAACCTTTATATTATCTCCTGACAAGAAATACATGAATAAATTATAAAAACAATTGATTATGTGCGCTCAAATCTCTCTAAAAGTTTTCATTTTTTTAGGTATCTCAAAAAATTTCCTAAAAACGAGGGTAAATGATGAAAAAAAACAGTTATCGTTAAAATTTTGTTATTATTAAGAGGAAAGTCTAAAGGAATTTTTTATGTAAATATTATTATTTATTTTTGAATCCTGAAAATTTTGGTAAAATCTTGTTTACCTGGCGGGACCATAAAGTTGTATTAGAAATCTGAATGTCTTTTTGCAGCGAAAAAACATTGATTTTGAAAATTCTTGCAAAAGTCAAATAATTGTCGGATTTTAGTGAAACTTTCAGGACTTATTCAGGAACGAATTAATTTTTTAAAAGTTTCTTTTTCCTTTTTTTTAAACGTTTCTTTGCACATGTTTCTTAATTGCATTACCTAAACTTTAAATCAGTAACATTTTCTCAAATGACCTTTCAGAAATTTATTTCTGAAAGATTTTTTCATGACGATAATTATTTTGTGCCGACAGATTTGTCTGTATCAACGAGTTTACTCATAATAGGAAGAAAATAATCCTAATCAATTTAAATTCGGTTTGATAACACTAACAGCAAAGTATTTTCCTTATTAGATTGAATATATTAGCTTGGAATTAAAACTAAAATAACAGCTTCAAGAAAGTTTTTCTATTTTCTAAATGAATTTGAAAACTTAGATATCGTCTTTTTGTAGGTACCTATTTACTTCGTTCATTTTACCCTTTCTGGAATTTTTTTCTGGAAATTTTTTCTGGAAATGATAATTTCCAGAATAAAAAATTTGTTAAATTTTATAATAAAATCAACTGACTAGGCCAGTTCATTTTCACTTTCAGTGTATGTTACAGTCTTTTTTTTATTATTTTTGTTGTTGCTTTATGAGCTTTCAATTCAAGGTACTCTCATCAATATTTAATTTTTTCTATGTCAGAGTGCTTTAAGAAACTTCTTTATTTCACATTAAAATACACTGAATGAAGAAAAAAATTCAAATGAATCTATCCCGATGAAATTTTAATTTAATTTAAGCACAGAAGAATGCACACGTATTTTATAAGATGTTTTATTGAAAACAAATATTGATAATTCTACAGGTAATTTTCCTGAGAATAAGAATTGAAAATTTACGATTCCGCCAATTTTTTGTGGCAACCATTGAAGAACAATGTAATCACTGTTGTAGTATTGTATAAACTTTTCTTTTCTGTATGTAATAGTGAGTAGTAATTTTTTTTCGATATGTGAATTTTCATAATCTCCAAGTCACCGTAAGTTGTTTTGTTTTAAAGTTGTATTATCTGCAGAAATTGCCTGGGTGCACACAACACAGATATTAAAACGGTTCTAAATGCAAGATCTTTTCGGATACAACAACGTTTAATTTCTACTGGTTCGAAAAAAAAAAAGATCATTAAAGCAAGTTTAGGGGATTTTACCCGTTAAAGAGTAATAATCAATCAATAATAAGTACAGTTTCAATGGGTCTTCTTGTCTGTGATGACATTATTGTCGAGGAGTGTGATTTTAAAAGAAAGAAGAAGATTGCCATAGTGCTTGACTCAGGGGTCACTATTACGGTGTGAAAGTGTGAATTGATTTTTTTTATCAGCTAACTCATGTCATACGGATGTAAATCCGATTCATAGTTACTTCCACGAGGCATGTCAGATGTTGCATAGAAGAAAAAAAAAGGTCCACCAATGACAGGATGTTTGTATATAAATGTGACCTAAACCAAAGCTTCAGCTTCAAAATGTAAAAATGCCCTTTCTTAAAAAAAAAAAAAAAAAAAAAAAATTAGTTCAATAGGTAAGACTGTACTTAAGTACTTTTTGTAGTTTATCATTAGATATTCCGACTGCCCTTGCAAGTTTACAATAGTGAGCGATGTTTATTCCTGTGCAAATAGCGAACACTACTGAACACCTTTGACAACATATGCTTGCAAGCTTGTCCCGCTATTATAATTACAATATTGAGTAATGAGTTCGATCCTCACTGGGTATCACATATTTTCGGCTGCGCTTAGAAAATCCTCCTTGCGTTTCAGAGGCTAACCTTTTCAAAGTTATTCTTTCATTGGCGTAAAAGATCTTTGAAATATTTGTTTAAATTAGCTCATTTGAAATTAAAATTTTATATATATTTTTTAAATCTAAGATTTGAATCTTGTCATCTCTTTTTTTACCTGCATTTTTTCCCCAATCGCGATATTTTTATTTCAATATCATAACCAGACGTTACAAAAAATTACATCAGGAAAAATGGAAAAAATTTTCGTAAAAAATTTGAAATTTTCAATTCCTGTCCATGCAAAATATTTTTATGACAGCAAAATATTTGGCAAGGGAGCTAACTTTTCAGTTAAAATGTACTATTTACATTGATGTAGTTAGAAAAAAAACTCTACAATGATAGACATGAAATTAGACAGAATTCATATGAAATTATTTTTTTCATCTGTTTTAAGGTAATTTTTTTGAGTAACGAAGGTTTCAATAATTGGGAACGACATCATCTTCTTGTACCTCTCAGTTGCCGGTTCGCTGCTTTACAACTGTTTTCATTTTTTGTTGCGAAGACCACGAAGTCCCTATTTTCAAAGCTGTTTTTTATACGATTGGAATCACTATTTTCTTTGTTTTAAGAACAATTTGTGCAAAATAAAACGCAATCAATTACTTGATGACTCTCTTTTAAACGCCTTTTCAAGCGCATTAAAACATATTGCTACAATTAAGAAGACTTGCTGACCACTTTTAAGTTTCAATTAAATTTAAATTAAGGCAAAAAAAGTGTGGATGTAGATGCTAACAATCATACAATTATTTTATGTTTTTATGAAAGGGGAAAATATTGACAAGATAAAGTAAAAATAAGACGGGAAGTTGAAAAAAGAAGAGTTTGAGGTACAAAAAAAGTAAAGAAATATGTTTTTTAAGCGTCACATAAGAAAGAAAGCAAGACAAAGAAAAAAAGAAAGAAAGGAGTAAGTGAATTTGAAATTAAAAGAAAGAGAGATAGAAGAAGAATATGGAATAGAATCGATGTTAAAAATCTGTCTGAACGAGCGAGGGTTGTTTTTACGTGTACGGCGATCCAAAGGCTCGTTTAAAATTCAACGAAACATTTTTTACTTACATTTAAATCAACAGAGAAAATAATCTCCTTTTTGTACAAATTATTAATGAAAATTATCGGCCAGTAAAAAATAAGAATTTGTTTTTGAATTTCAATTAAAGAAGAGCGTTATACATCTTAACCTGCAATCCATTCGACACATTAATAAAATATATCATAGTCCGATATGAATACCCCGGTGAGTCAAAGGTTTACACTGCAAATGTCTTTTACTATTATTAATTTCTTTATGCAGTTTTGACATTTCTTTGGCAGATTTACAGAAAATAAATAGCAGTTTAGCGTTCAAACATATGTTTGCAGTTTTCATTAAAAGGTGAAAGTTTTCATCCCAAATCGGACGTATTTCTAGTCGATGGCAAAGAAGTCCAATATAAGCATCTTCCACCGCAATTGGAAAGACGAGCCTAGTAACGTAAGCCATTCTGTGCATAACATCAGAAGAAAATAAATATTGGGGTCCATTTAAGTAATCCGGAAATACGAAATCTTGAAAAGCACTTCTCGGGACGTATCTGAGATCATTCCTGTTTCTGACCGGTTCGTCTTTTCTCACAACTCGGCCAAGATAAAGGTTTTTGGTCACTGGCAGCTCATTTTTTATCCAGTAGCTCAGAGCCTCCATGTTGATGTAGATGTTGTCGGCTGTTTTTAGAACATACCTAGGAACTTTGCAAACGTTTTGCAGTTGACTAAACCACATTAGAGTCATCATAAACTTGGTTGTTTCGCTTCGTTTTTGGTCTTTGAAGTTGCCGATAAGAATATCCTGAAAATTTTCGAATTCATGGTCAACATTTTCCATTATTGTATCATCTGGTTTTCCCATTACGAATAACATAGCAAAATCTTTGGGTGTGTTTATTATCCATGTCTTTCGGGCAACGAAACGTTCGTAGTTGTGTTCTGGTTTGGTAAAGACCAAAATCAATAAACGGATTCGCTTTTTGTGGCACCACTTTATATCAGGTTCTTTTCTAACACTGACAGAACTTTTGGAAACTGGCTTTTGATTTTGTCGTCTGTCGGAAGAGGACGCTCTGTTGTCGTTATTAATTTTTAAATCTTTCATTTCATCAAGAAGGAATGTGTTTGCTGTTTTTTGTACAATTTTAATCTTATTTTCATATTCTTTATGAAATTTAGCATCGACTTTTGGTTGCATATATTCATTGAAATGGTCAAAAGAAAAATCTTCGACAAAACCATCACGTAAATTTATTAATCTTTGTTGAGGTAATTTTGTTCGCTGTTCCGATTGATTCCTTTGCATTTCCTTTTTAATGCTTTTTGATTTTTCATCGTAATCTTTTTCTTTCTGCACCAACAAATTCTCGTGGATATTCCAATTAGTGGCAGCTTTTGGGCCTAACATTTGCGAATCATCTCGGCTCCTGTCTCCACTTTCAAACTGTCCACTTATAATTTTCGTATGACTAGTGAGGCTATCTTTATCTTTTAAGTAGAGCGAAATTGTTATATAAATGAGCATAGGGCCGATAAACAACGCAAAATACCGTGTTAGTTTATCCATCGCCATTTCGGTTACTGCTGACGTCAACGTCGTAGTCGTTGCACTGGAAACAATATTTATTTTACCCCTTTTGTAAATTACACGTCTACACCCGTGCATACACACATGGAGTTAGAAATCAAGTATAGATCAGTGATCGAAATCAATTATTGACATATGTTGCAAAACGAGATAAGCAAAAAAAAAAAAAAAAAAGGAAAGCAGATGTGTCTTTAATGTTCTGGAAATCACACATAAAGACACATTCAACGGATTTTAATGCAACGGACTTTGTTGACTAATAATAAATCAGTGATTAGCCATGGTTTTCTTCTTTCTTCCGAAGGCAAATTGTGAAATTTAGACGTCGTCTTTGTTTTATTTGGAGGTTAAATAACTTTGGAATGCGATAATAATTGTACAAATTTGCAGAGAAATCTAACTGAATGCAAACGAAATGTACACGTGACAGGTTCATAGGAAGTTGACCCAAACTACAAAACAGCTGAGAATTTCATAAACTGTCATCGATTATCGTGGCTCAGAAAGAAAATCAACAACAAAGTTACTTCTACTGAAATAGTTTTTTTTCTTGTCAAATAAGATCAAGAAAACCGAGAGTGAAGCTTAAATTTTGCATCTAAAGAGATAGAGATTTGTCTGACTAAATACTAGTTACATCTTGGGGTAGAAAATATGACTGTTAAAACAGACATATTTTTCTCGGAGTGAAAGAAAAAAAGAAAAGATATTGTAAAGGACAAATTGAAAAAGAAAAGGATCTCTCTCTCTCTCTCTCTCTCTCTCTCTCTCTCTCTCTCTCTCTTCAGAGCACTATCAAGGAATTAAAACTAAAGCACTACACAATATACGAATTGTGTTTAAGCCTACCTTTAAGCTTTTTTTTTTATCGAAATAGAAATAAAAAATCAAATCGTAAAAAATGTTGGAAAAGTTATGCTGTTTTCCCAGAGATAGGAGCAATATGTTTTCTGGTTAAGTTTTAAATTTTCATTTTTTAATTGCAAAAAAATTAGAACATTAACTGAACTTTTCAATTGAGTTTGAAACAGATACAGTTTTCAATTCAATGCAATACTAAGTATTTCGAAATCTTACAAAATGTTATTAACCGAGATATTTATTTAAATTTATTTGTTTGAACTTTATTTTTCTTTCTTATTTGAGTGGATACTCTGTTTTTCTATAATTATACATTACATCCACCAGCCTGAATATTCGAGAAAAATCTTGCCGAGAAAAATATACGTCTTTCGGCAGGATTTGAACCACATACCGGGAAGAAGCCGTCTAGATCTGACGTGTGTTACCACTCGATCACATAAAATTTCATGGTTTAACAAAGTCTATTTAAGTTGTAAATACACAAGGTCCTGGTTTCTTAGAACATTTGTATTCGCTCTGGTTCGTAAAAAGTAAACAAAGACAATTAAATCTTATGGTAAGTCACGAAATGGTCTTCATTTAAATTTACTTCTTTGAATATTATTATTTAACTATAGAAAAACAGACTATACACACAAATACGAGTATCCATTTAAAATTATGCCGTCATAAAAAAAAGCGTTTTCATCATCGAAATTAAAAAATAACTTCCAAAGTTGTAAAGGCAGCGATAAAAAAAAAACTAAACTAGAATAAAACATTTGTCAAGAACATGAGTTTCTGAACTTTTGTCTTTTTTCAGAGAAACACCCACTCACAATTCACATACGATTACACACACAAGCACATTAAATGTATACTTTTTAGTAGGTAACACCCCTCATTTTCGATAACGAACTTTTAAATTGAATTTTTAGAAATAAAAAAGTTTTCTTGAAACTTTTATTTTAGTTTTAATTGAAAGCTAAATGATTAAATTTACTATTTCCAATAAGCAAAATACTCTGGTGTATTCAAACAGAAATTATATTGATTGGAGTATAAAATTTTGAGATTTTTTTTTAGTTTTTCAATTTTTCGGCCATTTTTGAGCGATCGACACATTTGTAAACAAAAGTTAATTTTCGGTTTTAAAAATCTTGACAAAAAATATAGATCTGTGACACATTATTTTGGAGGAATTAGCAAATTTAATATTAAATTAATCTGATTTACACAAGTATTATTTATTTATAGCATGAAATTTAGTTATAAAACTATTTTTAAAGAGAGTTGACCTTAATTGAAATGTGTTGGCAGATGCGAGATAAGATAAGTGTATGACGATCACAAGTGAGATAATTGTACAAATATTTTTCCACTAAGGGGAAGAAACCCTGAAACACATGACCTTTTAATGTACACATAGAATTTACCATAAAAAAAAAACTTCAAATATAAAACAAATAAAAATTGAAAATTATTTTAAAAATACGATGGCTAGATGATTTGTATCAAACTTGTCAATTTCTGATTAGTCTTCACTTTATAAACTATCAGCTTAACGTCTATAAATCTTAGAAATATTCTAAAAATATATTTGAAACTTTATAAATTATAATAATTAAAGAAACAAAAATGAAAACAATTCTTTTAAAATTTTATTATTAATTGAATTTTTTTCTTCAGACTAAAATGTCGGACATTTATATTATTTATTAAAGTAATTAAAAGCTTATCTAATTAAATAATGTCATACTTTTATTGCATTGTTTATTTTACTATTTGAAGTAGGTTTTCGGTAAAATGGGCAAAAATATTTCAAAACAATGCATGATTTACCTTCCCCAATGATTCCAACGTTTAACTAATAAAACCATTTTTGCCTACAGAATTTAATTTCTTGAAATTACATGAATTTAGGAGTGGAGTATCACATGTAAAAAAAATATATTTTTACCAATACTTTTTTAAAATAATGATTTTAAAAATAATTTCATTCTTAAGTTCTGAAAGTTTCATTAAAATCCGACAATTATTTGATTTTTGCAAGAATTTCTAAATTAATGTATTTGTCACCGGAAAAAAGTGAGTCATTTTCCTCACGATTTGGCTCCCCGCTAACGAAAATAAAAACAAACATTTTATCAAAATTTAGAACGTGTTAAAATAGATTTTAAAAAATTGAAAAATAATTTTAAAATACTTTAATCTTCCCTTTTAATAATAACATAAACATTTTGTTGGATAAAGTTCGTTTTTATTAAGTTTGGGACCTTTTTTCTTCATACTATGCTGTTTTTCAGCGAATTAGTGAAGGTACCTAATTAGTTATCAAAATGTTCGTATAACTATGTAAAAACTATGTATAGACAGTAAAAACTATCTATAGACAGTAGTGTTTCAATATTTTGCTACTGAAGAATTTTAAACCGGAAAAAGAAAAAGATAAAGGAGAGAAAATAAAAAAATAAAAAGGAAAAAAGAAACAAGAAGAAGAGACAAGAGACAAGATAGAAGGAGAAGAAAAAGGAAAGACTAGCAAAGAAAAATTCAAACGTTGAAAAAGATAACATCAATAAAATAAAATAAATAGAAGTAAATAAAATCCAAACCAACATAAAAAATAAGAATAATGATAAAAATACAAATCAAGTATTAAAACATATTCTTAAAGGGATTTGTTCATAAGTACAAATAAAAGAATAATAGTAATTAAAAATATGCCATTTCAATAAGCTAATTTCTTTAAAGCTATAAAACGAGCAAATAGTGAAAATATTGAGATAAAGCTGAGGTAATTTCAGATATATTTAAGGATATGGAAGATTCTATGGTGGCAAAAATTAGTGATTTCATTACGTTGGTTAAATAAGTCAATTTTGGGGAATTTCATTATATGGATTTTTTCTTGTAAGCAAAGGAAACATTTCATGTAACGATTTACATGTTCTAGCTTTCACCTGCAGGAGCTTTATATGCATCTTTCAATTGCTAGTTGCATTTATAGAGAAAAGTAGAATTACTATATGCTTTATTATTGAAAGATAAGTTATGCTAGTAAAATCGAGACTTAAAATTATTCTTAGTACATCCGATATAATGTTTGGTAATGTTTGGTAATATTAGGATTTTCAGTAGTTGAGATAGTAGCTTGGTAAACAATGGAATTTGTAAGGCATTTATTTTGCATAGGACATACGTTAGAATTGACAATTGCAGAAACTTGTGTAATTGTCATCATTTATGGTCAGTTAGTTTTAATTAATATCATAATGTTGTTTTAGGATTTTATTATTGTATTTTTATTATTATATGAAGATTATCACTGCTGCTATAACTAAGTTCCAGTGTATTTTTATTACAAATTTTCCTAAGTAGATTATTAGTTCAGAAGTGTTTTCAATTAGATTAAGGAATTTATTGCCAAACTTGGTACTAACCATTTGGTTAAATGATGCTGTGTACCAGATTATTTTCCTATTTTAATTATATTTGGTATTATGATTAATTTGTTTATGATATTTAATATTCTTCCAATTATAACGGCTATTTTAGGGCTGTATTATAGTAATGTCTATGCTGGTAGTGGAGGAATTATTGTCAATTCTGTGTTCAACTGAATGTGGTAAATGTTTAATAAATATATACCACATTTTTCTCACCTTTATCTTTTTCTTTTCCGGTTTAAAATTTTTTACATGTCTGGCTTTCAGTGGCAAAACATTGAAACACTACTGTCTATGAATTGTACACACACCATTCTTTAAAATGTTATCACCTCCCACCCCGCTTAATTCATCGCATTGGCTGACCTCCTTATTCTTATGTTTTTATTTATTTATTTTTCTTTTTTCTTTTATATTTTTTTAAGTCTCCTTATCTATGTATATCACCATATTTTACTGCCTAATGATGGTGTTTTAAAAGTATGCTATAATAATAATAATAATAATAATAATAATAATAATAATAATTAATATATATGTGGTTTACTTTTGTATTGAGTACATTTTAAAAGAAAATATCTAACTGTGAAATGTACTTCCATTAGCAACCATTATAGATAGATAGATAGATATTAAGAGAATGATGTAGATAGATAGAGAAACAGAAAAAAGCAAATAGATAGATAGATAGATAGATAGATAGATAGATAGATAGATAGATAGATAGATAGATAGATCAGTCGGTTGCGCTTCCATAGTTTCGACCTTTTTCGGTTTCGTCAAATTGCCTGACGAAACCGAAAAAGGACGAAATTATGGTAGCGTAACCGGCTGATCTTCTGTACCTAAATATCTCAATGCTCTACAAGTTAAATCTTCACCTTTCTTCAAACATCTATTGAGCACTTTCTAATATAACTGTTTACTAGTCTCATTTAAATCTGACCTAGAACTGTTATATATATATATATATATATATATATATATATATATATATATATATCCCTATTGGTTGTTAATCAATTGTGGTCTTTTTCAAAAAATGAAAGAAAGAAAGAAAGAGTAAAAAAAAGCGATGCAATGACAATTATGCATACTGCTTGTGCTCTTCGCGTGAGATAAATAACAATAGTACAAAGTCCTTCACATGAGTAACGGTTAACGCTACTCTCGTAAATCGTTAATATTGGAGTGAGTTAGTTTCTCACTAGGTGTCCTCGCTGTATGTCGTCCTGAAGTAGACTTAGTAAATGTTAATATTTATGGAGAGAGAGAGCAGGGGGAGGGGGAGGACTTTAGTATCCCATATGCATATTGCTCACATATTTATTGATACTGAAATCCAAGGCATCATTGACAATTGTCCTCCAGTCTGAGCGTATTTGTTGTACTTATCTCTCACCACGAGTTGAAAATTTTTTTCTCTATCATCTCTTGCGTTTCTATTACTTGAAATTTATCATTTCTCGCCACGTTTTCAATTGTGATTGGGTGCAGCGCGGGACCCGCCACCCGAAAGGTCAATGCGCTGTTTATTCTGAATTCGTTATTTGTTCATATTGATTTGTTCACACCGCACAGATGGACTCGAACATCCGCTCCCGATCCAGGTTGCTTTTGTTCTCGGTTATGAGTTTCTATACATTAATGTCAATAGAGGCGAAATTGTACCCGGATGTGGCTTTCCTACACGATGTAGAATCCGATTACCGTAGAGATAAATATTAAGCAGACACACGCACAGTACACGTGCGTGCACACACACACACACACACACACACACACACACACATATATATACAGTTGTGTATTTGGGCAACAACTCTTCTCTAATACATGTTTCATCGAAAATGACTAGCAAGGTACTTATGTTAAGCTATTTCATTGCGTTATTCTTGTATGGGAACAAGAGATTTCTTTTTTCTACATAGTACAAGTAGAAATTGACCTAATAATTGTTCATTTCGAGCAATTTCAGCTAATCTATCAACCATTTTTAAGCATTTTGGTCGTATTATTAGAAATAGTACGTGACTTGCTCATACGGAGAGAGGTTTACATTGTCAATCATTTTCAATCACATCAATTAACTACATTTTACTACTTGCTGATGGTGCTTTAACACCGAAACTTTATAGCTATTGATTTGAGTTGAGTATTTTGGGTTCATCTTTTTGCTGAATACCATACATTCAGTTTTCTTGTAGTTTATTTGAGTCCTTTTTTTCCGCTTTCTTAAACTACCATATTCCGACTACTCTTCTTGTATTTGTTGTTTTTGTCACATTGTTTCGGCCGCTGCGCCCTCTGGCCTTCCTCAAGTGTATGTTATAATAATAATAATAATAATTACCATATATTTATGCCCTACTTTTGTATTGAGCACTTTTTAACAGTAAAAATCTAATTGTGGAATGTACTTCCATTAGTAACTATTACTTATAAGTAATGGTTACTAAAGGAAGTACATGGTTCCGACCTTTATATATATATATATATATATATATATATGCGTGTGTGTGCGCGTGTGTGTATGAATTGCACAAATATTTTGTATTTTTCTTATATGTACATTTAACGATTATTTTAGTATTATATACAGGTTTCATTAAAAATGACAGACAAGGCATTATTATAATTATATAAAAAAAAACTTAATGATAATACCTTGTTTATCATTTTGATGAAACCTGCACACACACACACGCACACACACACACACACACACACACACACACACACACACACACACACACACACATATATATATATATAAAATACTAACAATTCGTATATAATTTGAGTTCTGAAAAGAAAAACAATCATAAGAACATATAATATTAATAATATAGTGTTGACTTATGCTAATGTTTAGCGCCAAGATTGTTGTTTTTTCAGTCGTTTTACTGATAAAAGGTATTTTGGCAAGCGGTTTTTTATCGTAAAGTGCTCAACATCGGAATAAAGATAGAGCGGTGATAGTTTTATTGCAAAGAATTTGTCACTTTAATTGAACAGGTTCATATCGACTTTGAAGTTTCGTGATGCCCTCACTTATCGGGGCTGGGTTTCTTGCTGTTCAGTCCCGTTTTTTTTATTATTTATAGGAAACTCAGTGTGATTTGATACTATGTGGGATCGGACTTCTTTGCGATTGGTTGATTTTCATTTTGTTCATTTTTATTTTTATTGTGCAGTTGTTTGTTTTCCTTTTAATGCTTTTTTTTATTGCTATTTTAATGTACGCGTGAGTGGGTGTCCACCTAATTGTTTTATAACATCCACCCACTTACATTAAAATAGCAATGAAATAAACATTAAAAAGAATAAAAATAAAGAAAAAGATAATGAAAACCAAACAATAGCAAAAAAGAAAAAAAAAGAAAAACAATCCTACAAAATATCAAATCACACTGAACTCCCTATCAATAAGAAAAAAAAATGGACTCAACAGCAAGAAATTCAGCCCCGATGAGTGAGGGCATTATAATGGTATCTTCATGAAACTTCAAATTGTCATTAACCTGCTCAGTTAAAGTGACAAATTCTTTGCACTAAAAAACTGCACTAAAATTACGTCATCCACATACAAGCCTGTTTCGCTGTATCACAGCTCATCAGTGTGGTTAGACATTCACTTGCTTCCACCCGCAGACATCCATCCACGCGTACATTAAAAAAATCATTTTTAAAAAGAAATCAAACACCTGCGCTATAAAAGTAAAGAGAAAGATAATGAAAACGAACCAACTTCTGACAGGGATCGAAACTCGACTGATTTGGTGTCAGTCGAAGTCGCTAATCCCTAAGCCATATGCATATGGAAGTTTTAGCGGATTCTACACTCACGCCAGTCACCGAAAGAACTCTATTGCTGCAGAGTAATGCATAAATTGCGGAAGTGGTGACTATTTTTTTTTTTAAATTTTCCTCTCTAATATAATAATTATAATTTATTATTTTAAACATTACTTAATGGATAATCATATTTCGAACCTTAGTAGATTTGATGTGTCTTGTGTAAATAAACTGATTTGTCTTATGCAGATAAATATACTGTTTAATAATACAAAAAACAGAGCATCTACTTAAATATGAGTATCCATTAAAAATAATGTTTAAGCAAATAAATAAAAAATATGTCGGATTTAATCCATTTCTTAAAATTTTGCAAAGAAATTGTTGTTGTTTACATTTGGATACAAAAAAACAGAGCAGATAAGAATATTTCGAAAATTCGTGAAAATGTGTTCAAAAGCACTATTCACGCACTATTCGTGGGTCCTACGTGGCTGAGCTGTTTAAGGCACGTCAGATCTAATGATGGTTGTTTCTAGTGACTTAGGTTCGAATCCTGCCGAAGGATGCACATGTATGCGTGTATAACAGTGTGTGTATATATTTATATATATATATATATATATATAGAGAGAGAGAGAGAGAGATAGATAGATATGTAAAAATTCAAAACATTTTTACTTTTGTCTCTAAATACTTGTTGCAAAATAAAAATTCTTACATTTACGCGTCAGCTAAGACAAATTCTAATTTTTGTTTACACACCTATGCGCGTGCGTGTGTGTGCTTGTATATGTATGTGCATGCGTATATGTATGTGTGTGTGTGTGTGTGTGTGTGTGTGTGTGCACCATGAGAATTACGTTTTATCTACGATTTTTTTTATTTTATCACTCATCATTTGAATCCCAGTAATCTCTTTACTAAAAAAATATTATCGTTTTCTCAGATATAAGCATGCATAAAAACATTCATATCAGATAAATTTAGCCAATTTTATAAGTACACAAAAACTACTGAGAGGTAGCAAGATCGTATATTGCGTCGGTTTTCTAGCAATTAGACTAAATGACTTGAATAAATTGTGACATAAATATTTGTATATGATAATACATTCATCAGTGCCATATGTCAAAACACAATATCAGTGGTTAGTAAGGTTGGTTCACATATCCAAGTGCACTATTACATTAACTTGTTTTTTCACTGTTTGTTTTTTTGTTTTGTTTATTGCAGTGAAGCTTACCCTTTACAAGTCCCTGGGGTCGCTTGGTGTAAACTGTTACGTTAAGAGGCAATTTGTGAGGATAAGAGTGGAAGATAACAGTTGACTCTATCTTTGAACTGGTTAACCTTGTACTGAGCAGGGAAATATCCTCTTGGGAGTCGGTTCCACAGAGCAGTAGTTCATGGGGTGAAGCTGTAAGAGTTGAACTTACTTCTCACCGATGGAATACGGAGGGAATGTAGGTGGTTTGATACTATGTAAGTGGCATAGCGTGTCCTTGCCGTGAATGTAGTTCATCCGAGCACTTTCCGTGGAAGTAGCGATAAAGCAACGAGAGTGCACCATATTTGTGACCGTGTGCATGACTAAGCTAATCTTAATTCGTTCTTATACAGAAATAACGTACAAAAAATATTGATAAATTCAAACAATTAAGCAGATTTTACAAGATTATTAAAACCTAAATGACGCACAATCATATTGCTTACAGATAGCGTCCGAAATATTTTCATTTATCAGACATGAATACTTTATGGCTTTTATATTTTTTGACAAAAAAGTCATCATGTAAGTTAACCTTGATAATAAATCCCACTCTACAGCGAAAACGGAAGGGCTTACCTCGACATCTACCTTGAACGGGTGTTGTCGAGGTGACACAAACTGGTTTAATTTTAGACCGATTTTGCGAATCAGCTTTCGAAACAAAAAAGAAAAATTAATGAAATCATAAGAATATTTTCTTCCCAACCAGAAAAGATCTAACAGTTCGGTCTCGTGTCATTCTAACAATAAATAAGACGCCATCAATTTGATCTTCCACAATTATTTGCCTGTTCCTTTCTCGGACTACTACCACTAAAACTATTGAAAACAGCCACAGAGGTAGTATGAGTTCGATTTTGTCAACAGGTCACTACGCGATGATTGATTGATTTTTACGGTTTATCAACCACCTGTGGGTTATTTAAAACCGAGACATATTTCGGATTGTAACAGGTTACCTAAAGTACTTGGTGTTTGTAAGTGATCCCCTGTATAAGTGCTGACCATACTCGACGTTGCTTAACTTCAGTGATCGAACAAGAACAGTTGGGATAGCGAAACGGTTGACGTTCTGATCTTCCAAGCCGTTGAGAGTGCGCTAAAACTCAATCGAGTCTTCATATAAACTGTGATCTTTTCCAACAAATTGCACAAGAAGACAGGGTAGGAAGAGTGATTATTTGGAAATTGTGCAAATGAATAGAACTCGACGTTAGGTAAATAACCATACAAAAACAGCCGTGTAGAGTAATGGTTAATACTCTATTTGCTTAAATCGTTACGACCTGAGTGAGTCCGTTCCTCACTAGGTGTCTTCGCTTTATAGTGTTATGATATCAGCTCACTAAATATCCATATCTAAGGTAAAAGAGAGAGGTAAGGAATAAAAAGAAAGCAAAAAAGAAACAGATGGGTAAAGCAGATTTTTAAAGTAGAAAAATGTGCTGACAACTAAACGCAAAGCAGACGACACAATCCCTAATATGAAAGTCAGCATTTGAAGATTTTTATTCTTTTCTTCTGGACTCGGAGAAACTTCAAAGGTGTCGAAGGCAAACACATTTACGTCTTGATTATCAAACAGAAATGTTCTTAAAAAGAAATCGTAAACTCCTCTTTGTCATAATTATTTATTTTGCTCGTTTTCTTTGTATTTTATCCTCCTTTTCTCGCAGTTTAAAATACCATCAACAGAATAAACAGCCGCCATTTTTAGTTGATCAGAAATCTTTAAAAAAATTATTCGACCTAGTTTGCCTTTTCATACGAATCATTGGCTTTTTATTGGCAGATGTTGCTCAATGTTAGGTTGATGACAAAGACCAAATCGCAATGCTTGCATCGGGCTCGTATCAAAGAAAACAACATCTGGAAAATTATTACTGCTGATGTTATTATGGTCACGGCCGACTATAATGACCGCCATTGTGCAGCCATAATCCTGTATTCCTTCTTCCCACAACGTATCGGCTTCCTTTTGTATTCACATTCCGCTTATGTTCGGAGTTTATGCTAAAAGGGTTTAATTGATGAGATGACATGCCAAAATAAGGAAAAATGAATGGTGTAGTTATTGTATATGAGAAAGTGAGAAGATGACGTTGGATGTTATGATAAGCAGAAGCTATTAAGCATATATCCCATCGTGCCTTTTTTGTTGTCTGCTTATGAAGAAATCTGTTAAGCATGCCCGATTTTCACAAGCATTAGCCGAAGGTAATGATGATATATTAAGAGGAGTGGGACATTCATATCTTATTAAACAATAAAAAAAGATTTTTTACTACTATCTGTTCAAATTAAGCTAGCTTCTTTATTGTTAGTTCAATGGAAAACAAATATTGATGGCTGTTGGGGTTTGTAAATAAGACAGTGGATAGCCTATCGCTAACGACAGATAGCGGAGCAAAACGAATCACATACAAATTTATGGATACAGAATTTACTTTTAAAAAAAAGAAAATTCTATAAAGTGTCATTTTTTTTTAACTTGAAATTACATTATTTTAACGAGTGCGGAATATGGAATATTTTTAACAGAAAAATGGTCATTAATTTAAAAATGCCATAAGAAATTTTGTAAATTTTTAATAATTTTTGTAAATTAATTCTAAATCAAAAATATAAGAAGATTCGCACTATTTAAAAAAATGTTAATTATTTATTTCGTTTTACTGTGTTCCCTGTTTAGGATGCGGTTTCCGGCTTTCTCTTTTCCAATCTTTTCACTCTTATTTTTTTATTTCTTTTTCAATTGGAGTAGATAGACTAAACTATCGTCGAGTTCACACTCCACCCACGTCTATTGAACAGGTGAAGAGGCTCATCCCTTGTTTCCTGGTTAGGATGTGGTTTCCGGCTTTCTCTTTTCCAATCTTCTCACTTTTTTCAATTGGAGCAGCGTTGGTCGCTTCCATAAAGAGAAAGTGTCTGACGCTAGTTTGGGTTAGTTTTCTTGATGGAAGGGTCATCAGTCAGTATAAACCGAAGTTATACTAGGAACGAATGCTGCGTCTTCAAGATAATGAAGAAAAAATTTCATTGTTCTTTACAGATATTTAAATCTAAGAAACAGTTGTGAACAAAGAAAACAATAAAACATTACATTTTAGTGCAGCGGGCGGGAAAAGTAAACAGTGTTGGTGCGTTCATTTAGTAATGATTACTCTGTAGCAGGAGAGGTCACCACTGTAGATGTAGGGGCGTTCAGCTGTGTCTGGTGCAAGACAGTCACAACACAGTCGACACTCCCCACAACTTAAGTTTATTCAGAATTATCAGAAGGTAATTATCAGCAGGTGGATTTGTGAAAGAATAAACGTATACCTTTTGTATGTAACATGAATTGGTAGGAGTCAAACGTTAAATGAGAAACAGTATTAAGAAGTTAAGGGTATCAAGAGTTCGTAGAAGTAACTTGTGTGTATGTGTGCATGAGCGTTATCGTTGGGTAGGAATGTTTTTGAAGTAATCGCTCAGTCTAAAAGGGTTCCGTTGGGTTATCAAGTATAAAAAGAGACAGACGGGTGAACGATGAAGAAGAGGGAGGTGAGAGAGAAAAATAGAGATACTAATAATGCTCTGGCGGCAGGTGAACTTACTCATCTTTTATTTTGTTTGTGGGCCTCGAAAGCGTCATTTGGAAATTCACTTCCGGATGCAATTCCGGTCTTTCCATTAGACGACGAACAAACTTTGCGTCGGCTAGCGAAAAGGCCCGTAAAAGATTTGTTTCTGATAATTGAAGATTATTTGAATTTTGTTTTTAGATGTTTCCTAATTTTCTATTGGCCGAAAAACATTTCGCATCAAGGTGTGAAATTTCACGAGTTTCGTTTTGGATTCGCTTTTGCGTGTGTACTAAGCAAAGTTTGTAAATTCGAGTCTATTTTTTTTAATTATTTCAAACAAAATCAATGAGTCACTGTTTAGCATTTGAATTTTAAATCTAGATCTTGTTTTGTTCACTACAACTCTATCCAGTGAAGAAGAATGATATTATTTTATATCTTAGACATGATTGCTATATTAAAATGTTTGGTAAGTATCGCCTTTTCAGCGAATATTTTTGTTCTTTGGTAATGAAATGAAGTTTTTAGAAACACACGGGAGTGAAACACCAAATTCTATTTCGACATAAAAATTGATGCAAGAAAATCATAAATATTTTATGGCGGAAAAACATCAAAATATTCTCTATTTAAAACATATGTTGTGCGTAATTTAAGGTTTTCTACTTGAATGTCCTTTCCTAGACTACGCTCTCATATGTAAATGAGGTAAGACTTATTTCACTATCGCGGTTAATTCTTTCTCCGCCTTGTCAAGCGTAAATCGAAGCGTCAAACAGGAGAGGAGATTGAGTAGAGATAAATACGCGAATAAACACTTGGTGGTGGCCGCACCTTCTGCGCCGTCGTTATCAGCGGCGTCTTTCTCTCTCATCATGTCGGTGCTGAAATCAAACGTTGATCTGTGTAGAGTCTATTTGAATGCTCAATATAGTATTTATGATAAATCAGTCAAATACTATTTTTTAAATAGTGTTAACTACCTGATGAAACATCGCTCCTTCATTGTCGAAACAAAAAAGACTCTTGTGTCGAGCTGAGAATCTTTTATTTGAAATATTGTGAAAGTAAGTTTTTTTTTTTCTTCTGCCTAATTTTAAATTCTAAGCTTTTCATGTTTAATTGGTTTTCTTTAATTCTTTTTTTGATTTTAGCAGAAATCTCTTAACTGGACTTTTACTACCATGTTTTTTTTTTGTTTGTTTTTTTCAATTGGAGTAGATAGATCTATCTATCGCCCGGTTCACACTCCACCCACGTCTATTGAACAGGTTAAGAGGCTCGTCTATTGTTCCCTGTTTAGGATGTGGTTTCCGGCTTTCTCTTTCCAATCTTCTCACTTTTTTTCAATTGGAAGTAGATAGATCTATCTATCGCCCGGTTCACACTCCACCCACGTCTATTGAACAGGTTAAGAGGCTCATCCCTTGTTCCCTGCTTAGGATGTGGTTTCCAGCTTTCTCTCTCGAATCTTCTCACTTTTCTTTTCAATTGGAAGTAGATTGATCTTTCTATCGCCCGGTTCACACTCCACCCACGTCTATTGAACAGGTGAAGAGGCTCATCCCTTGTTCCCTGTTTAGGATGTGGTTTCCGGCTTTCTCTTTTCCAATCTTTTCACTAATACGTAGCCCCCTGCACATCAGTGGCGTTACTGCCTTGCTCGGGGCGATACGATTAAAAAAAAAAATTTGAATATATATATTAGTCGGCTCAAAATTAAGGTTTTATTGTGTGTGTGTGTGTGTGTGTGTGTGTGTGTGTGTGTGTGTGTGTGTGTGTGTGTGTAACGTAACGGAGATACGGAGAAATATATCCTCATGCCCAAGGTCACGGTGGTGTGGTCACTAAAGCATGCTCGGAAGAAGAGTGAGACCAAATTGAAAGAGGACAAAAAAGTGTCCGATTTTTATAGCTTACTTGATAGCGCCACCCAATGAATTCTTGACAAACCTGACAAAGCTATGTGGGGATAATCCACTGGTGAAAGAAATACAACAATTTACTTGTATAAGTAAATAAAGTTTATCTCTATTTTCTATAGTCCTTGCAAAGTTTAAAAAAGAATGTAGACAAAAAAGTGTTTTTCAAATACCTTTATTGTATAAATTCGCATTTTAGAAATTGCCTTGGTAATCAAACTCAGTCATACAAATTGACTGATTGATTTGAAATGGTTAGGCATCTCAATTGACACACCCTTCTTTCGGATAAACGATATGGCTTTCGTTTCTCTAGGTCAACAGCCGATGTTTTTAATGGCTATTACTGAATTTGTCTAGAAAGCTATAGATAAGAACGGCGAAGCTTGAGCCGTGGCTTTAGATATCTCTTTAGAGGCGTTTGACAGTGTTTGGTATGCTGGCCTTCTACATAAGCTCAAGGGCTACGGTGGATCTGGTCGAATATTTGGCTTAATCCAAATATTCTTAACAAATTGTGTAACGATGGTTGTGTTGAACAGCCGCTCTTCTAGATGATTTCTCATTAATGCGGGAATATCTCAAGACTCTATCATTGGGCCTATGTTGTTTCTTAAATTCATCAACAACCTTCTCTGCGTCATCAGTTCCCAACTATGTATTTATGATGATGATATAACTATTTATTCGTGTTTCAGTAGTAAGTCCGATATGTTTGACAAAGTAAAACTAGCAACTGCTGAAAAAATGGCATCCAATCAGTTGTTAACAGGGACAAGGAATGGCCTGACTGTAAATTTTAACGCCTTCAAAAGGAAACTATCTTTTAATCGTCATAGAAAAGCATTTTCGTCTTCCATCAGCATTGCTGATACTAACTTCTACAACTACGACAGCAAACTCATTGCAAATTCTTGGTCTCACGTTTTCGACTGACATGAAGTACAAAGATTATATTAAATCAATTGCTAAGAACGTGTGTTCCTTTTGTCGTATCAGAAAATTTTCCTCGTCAGAATCTATCTTATACATTCATAAATCTACCTTTCGTCCGTACATTGAATGGTGCTGCCATATCTAATCTGGTGCTCCTACTATATATCTCGAAATTCTTAACAAAATCCAAAGAAGGATCTGTAATGTATTCTGTCCTGACCTAGCATCTTGACTTCGGTGACTTTTTCCAAAATTGATGTGGTTTCCTCTGTCTTTTCTAAAAATATTTTCATGACAGTTGATCTAGTGAGCTCTTCTCCTTGGTAACTCGACCGCATGAATTTAAGCGTATAGCCAGATTGGCAGATAGATCTCACCGTTTTACTGTTGAAATAGCTATATGTAACCATAAGTTCTATTCTAATAGTTTATTTTCTCGCACTTCTCACCTTTGGAAGTCTCTTCTGGCTTCTTGCTTCCACTATCATTTATGTAATTCAAAAGTTTAAAATGCAACATCAATCGCAATCTTTTTGTCTTCATGAACCTTGTCCTTTTATTGTCTTTTCTTCTCGCTAAAGTATTCTCATTCCCTTACACTCCCAGTAGCCCTTCCAGTGCCTTAGTAACAGGCTAAGCCATTCCATTAGTCACCAAAGAATTAAGCAGGACGAATGCCTGCTACAAAGATGTACGAACTCTGTCTCACAAGAAGGATAAGATTTTTGTATTCGTCTTCTTCTTCTATGTGCCCTGTCCCTTCAGGACGTAGGCGATCATGGATCTCCACGTCTCTCTATCCCTTGTGGCTCTTAGTATGTTTGCTCCTGTTGCTCCTGGCAACCCCCGTTCCGTCATCCACCTGATCAGACTCTGCAGATATGTTATCCGCTGCCTTCCTCTGTCTCTCCTTCCTTCTATCTGTCCAGTCAGTATCAGGTTCTCCAGGCTCTCCTTCCTCATTGCGTGTCCCAGGAACTTCAGTTGTCTCTTCCTGATGCTCAGCATCAATTTCCTTTTTGTTGCCATTCTTTCTAACACTTCGTCGTTGCTTGTATGCTCAGTCCACGATATCCGTAGCATCCTTCTGTAGAACCACATTTCGGCCGCTTCCAGTTTTGTCCTCATTTTCGATGATATTGTCCAGCATTCACAGCTGTACTGAAGAACTGACATCACGTAGCAGTCTAGCACTCTTTTCTTCGTTTCTATTGAGATCTTCCTGTGTGTTAGTATTTTGCTCATCTTCTGGAACGCGTCCTTTGCCATGCCAATTCGCCTTCGGATCTCCGTGTCGCACTTTCCATCTCCTGTTAGAACACTTCCTAGGTACTTAAATTCTTGGACTTGTTTGATTCTGTTATCCCCCACCTGTATTTGGCATTTTGGGTTGTATCTTTTGCTGATGACCATGCACTCAGTTTTCTTAAAGTTTATTTGTAGTCCTTTCTTGTCACTCTCCACTGCTACTTTCTGTATGAGATCTTGTATTCGTCTATACTTCTGAAATGAAGTAGTATTTACATTGTCCTCAACTTTATTATCAAGGACACGTGGCCTACTGGATAAAGGCGTTGTTTAGTTCCAGTAACTTGACCCAAAGAGTTGTGAGATCAATACTTGGTTACAGCAGTAGTAAAATAAATAACTTAGAGAGCTGAGTTAAACGGAGATAACTACATGTCATCCGGAAGTAGCATCGCACATGGAATGAGAATGATATGTCCCAGTGATCGAAATAAAGGGTTCCGGTCAAAATTCCTAGCACCTGAAGAAGGCCAGGGTGTACAACGGCCGAAACGTCGTAAACATGGCAATAAAGATGAGGACAATCAGAACAATGTAAATAATGTAGATACAATTTTTGCATTCATAAAAAGAAAATAAATTTTCCAAAAACAACGTTTTCCCAGCGTTCATGCATTTAGAATATACAAAGGCCTCATTCTGCGTCAACACTCACAAAACAATGAACTCGGTTCGCCAATTCCACTTTCTGCGTCGATATTCACTATACAATTCTATCCTCAATATGTAACAGTTCATAAAAGAGTCCTCCTTTGCAAATCTATTGCCTGTGATTTACATGGAATCTCACAATGGGAATGTATGCTTGCCTTTTTATTATAGATTTCTGTCCAATTAGCTGCAGTAATTCTGTTGATAGCCATATCACGAATAATTATTGACGATATTAATGATCGCATAGGGCTTATGTTAAAGCCACAATACGAGGATAAAATCCCGTCAACGTCTCACTTAACAAACCTCGTACTTTTTATTTCAGCAAATTTGATTTTTTTTAGTAACCTACGCTTCGAAGTCAGGCAAAATCGTTATCTATTAAATATTATTTGCAGAGAAACTTTGCTTTTAGTTTTTTCTCTTTGTGCTTCGGTATAGTTTTTTCTTTTTTCAACGAATTACGAAGTTTTGCAACTGTAACTTTTTCAAATGCAGTCAATGAAAATTTGATTTTTCAAACTGCTTGATCACACACGACGCTAAGGAATATGTTTTTGATCATCTAGAATTTCTGATGGGTATTTTTTTTACTTGCATGTTGATGTTAATAAATTTCTCTCTCTCTCTCTCTCTCTGTGTGTGTGTGTGTGTGTGTAATGTACTGTAACAAAATGCATGCTGTCACTCACTTATTGACAGACCTGTGCTAATTTATCGCAACAGGTTGACGTCTGTGAAGAAGGGGAAAGAAAAAGATATGGGGTCACTTACATAATAAAGGGTTCAAGTTGAAGCCGGAATTGGGGCGTGAGTTTGCATATTGAATGAAACTTGTGAGGCCATAGTAGATCAGTTGTGGCTCGAACAATATGGCTCCCTTCATGTTTGCTTATGACAGCTGTTAAGAGCAAGACGCGATGTACGACATTAGTGCTTCAGTTTTTATTTATTTTTTATTAACCTTTTTCTTTTGTTGCTGGTCCCCCTCCCAACAATTTTTAGGCTGTGAAATTAGTTACTATATTCCTCACCACCTTCAGGCCCTAAATTTTAAAATGGTATTTGTTAAACAGTCGCGATATCTACAGCGTTGTCAATGAAGAAAGAAAAATAATTCGTTTTTTAAATAAATTTTTTTAAGTAAAGAAAAAGTATAAAAGACGATTCAAAAGATTTGCACACCTTTATTTTTATTTCATAGTTCACCCTCTTTTTATTCTCTTTTTTCATTATCTTTGCTTTCTCTAATTAACTTTCTCTCTCTCTCTCTCCTTTCCTGTTTCTCTCGTTAACTTTCTCTTTCCTTCTGTTTTTTTCTCTTTGTCTCTCTCTTTCTCTCTCTCTCTCTCTCATTGTTACTATCTCACATTTTACTTGGAGAGAGAGAAATAGAGAAAGAGTGAGAGAAAATCCTTCACTTTCTATCTCTATTTTTCTTTTTCTCTCAATTTTTCCTCCTTTTTGCTTGCCTCTTCTCTCCCTCTATTTGTATCTTTAAAAATCTCTCTTTTAGTCTTTCACACAAAGGGCAAGAAAAAGAAACGATTTATGAGAAGACGTCTGGAAATATAAATAAGCATGTTTGAATGAGAATCTATATTTATGTTTGTCTGTAAAAAAAAAAGCAATTATGTGCATATTTACTCCCTACATATCCCCTATGAAGATTAAGGTATTTACCAAGTTTAGTTAGTATGACACAAGGCTGAAAATGAGGTGCATCTCATGGGAATTTAAATTATTGCAGTAGTAACGAGATTTCTAAACACTGCTACATTGCAATGGGTTTCATTTGGGGATTGTAGCTTTACGCAGAAAAATGGAATTACTAAAGAAACTTACTCAGCGTCAATCTTCCCTTTTTTAACAAAGTCCCATTGTAGACATCAACTAGAAAAGATACATGAAACAAACGACAGGCAGACTAAAACATTTCATTTGCTGTACCCACCAACTGAGTTCTTAACCTCACAAGACTGATAATATAATCGGTTTGCAAACTGTTCTTCAATAACTGTTGATTATTTTCCTTACTTTAGTGAATACTAGCTGTATAGTCCGGCGTTGCTCGGGTTTTTAGTAGTTATGTTAAAATGGTAAGGTCACAAGTGCTTATTCAAAAATCCCCAGTATGAGGTTGTCGTGACGCGTAAGTTAAAAAAATGCGAAATAAGTATTGCTTTTTGTTGTGTTTGTAAAACGGGATTCATGCTTGGTCAATTTTGCCAATAAACGGGAATGATGCATGTACAATTGGACATACTGGGGCGGGTGTTACAGGAGCCTTTAATGTGATGCAATGACGTTGTGACACAGAAGTAGATGCATTGTCCCTTCAACATCGGAAAACGTGAAATTGTTATGGCATATGATGAGGTAGAAGTTACAAAAAAGACCCGATTTTTGTTGGAAAACATTTAAGCGTTTCGGAAAAATAAATGATCGCTAAAAGCAACATTTTGCATTATTCTTTGCCGCACCCTGTGTGTCAATTGAAATTTTTGTTCGCATATCGAAGCATCTACCAGTGACTCGATTTTGGTTGAATTTGAGTGAAGTGTCTTGGAGAAATGCATAAAAGTGCGCAAAAGACCGCCCGAAATTGTTTGTCACTAATTTTTGACAAACCCTGTAGATTGGTTCGAAAAATATTTGTGTACAGCAAAGGTTCATGCCTTGATCTACAAGTTACCCGATTTTGGTTGAATTCGCATAAAGCGTCTCAGAGGAAAAGAGTTCTTAAATTCTAAGCGTTTCGGTGATTTCTGCCATCCTCTGTAAATCGATTCGAAAAATTTCTGAGTACATCAAAGGTTCATGTCATAATCGACAAGTGACCCAATTTTAGTTGAAAAAGCAAGAGCACCCAACCATACGTGGCAACAGTATTTTATGCACAGACGAATTGTAAATTTATAAATATGCAAGATGGATTCTGATGAGAAAAACTTTCTGGCCTGAAACAGTAAACGGACCTTTTTGGCAGTAGATGTAGCTATTGATTCGATGTAGTTGTCCCACTTGATGTCAGTTGAGAGAGTGAGGCCAGTTAATTCTAGAAGGATAAGTTTTAAAAAAAGAACTCATTGAATTGAGAATGTTTTAATTTTATTTTAAAAATGAAATCATAACATCACATTTTTAATTAACTTGCTTAATTAATTAACTAAAATATGTGTATCAATGAGACAAGTACAATCAGTCAGTTAAGTGCCATATGTAATACACGTTTGGGCGATCATGTCCCGAAACAGACATGACTGACTTGGCAGAAATTTTCCCACGGAAGGTTGCCATTACTTTCTGTCATAGACTGGTTGCCAACCAAAGCTATAGAAATCAATTGACTCTGCTATTTAACCCATAGCTGGAGAAAGAAGAAATGCATTTGTTCATAAGTGAATGCAATGAATTCAACTGGGATTTGATCTTGGCTCTCCAATTTCTCGTTCTGAGCTGATATCCAATGCACCACAATACACATGTTAAGGCAACATATGGCTTTGAATTTAGGGTTGTCCTTCTAGACTAACTGAGCTAGAGAGGCCAGTTTGTCTTGCTATATAACCCATAGCTGTTTCAAATTCCAGTTGAATTTGTTTCATTCACTTATGCACAAATACTCAATCTCTTCTCTCTCCAGTTATGGGTTGAACAGCAGGACATATTGGTTTCTATAGTATAAAAAATTAAAAGATAAGCCCGAAATACTAAAAACTAAAAAAAATAAGATGACAATAATAGTCAAAATTAATAATAATAATTTATAGGTAGTACAGTGAATATACAGTGACATCTCAAAATAAGTATTTTTTTATTGTTATACACTTTATATTTGTGGGCACCACAACAGTCACTGGTGCAGAAAGTGGTATCAGCTAAACAAGTTCAAATCCTTAACTAATTAGTTACATTCACTTTCACACAAATACTCTAGGAAAATGCATGAATCCATCTCTTTTTCATCAATCAGCTGTGGGTTAAATAGCAGTAGAGCCTAGGCTCTCTAATATTGAGTGGCAGCCAGTCGAGAAAAAGGACTGAATTTAAAACCATAGAGGAAGCAATGGGAAACCACTCTAATCTCTTTCTCAAGAAATCATGGCATTTTACAGATCATAAAGTAAATAAACTTATAGAGACCCATGACATCCATGTCTCAAAGAGACATGATATTTAAATAAAAAGAAAAGCTGTTATTCCGAATCAAATCTTTTCTTCTTGAAGGATTGCTATTGGAGAGAAGACATATAAAGCATTTCAGTATTTCTTTCCTTCAAAATTAAAAATGATCTAAACACTTTTTAAGGTTGTAATATTTTTAATATATTTTCTTAGAATTGCTAAAGTGTTTTGTAAGCTTGAGAAAGAATGTAGCATTGCATGTGAATATTAAATTTTCTCTATAGATTTCACTGCCAAGTTGACATTAGCCCACAACTAAATTATCAGCTATCAATGGCCCTTTATGCAAGAAAAATATTTCTCACTTATTACTTTACAATTGAAAAGAATGATTCAGGTTAAACATTGGCTTTGTGAGAAGTCTCTTCCTCCCCTTATCTTCTGCAACCTATTTTATTTTCAGATTCTGGTAGACACAATTATACACCCCCTAGATAAAAGATATACTCAAATTCACCTTCACAAGCACACACTTTATTAATAACTAAGAAGCAAACAACCTCAAATATAATCGTTTTCAGTGACACTTGCCCTTTAAACTAACACCAAATTAAAAACTATTTCAAACATGTCTTACAGTGTATAATACATTTATGCTGTAAGCAAACTTTCTTGCTTTTCCCTCTCTTTCAATATATTTCAATATTTGCTTTTGATTATTCTACTAAGCAAAAGTAAATCTTTTATGACAACTTATCATGACTTCTATTCAACAGGCTTATTTTTCTCATTTTAACTCTTTAGAGCAAGAATCCACAACTAAAATAAAATAAGCTTACATGGAGTAACATATTCCTTTGTTTTTATCTTCTTCCTGCTTTCATATTATCTTTTAACAGAACAGTAACAGAAACCGTTTTAATAAGTACATTTTCTAGCTTTAGTATAAATTATGTAGAATGGGGGGCATAAACATATTTTTTTGTTTTTTTCTTAATCTGTCAAAAACAATTTTTTACTATCACTACTATATTGCTATTACTATGGCATATGTTTGGACAAGATACATTCCTTAGTTCCACTAACACAGATTTTCACAGCAAGAACCCACTACATCATATTCACAGTTCCTTTGATAAAGAGTAAGTTCTACTCAGAACTTTTTTCAAGCTTTTTCTCTAGAATTGTTACTTTGTGAAACAAGCTCCTACGTGAGTGTTTCCTTAGCAACAACAATATTGGCATATACTTCTGAAAATGAGGTAGTATTTATATTATCTATACTATTCAGACTGGTATCCTCATCTTTATTACAATATACTCATAGTACTCTTTTATTTCGCCTTACTTATAAGAATTTAATTCAGTAAACCTCTACCTTGAGTGGCAATTGAGCCTTTTATTGGGTGAACTAACAGTAAAAAAGAAAACAATTAAACAAAAAATAGAATAAATGCAGTGAATTTTTAGACCTCAACTTTTAAAAATTCTCTTTATTAAAACATGAAAATGTTAGACAGTTTCACCTTATACAGTGTTTTCATTCCTGTCTGAGTAATTGCAGGCAGAATTTAGAAAAGGTCTGTGCGTGCATTCACAAAAAAACTGAAGATGAAATATTGTCATGACAAGAAAACAAAACGTGATCTTGTTTTTTGATATACACTGCTATTTCTTCATGGCATGGTCTGGGGGAGGGTGCTATAGGTAGATGGCATTGGGGATAATTTTAATTAATCTGAGGCTATTATGATTCTATATCATGGCAGACAGCATGTGACTGGTTATGTCTTAATGCAGTCTATTTATATAAACCTATGATTGGAATTCCCTATTTTCCAACACTTGATCCTGAAAGTTTTCATTTGTTTTATTTCTGTCTCCCTATTTACAGACAGTGAGCAGTTGCTTTGAGGCTCTCACATCTTAATTTTACTGGGAATATAATAATTAGTCAGAAAATCAGGCTCACTTGACTACGTTGGTATTCTAACCAATGAAGTAATGATTGACATTTGAAGCATTTATCAAGTATATAATGTTCCTGTCTCTTTAGTGATTAAAAATGAACAAAGCCAATGCAATTATCTGTTAAAGATAACAGACTGCTTTCATATCTTTTTGTGTCCTACTTGCCATTGTCTTCATTTAATTTATACTTAGTACATTTCTAAAATACTTTTATACTTAATACATTTATACTTACACTTACAGTGACATAATGTTGAACCACTGGTTCCTGTATAATCACTGAAGTCAAGCAACATCAAGCCTGGTCAGTACCCAGATGGATGACCACTTGGGAATACCAGATGTTGTAAGATTGTATATGTGGTGGTGCAATGGATAAATTAATTGTTAATCAGAATTGTTAATTAGAGAGCAGAGTTCCAATTCCTTGGAAAAGATATGAAGCCACCTCTTTCCCACATAGCTATGGATTAAGAATTGTATCAGTAAATCATTATTATCTCAAATTTTCTAACAAGCTAAAAATATTTTCTAGCTTTAAATAACCTATAAAGGGCTGATAAGCCATATCAAATGAATGAATCAATCAATATTTTATACTTAATACTTTTATTATAATTAATTCAGGATATTAATTAACAAAATTGGTTAAAAAACACCAACACTTGAAATATTTAGACCTGAGATTGCCAGGGGTGATATAAAGGTCCAGGGGTGATATAAAGGTCCAGGGGTGATATAAAGGTCCAGGGTTTGGTGAAGACTAAAAGGGGAGGAGTAGGGAAATGGTAAGAAAAAAAGGTGGTAGTGGAATGGTAAATAAAGTCTATATAAGAAAATAAGTCACCAAGAAATGTGAATATTTTACAAAGAATAAAATGAGCATAAAATGCTCTAGGTCTATATGTATAGCAAAATAGCTATGGATGTTCATCTGGTGACATTTTACTTAATGGTATCTAAGGAAAGATTAAATGCATACATGTGTTTATAGTCTGGTTGTTTTGAATTTGCATTCTACCTTTGCTCTGAAAGAATCATTTTTAAATGGATATAAGATAGAGGTGCTAAGAGTGTGGCTTGGGAACAAAGAGGGTAGCAGTTAAAAAAAGTTTGGGAACCAGAGATTTACATTAATACTTCATTGAAGCAATGAAACTATCAATAACTTTTGAGTAATGTTTAACCTTCATGTATGCAAATAAACAGTTTGTCAAAATGATGGTAATTCCCTTGACACCACTATTACTGTATTTGTTTGCCTCCCTTGGAAAATAATAAATATTGAATTGTTGTTGGTTTGTTGATTTTTAAATTTTTAATGAATTTTTAAATAAAAAAGATTTCTTTTCAAATTCATTTCTTTAGAAAATGGTAATACTAATTTTTTTATAAAAGGTAAATAATAAATAATAAATATTGCATTGTACTTGGTTCACATATTTTATAATCTTGTAAATAAACATTGCTGAGGGAGTCAAAAGTGCATACAGTGATAACAATGTCAAGTGAATAGCCATCCTTTTGACACACTGATTTTGAAAGGACAAACATTAACCATTGCTAACTTTTGTAATTTTTTTTAGAACACAATTTTATAAATTGTTAAAATGTAAATTTTTCAGATTTTATTTAAGTTCTTTTACAACAATAGGAAATTAAAAAGGGCACTTTAACATATGCATGCATTTATATATATATATATATATGCACGTGTATAAAAAAAGCCTGAACTTTTCTTAGTCTTTAATTTTAAGTGGTTGATTAGTTGAACCAATGTCTTAAAACCATAAACAGCACAAAGTGTTTCAAGAATTGTAAAAAAATTGAAAATAAATAAAAACCTGTTTCAGCATCTTAGCAATAAAAATGAGCAATAATTAATTTAAATAAAACTTCCACTTTATATATTTTTTATTTCCAATTTCAAATACCCAGATTTCTGTCCAGTGACCCTTCACCTCCCAAATAAGTAGCCATCTTGTGAGGATTCATATCAGATTGGGGTTTTTGTTTCACTAAAGCATGAAAGGAAGGTCTGCATTCTTCTCACCATTCCCAACATAAAGTGAACCAAATTTTGTTGTTCCCGGCAAGAGAAAGAAAACATAACCAGGCCAGAGTAAACTTCGCAGAGTTACTTGGCTACAACCTCGTTCAAATTGAAGACTCCAGCAACCTGAAAGGTTAAAAATAAATTAAATACATTTCAGAAATAGCCTCAGATGTATCTGATTTCCATGCAATGATGAAGTTCTCCAGCAAATGTGTCTGGGTTAAAAATTAAATAAAAAGTTGGATGAGTTTTGCTCTTAGTTAAATATCAAACCTTAAAAGAAAAATCGCAATTTTTAGAATTTTGATAACAGAAAATACATAAATGTAAATAAATATGAAAAGAATCTCTTTTTCTTACATTATTATGAATGTCAAAATATTTGTCTTAAATGTGTGTGTGTGCGTTTTAGTTAAAGAAATAAAAGAAATGAATGAGGCAATCAATTTTTTTGGTATATATCTAAAAGTTACAGTGAATTCAGTTTACTTTTCCGACTAGAAGGTCAATATGTAAATGAAAACTGACTTGGCTTTAAGTCCAGAAGTAGTCAAAGACAATTTTAAGTTGCCAAATGTCATCAGGTTTTATTATATATTTTTAAAATATTATGATTATTATAAAACGCGTATTGTATTGATATTGCTAAAAGGCTCTTAGTTGATTTTACCTGAACAAAAATATATTTTTCATTTTTTTTTAAATTTCTGGGAGAAGTAGTCAATCATTATTATTTATACTGTTTACCTGCAGACTATTGCTCTCATCTTTGTTGTCACTATCATAATGCTGTGCCCTCCAGACTTCATCAGGTATAAATCAATCCAGGTAACCTAATATCTTGTTAGCTGATAAAGAAAAAAAAATATCAAGTTTCAGTTCTACTTTGAACATTACCTTTTGGTATATCATCTTCGATTGTGTCCATGAAGTCAATTGACCTGTCCATATTGGCTCGTTCAATAAGAGACTTAAAGGGCAGAGTGGTTGCTAGTCCAAAGTGCATATAAGAGTATAGTTTGGCAGAATCTTTTGCTGAAAGACCTAAAAAGATAACAATGTTCATTTTTTTCTATTGATATTTGCATTAGATCAGAGTTTATTATGCAAGTTAATTGTAGCAAAGCAGGAACAATCCCAATCAAAGCAATTAAATGCATTCCCTATGACTTGCTGACCAAATTATGCAGATGTACCACTATAGTTGGATAGAAAGGATTTATGTAAACACTACATACTGATTACAGTCACCAAATGTAATATTATAGGATGTGTATCTTTCTCTGTTAACCACAGGGTTGGGATCCTTGGTTAAGGTATAACATTAAATGTGACAGATGGTCTTGTGTTCAACTCACTGCCTTGGCAATGCTCTAGACAGGAGATTCCTTGACTAACATCATGTTTAGAGTATCTCAAGAAATCCCAAAAACAGGATTGTAAGTGCAAGTTGACTCCATATTATAGAAACCTAAAGTTGACAGATTCCCAAAATTAATCAAAGTCTTGGAAAAAATAACAAAGAAGACAAGAATATGGTGTAATTTATTCAAGCTGTTAAGCAGATAGTTTTTCTAATTATTGCCTTTGTTTCTCCAATTCTAATGCTTGATAATGTTATATAGCAGTCTGGAACTTATCTATGATGATGATGATAAAACAACAATAGTCTATATTAACTTTTTTGCTTTTGCATAAGAAACATTTTTGCCTACAACTAATAATCTGGCTTTGGTTATCCATTCACCTCTTCTGATGACTTTGTGCTCTTCTCTCACTGACTCTCTTTTCCTTCTTTCTGGTGGCTTCTTAAGGAATGTCTGTTTTAGTAGGCTCATATTGGTTAGATGGCAAACTAAACTGCCAGCTTGTTACTAATAATGTATTGGTAGAATTTGACTACTAATTACAGCCAATTGACAAGCTTTTGGATTTATCAATAAAAAATTATGTGATCCTTTGTTTGTATAATTAAATGTCACTACACCAGAATATGTTGTTTCTATTTTTTTATAATCATTTCAACCCAAGCAAGGTAGGACTTCCACTGGTGTGCAAAGGGTTACAGTGAGAGTAAAAACAAGGTACAGGGGATGTCAAAGAAAAATAAGAGATTGATGAGATTCAAGTAGATAGAAGATGACAATTAATATTGTATTTAAACTTTTGGAGGTTGTAGCTATCAGGAAAGCAAACAAACAGAAGGGAGTTTTACAAATGGGAAGTGCAAGAAAAGTAACTAATAGAGTAGTAGAGGCAGTTACATTTAAATATTTTGATGGTAAAAGGGTAGAATATATCCTTATTATATATCATATATCTTTTTTAATATTTCTAATAAGGACATTTAAGTTAAAACTTATGGAATATATTACTTATATCAATACATATTTATCCTGATGAATTAACCAACACCACTTAATTAATAGCAATATTATTGTAAAAATATAGACTTGCATAATAAAATCTGGTGTAGTGCACAATTACCAAACAGGAAATATTTAAATATTGCATTTCATTTTTTGCTATTTTAGTACATGTTAAATTTACATTTAAATTTATTTGATAGTTTTTACCATATAGACATTTTTTTAGTGTCTGTTCAGTTATTAATAATAAAAGCTGTATTTGAACATTTTTGTGAAAATTGAAAAAAACTTATATGAAATCTATTCCAGGATAAATTTTGTATGATTTCTTCAAATTTTCTCAAAAATATTGTTCCTACTTCAATGCAGCTTCTTTTTAGTAATATAAAAATATTTTCCAAGTTCTAAAAATATTTAATTCCAATTTTTATTACTTCAAATGTTTCATTATCTTTAATAAATTTGACATATTTTTGAAATATAAATTTCATCAACTTATCTTGATATTTTCTTTATAAATGATCCATTTTATGAAATTCCTTCATTTTTTTTTCTTTTACCTGAATAACTTCGATTCGGAACGACTTTTCCTGTTGGCGTTCTAATAAAGGCTCCTCTTGGAACAATACGTACTTCATGATCAATATCTGCCACAACTGCTGCAAGACGATCTTCTTCTTTCACAATTTTCTGTTAAAAATATTGATTGGTCAAAGACTAATAATCATTTGAGGTCAACAGAGATCATTACAGAGCATGGCATGCACTTTCTAACCAAATGAAGCAATTTCTAGCAAAATGGACTGAGATATCAAGTTTGCTATTGGAGGGAGTTGAGGCCCTGATGACTGGATCCAGCAGCCAAAAATCTAATAGCAGTAACACATGATTTTTAAATTCCAGGCTTTCTAAAAAAAATTATTTCTTCCTTTTTGCTTTGCCTAATGCATAGGGTCATTGACACCAATAAAAAGGGCTCCTCTGCAGTTGATCACATAAGTAGTATATTTCTTATCTCAGAAACAGACACTGAATATTTCATAAAAATTTAGACTGTTTTGTATTTTGCCTTCATTCTGTATTGTATTTTTTTTAAATACTGGGTGGTATGGATACCTCCTAAGTAGGCTGTAAATTATATATATATATAATGTAACTTATATCTATTAGAAAAACTTAAACCATATAAATAACTCTAATCTACTTAACAAAAAAGCAATTTAATGACCACATGTGGCCATATAAAAAAAATGCTTACTTAAATTTTTTAGACTCCAATTGATACAGATTCCTCTTTACCTCTTTCTTCCTCACTCTCCGCTTTCTTTCTTTCTTTCTTTCTTTCTTTCTTTCTTTCTTTCTCCTGCAAATATTACTATTAATAATTATGAATTATGCTCCTTTGATTTCATCTCCCAGCATTTTAATATTTTTTAATTTTAACATTTTCTTTTTATAATTTAACTTTTAAGATTTTAATTTTTTATCTCTATGTAGTCTTTGACGATTTAAATTTTACTATTGTTATTAAAAAGCTGTAACCTAACTAAAGATTTAACCCCCATGAACATTGAGTGAACTTTAATTCAAATCTATTAAACAGTCAGTTTGTAATATGCACCTGATCATTGCATAGAGATGGAAATTCTGGGTCATGCCATCAACATAGAACAATATGTATAATTTATTAATATATATATATTAGGATCTTGAATAAGTTCTTGCTGAATTTCATGTAATTTTTAATTTCTATCAAAGAAAGTACTGTTCATTGCTAGGCACTACTTTTTCCCATATTTCTGGCAGCTTTTAAATTCCATGTCCAAAAACAACACCTTTTAGAGGCTAACCTCAAACTGACCCATTTTTCGGATTCTTCATAAGAATGAAAGTGCTACTCAGCCAGGACATGTGATATCGATTGGAACAAGTGATAATCTGACAGGGTAATATCTGATGAATATGGCAGGTGGAGTAGGATATCCCTTTTAAGCATTTCCAAGTAGGTTTTCACCCATTTTGCAACATGTGGTTTAACATTGTCATGCCGCAAAATCCCTTTGTCATGTCTCTCCTTGTATAGCAGCCATTTTTTTCTTCAATGCTTGGCTCAAACGCATCAATTGTAGTTGATAGCGATCTCCTGTGATAGTTTTGGTCAGTTTGAGCAGCTTATAATAAACTACACCCAGCTGATTCCACCAGATGAAGAGCAGGAGCTTTGAATCATGGATATTTAGCTTTGCCGATGATGTTGATGCATGGCCAAGCTTACCCCACAATCTTCTACACCTACAGTTATTGTAGTGTACCCACTTTTCATCACCGGTCACAATACAATGCAAAAAAACTTTCTTTTACTGTCACTGAAGTAGCTGTTCACACATGATAAGATGCCATTTGATGCCTCTTGGCTTCAACTCATATGGCACCAATGTCCTTGCTTTTGAATCATTCCTAATGCTTTCAAATTGTTTCAAAACTGTTGTGTGATCAACTCCTAATGATTCTGCAACTTCAACTTTCACCTGATATGAGTTTTCATGAAGTAATCCCTTTAATTCTTTGTTTTCAAGCTTTTTTATCTTCAACATTAAAATCATTATTTTTTAAGTATCTAAATTAATCTTTGTGTCTTGTTTCTGACAAAGCATGGTTGCTGTAAGTCTCAACAAGAATTCAGTGCACTTCAGCTGCAGATTTTGAATAAAGTCAGTCAGTTAAGTGCCATACATGAAACACGCTTGGGCAATCATGTCTCTCTCGAGACATGACTGACTGGGCAGAAGTTTATCCTGCAGTAGGTTGCCATTGCTTTCTGTGGTAGATTGGTTGCCAGCCAAGGCTATAGAACCCGATCTGTCCTGTTATTTAACCCATAACTGGAAGGAAGAGATGAATTAATACCTTTCCCAAGGGTATTTGCGTGTAAGTGAATGCAACAAATTCAACTTGAATAAAGTAGTGCAGTAAAATTCCCTACAAATACACTTTCTTTGACATGAAATCTAACCTGTTTAATGCTCTGAAAAACAAAGTTGTTTACACATTGGCAAATTGACATGCAGTGAATTTCAAGCTTGCTTATAGTACTTCCATTACTGATACATTACCATCTGAAACTACATGCATGCAATTCTGGGAATGCCATCCATTGGAAAAATGTGAGAACTTATTCACAGTGCGACAAATAAATTGTAGTAGTGAGTTACATGAAAATATCTTTCAATACAAAAGGGTAAATTTATTCAATAAAATTACCATTGGCTTTAACCATGGCCTCCAGGAGACTTAGTAATTTCCTGCAAATCTTCTGGATAGTTTCCTTGTTTAAGTTGGTTTGGTCAATGCAGCCATAATCCTTGCAATCAGTTCATCTTTTTAGTGTTACAAAAAGTTTTGTTGGTCAACTGCACTCCACACATTCTGATCAAGTGGATTGCAGTCTGGGGTGATGTGGTCGCAGAAATTTTCTGACAGTCATGGCTGGATTCTCCTGTATGTGTGGCATGGTGCAGAGTACTGTTACCTGACATAGGGTCTTTCAACAGCCACCTAAGATAACACTACCTCCTCAAAGCACTTGATGTAGGCCTCCATCTTGAGTCTGAGGCCTTCAACAACACATTTGGGGATTCTTTTCTCATCAGAATGATCAGAGTGAGTTTTTTAAGATGCTGTACCCTAGTTATCACCATTAGACTCATCCAACTCTTTCTGAATCTTCTGATCTGTGCTCAGATTGACACTCAAGCACTCTGAAAGGTTCATATTGGAGCTTCTGGCATAAATGTCAAATGGTCTGCCATTTTAAAATTTCTGGCAGAGTGAATTGTATCGTAGCATTTTTTTTTCTCACAGATGGTACCCAACTGACTATTATACTGTGTAGTTAGCAAAATCAAAAACAAACAACACTGATGTACAAAATTCAAAATATAAAATGGCAACAATGTAACAATAACATCTTGTATATGTTTGTGTATGTGTGTGTGTGTATATATATATATATATATATATATATATACACACCACGTCACTATGAAATAAAAATGTTTTTTGAACTCACAAATGATGATGTCAAATTCAATCTCCAGGGTTAGCAGTGATCATTGAAGGTGAAAGTATTTTTTGTCCTTTAAAAGAAGTTTTTAAAATCTAAAAACATGAATTTTCCTCATTTTACTCATAAAATCTTCTACAACCCTAAAAATCATTTTCTGAAAAGTTTCTAAATTTCTCAGGATTAAACCCAATTTTTTTGACTGTTTAACTATCAAAAAATGACCCTGAATTACAGAAAATACCAAAGAATGATTTATTCAAAGAAATAAAGTGAAATAAGATTTTACAACATATTCCTGGGAAATTTCAACTGTACAAGACAACTGAAATGGTTCCAAACATTCCAGGTACAACTCAAAACCCATTTGATTTTCCCATAGTCTACCCATTTAAAGGAAGTCTGGAAAACGTGCTGAATCTAATATTTTTTCTAATTTAATAGATTAAAGAGGAAATATTATTTTTGTTTATATTGAGTTACTTTAGTGAAAACATTATCATGCTGGGAGCTTGTAATTGAAACAATTTTTACTTACAAACTTCTCTTCGTCTTTGTCATCTTGGTCAGAAAGTTTAAACTCATGGCTAGGATCTCCTGTAAATCTGCCTTTGACTTCTTTTGCAATTGCACTGACTTCATTAGAGACTGTTGGCATCAGTACCCAATTGATACAGTCCATACTGAAAGAACAAAAAAAGAAATGAAATTAACATGGCTGACAAACAGAAAATTTATTACCATTTCATTCATTTTTAAGACAAGGTAGTCTTGGATTTTGCATGTATAACAGAAACTTTGAATTTTGAAACAAGTGAGATTCAAAAAACTCAAACTGATACTTAAGTACAACATAACTTACATAGTTCGAAAATGTTGTCCTCATCTTTATTGTTATATTCACAACGTTTTGGTCATTGTATACTCCAGCCTTCTTCAGGTGACTGGAATTTCAAATTGAACCCTCAAGGACATACAGCTGAGTTAATAAAAGCATTGGTTAGATCCAGTGAGTTGACCCAAAGTGTGGTGAGTTCAATACCTGGTTACAGCAGTGGCAAACAAATAACTTAGAGAGTTGAGTTAAAGGGAGATAACTAAGACATTCAGAAGTAGCATGGCTCATGGAATGAGAACAATATATCCCAGTGATCAAAATAAAGGGTTCAGTTTGAAATTCCAATCACCTAAAGAAGGCCAGAATGTACAACAGCCAAAATGTTGTGACTATGGTAGTAAAGATGTGGAGAACAGTTCAAACAATACAAATAATGTAAAACCTCATCTCAGAAGTATAGACAAATATTGAATATAACACTTCATATGAGAAGAACAGCATAGAAAATTTATTGAGTTATAAACAACATGATGTTTATCCATTTGGACTATTATTATCATATGTACATGTGTGTGTTTTTTTTTAATCGCTACCTTTTTCTCTGACAAGGAGGAGACTTAATCTTAGAGTTCCTAATGTGGATGTAAGAGATTCCTGTGGATTGCACAGATTATTTTTTCTTTGCATATACTGAAAACAAAATAATTAACAGCATTTCCCAAACTATGGATCATGACTCACTGTTACACGCTGTTTTCCTCTGTCTCTCCTTCCCTCTATCTGGCCTGTTAGTATCAGGTTCTCCAAGCCCTCCTTCCTCATTGCATGTCCCAGGAACTTTAGCTGTCTCTTCCTGATGCTCAGTATTAATTTCCCTTTTTGTTTTCATCCTTTAGTAAAATAATAAGAATAGATTTAAACTCTGGATGATTCTATCGGAGAGTGATTCTCAAGAAAATTGTTGGCACCAACAAGTATGGGGCCCAGGGAAGGTGTCAAAAAGAAAAAGAAAAAAAAGTATCTTATAATCATATATCATTTGAATTTCAGCTAACAATATTTACCTTTATTAAAAATATTAATAATCACTTTTTTCATCCATGTCAGGTTACATTAAGTATAAAAAACTTTTATTAAATAAATTCAAAAGTTATAGGCTGTAGAAATATGTATTTGAATGACCCAATATCCTATATATCTGATTAAATTATTATTCTATTATTGTACATGTTATTATGGGCCCCATGGCATTATATAACCTTCATTCATCTAGTTATTCAACATCACATGCAATAAGTTTATTTTCTTCTAAGAGATCTTCTCTACTTGAATATTGTTTTCCATTCTCATATATATCTCTTTTAATGATAGACTACAAGTTTTCTATTGGATTAATATCTGGAGATGCTGAGGGTCATTCCATTGACTTGATCCATTTTTGGCTCAGTGAACAATAGTGAGGTTTGCAAAATGAGAATAAGCATTGTTTTGCATGAATATACAATTTTGCTTAAAGCTTCTTGATTGTGATGGCTTATGGCTATATCATATTGAAACACTGATTCGCATTAGATCACCAAAGTTAAACAATTTTAGCCTGGTCAGTACCTAGATAAGTGACCACATGGGAATACCAGGTGCCATAAGCTTAGATGTGCTGGTAGTGTAATGGATAAAATCTCAGAATTGTAAATCAGAGTTCAATACAAAAATTCTGTCAAAGTTTTACTATAATTGCTTTAACTAGTATTTAGCCACAAACAATAATTTTTTATTATCTTCAAAGTATTTGTGCTGAATGTCCAACATATTTATATTTCTTTGAGAAAGCAGGTACTTTAACTTTTGTGGTTGTAATATATACTTTTTCTTCATATATAAAACTTTCCTGAATGCATTCAAACAAATATAACATCACTGGCATTTTACATTTTAATTTGGCCATTCTCTTTTGGACTTATTTTAATATGGCTGAAGCACTTTCATTTTTCTTCCTAAAAAATAATTTCAGCTAACTTCTCATTTAATTTTTCATGTGTGTGTGTGTGTGTGTGTAACAGGGCTTCACTAAGGTACTAACATAATCATTTCATATTTGATAGAGGCATTTATTTACCCAAATGTCAGCACATGAGAATCTTATATAGCTGTTCGCTCTTGAGCAGTACTGGTTTTTTCACTTCTCAATCCACCAAACTTTTATTTGAATCATCAGTAACCTGATTATCTTCCTTGACTCATAACTAAGGTTAGAAAGTATTTAGATTTTCAACCAATAAAGACTTCCCAACAATCACGAAAGCCACAAATTATTTTAGAATGAGTAGATTAAATTAGATTTTTTACAAAAAATAAAAAGAAGCAATTGTGTTTTATTTAATTTTCAATTATTCTTGCATTAAGTACCCTGCCTTATCCATGAACAAATGATTTTTCATTCTTTTCTTCCTTTTTTCCAAACTGATTTATTATACTATGAGTGGGCCTGTGCCATCAAAAATGATAGCAAAATATTTATACTGATATGATTTCTAAAATGAAGGCAACATACATATTGATGTACTTACTACTGAGTCTTACATTAAGCATAAGAAAAAAACAAAATAATCCAAACCTTTGAGCATGACAAAATATATATAATATTGAGAGGAAAAATTCAACACATATTTAAACGGTTATAATTCAGGATTTCTTTCGACAGTGTAAATTTACTTACATTGTCTTTTTCAGACACTGAAAAATAAATAACTTCACTCAGAATATTTTTAAAAAAGAGTCTCCTATATATATTAATGTTAGTTCAAACCACTCCCACCAAGTGATTAAACAAATTCCCATTAAAGTTAACACGAGGTTAAATAAATTATCCTCCAATTGCAAAATATTTAATGATAATATATCACAACCCCTGGCTAAGTCCAGCTAATCTTTCTGACCTTTGGTTAATTCTGCCCATGTTGTGTATGTTAATCTTGGATCATCCAAAGCTGGATCACTTGTCATCACCTGACTAGGTTAGCCCAAACACGCGAAGGAAGAGTATATAATAAAAAACCAGATTTAAGACTGCCATGCCATGGCATAGATTTATATATATTTATATATATCGAATAGATGCAAAATCATAATCAAGTCAAAGCTAAGTGACACAAAAAAATTAAGTTGGTTGGTATTTCAGTAGCACATTAACATTTGTGATCTATTATCTCCATGGGGCAATGGTTTATTCAATTTGCAGCTCTCTCTGAATTTAGACGGACTGTCTCTCACAATATCTCTAGTCGCAAGCTATTTCAGTTTGTCCGTATCAATTTATCACTGGTCCCTGTCTCTCTGAATTTTGTTTTCTACCCCAGTTATATTAAAAAGACACAAAACCATGTGTTGAAGTTAGGGACGGGATTTCTATTTCCCCCTCCCTATACACATCTTAGCAGCTTGAAATGTAATATCATTTAACCATTTTGACTTCCAGTAGAAAGGGAGAAAACCTACTCTTTGTTATTATCTGCCTGTTTCCACCAGCCATCCTGATAGTCAGTAAACAGGAAATCCTCAAGGCCAAATTTTGGCCTAGGGTCACAAATTGTCAAAACCCATTGACAATTTTTTGACTACACTTAGGTAACTAGATTTGATAACTTCGCTTACTTCTCCTGACAAAATAATTTTGCACTCATTGTATCTTTGAATCTGTATTTTCCACTTTTTATCACTTTGGCTACTTTACCTGACAAAAATATAGTTGTATTCTCCAATTTTAGAGAAATCTCTTCTGATCTTGAAAATCACTTAAAATTAATACTAGCCATCTGAAAATAGGGTTACATCACTCCCAATATCACCTGTCATTTATTTTATAAATTACACTATAACTGCCAGTTACACTATTTACCATGTGTATTAATTTCTAGACTCTACTAGACTCTAATGCAATCATGCATTGAATGTGTTTTAAGTAATACTAACAAGAAAACAATTTCCATGCATAATAGAAGTGTCCTTCTTCAATCCTATGCAAATGCAAAAATGTCCTTTCTTTGAATTCCATGCAATAACATGCAATTTTTTTCTTCTCTTTTTTTATGCAGCAACAGTCTCTTTATTAAAACATAGGGCATCACACCCCTTTTAGCAGGAATAACAACAAGTCCTTTCGTCTGTTTTTCTTTTAGATGTGTGTGTATGTGTGTGGTTATGTATGTGTCTCTTAGGGCTTATTCTTTTTTGTTGCAAACCTTCTTTCTGCAAAAGGAGGTTTCAGTGACTTCTTGACAGGGGCCGGTTCTTCTTCAGCTTCTGCCGTCAGGTTCAATTGGATCTTGTTTTCCTTTGCTGGTTCCATTCTATTCAGATATAGATTGCCAGATGGTATTCTCTTCTTCATCTGTTGTATGCTCACCAAGACCTTGTTATTTCGTTTCTCTCTGTATTTCCTTATTTTCCACACTACCTCTACCACTGCAACAATGACTAATAAAGTACTGCTCCCCACTGACTAGTTTACCAAAATTACCTTATTATTCTTCCAATTCATAGCTTCTTTTTCCAAAGTATTTAATTTGTATTTTAACTGCTCCATATTAATTTTATCTATTGGCTTTAATAATTCCAGTGACCTTAGGGTATTTATTCATTACTGGCTCCTATAACTGTGTGCAATTATTTAAGATTTTGTCAACCAACTTCATTATTGAGTCTTTTTTCTTTAAATTTTAAATTTCTTTTCAGCCTGGTAATATGGGGTAGGGGCATGGACCTGCCAATTACAGAACACTCCAGAAGTAATTCTATCAGGGGTAAGGGTGACTTCACCTCAGCATCTTAGTGGGATCTCCTTCACACACCCTGGAAAGATCAATGGGTTTCTGAGCAACTACTACCCAAACTCCCTCAGTTATACTGATTGCTTGCAGTAGTACACTATCAGTTAATATCTCGACCTGGCAATATTCCTCAATCCCCTTTATATTATCTTTAAATAATTCAAGTATACACAGTCAATGTTCACTGGTAACATACATAGGACTCAGTGAGGTGCATATTCCCAAAGCATCATTTCTACACTTTCAAGCTTTTTCTGTTGCTAACTTTGTCTGGGCTGCATTCATAGCTATATGCTCTGTTTCAATTTGGTATCTGGCTATTTGCCCCTAGGCCATCTTGCGGTCAGGGGTATGGAATAGGTAAATTTATAACCTGATATATCTCGAAGAAACTGTCCCTGTCTAGTAATGGTATGGACACAACAGCCAGTAATTTGTTATCCTCGAACAAAGTTATACAACCTATGGCACTAAAATATTTCCATAATTCCTGAGAGGGATCTACCAGTAACCTTAAATGGTGAGGTAACTCATTTTGTATCTTGATTAACAATTCTCTTAAATGTTCAGGAGTTACTATACTTGGGAACAAGTGACCAAAGAACAACATGCCATTACGTGCTCTAGTAAAATTGTTAGGAACTGACTAGTCTGTTGCATTTTGTTAAGGATAGCTGTCAGTTGATAATACTGTTGTATAGACCTTTTAATCCCTGTACTTTGTTCATCACCATCTCAGTTGTATTAGATATCTCTTGTCTTAGCTCCCTTAAATCGGTGGTCAGCCAATTTATTTTCACTCTATTCTTCATTAGCTCAAGCCTTGTTACATTCAATATTGATACGCTATTCTTTGCCACCTTGGCTAGGACTCTTTGGTTTTTCTTCAACTCTCCCAGTCTTTTTATGACTCTAACCTCACCTTCCGTTATGGTCTCAAATAAAACATCCAATGCTTTCCCTACAATGGAACACACATCTGATCAGTATGCTGCCCAAAAACAGAATTGACAGGTAAATTTCTCCACCCCTTATGACCTGTTATTCACACCTCCTAGTCTCTAACAATCAGCTCCTTTTGAGTAGGTAATGAAGAGCTCGCCATTGCTGCGCACCAAAACTGAATCCATCACCTCAGTTTTCAATACTTTATCTTCTTACAGAGACTTGGGCTTCTTTGCTCTTCTTAGTTTTTGTTTCAGAGGTAATTCGGGTTCAACCTCTGACCTATTCTCTTTGTTGTCTGCCCCTTCTAACTTTTTCTCAGAGGATACTTCTGGTTCAACTTCTGACCTATTCTCTTCTCTCAGTTGGTCTTGGAGTGGAGAGAAGGGTAGTACATTTTCCTCCTCCATCCCCCTTGATTCTCCTCCAATCTTAAAGAGATTCCGACCACTGCCCTGATCATTTAGTTTTTCTTTTAGTAGTCAGTTTTCCTTTCCCGAAGGGATGTTGGAGCAGAGTCAGGTCACTCCAGCTAGCGGGCTATGGTAGAGTCCACACTAGGTGGTTTCTTATCTCTATGTTTTCTTCATCTCCAGACTCTTCACCTGTTTCCATATTCTCTGGCTCCATTAGGGTTGCTGTCCTTGTTTTGGCCTTCTTTTTCTTAGGCTCATCTATTTTCCATTCAGCTGTTTCTGCTGATTTCACATTATTGGCATGGGCCCTTCTCGTATATCCGGTCATTTGATCCCAGACCACAAATGATACTGATCTGGTTTGCTCCACTATGCTGTAATAAGGCCACCACCTCTGATCTAGTTTCCCTTTCCTTAATGAGACTCTGGTTTTCCTGTCCCTCTCAATCCTTTCTTGGGGGTAGCTCCAGGCATATATCTGGTCTTTTCACACATTCTTCCAGTAGTGTTTGGAACTGAGAGAAAGATATTTTACATTCACTATCCGAATCAGCTAACATTTCATCTTTCTCGCACTTACTTGATTCCTCTCCTGCCTTGGGGAGTTTCAAACTACAACCCTGGACTTCACCACTAGGGCTTTTCTTTGCTTCTGGTTGAGGTAACTTTGGTTCAACCTCTGACCTATTCTTTTCTCTCAGTCATTCCTGGAGTTTAGAGAGAGGTATTTTGTCTTCTTCCTCCCACTCACTTGATTCATCTTCTACTAAGTCCTTGTCTGTCTCTATTATCTTATTATTGGATTTCCACTTCACCTTTCTTGCCTTATTCACCTTTAGAAGTCTAACGTCTTTTCTTGGTACTGGCATGCCTTTTGCCAATATCAATGGTACTATTCTATCTTTTAACACCAAGGGAGTGGGGGTTAAACTCTGTTCCAGCTCCATGACGATGAAGGCAGTCTTGTCCCAAAATCACCTCTTCATGCAAACCTGAGGCTATATAAAACCTCTGGACACTGCTTGTCCCCTCTACTTCCACTAGGTAATTCACCATCCTCTTTATCTTCATCATGGTCTCTACCGCTTGAGTAATTTCTATATCTGCCTCCTTCAAGTTACCCCTATATAATAATAATTATATAATAATATTCCTGATTCGGCATCGAGACCTATGACCCTATATCTATTACAGTTTGTACTACTGATCCTCCCACTAACACCTCACAATGAAGCTCTTCTCCTACCAACACATGAGATACCCGAGCTGTCTTCTTTCATTTCCTAATACCTTGGCTCTCTCGCCAAACGGCCATGGGCACTGGCAGTAGCATATCTTCAGGGTCACCCACACAGGAATCCCACTTTGGCCCCTTCCATCTGGGTGACCAAAGTGTACCCTACTCATTTTGCTCGTCCTCCATCATCAAGGACAGCTTCCCTTCAAATGACCTGGTCTTTCACAATACCAGTACTTCCTCATGGGACAATTTGCTGCAAAATGACCCTCATAACCACATGCCCAGCACTTGATTCTAACTGTTCTGATAAGAACCATCCTACCTCTTACTACTGGGGTGACCCTTCTTACTTCTTCCCATTATTCAGGTTCCTTTTTGATTCAAGATGGTGGGGTGCTCCTTACAATGCCCACACCATTTACCTTTGTGCTCCTTTTCACCACACCTTCCACAGTTGTCGATATCATTGAAGTCAGCAGGGTGGGTTCCATGCCCACTTCACCAGACAATTCATCATCCTGTGGCCTTAATGGCCACAGGTCCAGCAAACCAAACTGTATCTACCCAGCATGGGTTCATAAAACCTATACCTTCTTCCAGAATCTTCTTTCCTAAACCTTCCACTCTCTACTGAAGATCATTGAAAACCACTCTTACAACTCAAACTTTGCTTTCGTTCTTGGTTCACTCCCTGAGTGCTTCTACATACAAATCAATAAACTAGGCTTGCATCACTGCATTTGCCCACACCTCTGCCAAAAATGCTATTACAGCTATTACTATTACGAAAATGCTATTACTCTCATCCTCAAACTCTCATGGGGGTCTCATCCTCCGAGTTAGTCTGAGGAGTGTCCTCATGGCTTCTGTTGCCATACCTTTGTTGGCAATCTCCCTCCTGATCCTCTCCTCTACTTTTTTCCCAGAGTGTCTGTAGGAGCTGCCCTATAAACTCCGAGGTCCTCCCCATTGCAGCATTCGATGCCACATATACAGTCACACGGTCTGAAAGTCCAAAAACAACCTGGGACTTGTGAACTGACAACAGTCAATTCCTTAATTCCTTGGGGGCACCCTCCAAACATGGGTACCTGGGGTCCCACAATATCCCTCTTAGGTCGGCAGTGTGTCACTGCTCTCTCACATCCTTTTATACCTCCACCCTATTCAATCCCACTAACTCATGGTCTACCATGCTAGCTATTGAATATCTAGGAAATTCTGAAAATTCGATAAGAAACAATAATTCGTCTCAGTGAAAGCAATCACAGAATCGAAAGGAATTACCAAAGAGCATCTTACCTGCTACTGCCAACCTGTTGCTGCTTGTTCTCGTCAACTTGTCACTTGTTCTTGTTGACTTGACTTGTTGTCACTTATTGTCATTGACTTTGTTATGCGTCCTCATTGACTTGACTTGTATTGAACTAACCCACATCTGTTATTGAACTAACAGTGGATATAGCCATTGGTTAGTTCCTGTGACTTGACCCAAAGAGTTGTGGGTTCAATACCAGGCTACAGCAGTGGTGAACAAGTAACTTACAGAGTTAGAGGGAGATAACTCATGACTACCAGAAGAGGCTCTACGCAACGAAATGGAGATCATATACCCCAGTGATTGTAATAAAGGGTTCGGTTTAAAATTCCTAGCACTTGAAGAAGGCCAGAGTGTACAATGGCTGAAATGTCTTAGAAATGGCAACAAAGATGAGGAAAATAGTCTGAATAATGTAAATATTGTAAATACCACCTTATCTGAGAAATATAGACAAATAACCTATAAAAAAAATTTAAAATAATTAAATTTTGTGAAAAATACCAGCTTTTGAATTAACGGAATGAAGTGATTTTTAAATATCACAAAAATAAATTCAAATTATCTGATTTGTATAATTAATATAAGTTTCTAGTTAATCCAACCGCTACTGAACTCTTCATTTTGATTCTGCTCCTCTTATTATAATGGATCAATAATTTTTTATCTTAATTTAATTTTTGTTTTTTACTAATTTTTGTTACTTCTTTTAATTTCTTTTTTTATTTAATTACCTATTATATTTGGTTTTGTAATAGGTACCTCCACTCAATTTCAATAACTAACTTTTAAATTGAATTTTAAAAATTAAAAAGTTTTCTTGAAACTATTATTTTAGTTTTAGTTTTAACTGAAACCTAAATGATTAAATTTAATATTTCCAATAAGCAAAATACTTTGGTGTATTTCAAACAGAAATTATATTGATTGGAATCTAAAACTTTTCAATATTTTTTGTATTTTCATTTTTTCAGTCATTTTTTAGCAGCTGACATATTTGTAAACAAAAGTTAATTCTTGGTTTTAAAAATCTTACAAAAATAAAATATACATCTGTGACACATTATTTTTGGAAAATTAGCAAATTTAATTTTAAATTAATCTGATTTACACAAGTATTACATATTTATAGCATGAAATTTAGAATAAAACTATTTCTTAATCACTGAGTTGAACTTTCTGATCTTTCTACTGTATTTGAAATGTGTTGATATCTCACATCTGTTGAGCTAAGTATATGACGATCACAAGTGAAATGACTGCACAAACTTTTTTTTCCAGTAAGAGAAAGAAACTGGGAAACACAGAACCTTTTAATGTACACATAGAAATGACCATACAAAAAAAACTTCAAATGCAAAATTATTTTAAAAATACAATTAGAGGATTAGTATGAAATTTTGAATTTCCATTAGTAAATATAGTCTTCACTTTATAACCTACCAACCTAAAGTCATGGAAATATTTTAAAAACACTTTTGAAATTTTATAAATTGTTATAATTGAAAAAAGAAAAAAAAATTTTTTTCAGACTATAATGTTCTCAATAAATTAACAGCTTATCTGATTAAATAATGTCAATTTTATTGCATTTCTTATTTTACAATTCAGAACAACTTTTTGGTAAAAAATGGTAAATGAATGAAAAAAATAATACATGATTTAGAATACATGAGACCTGCATTTAACTAATAAAACCAATTTTGCCTACAGAATTTAATTTTTTTTTACCTTTCTTGAATTTACGTAGAAGCTGGGGGGTAACAGATGTAAAAACAATTATTTTTACTAATATTTTTTTAAAATAATGATTTAAAAAATAATTTCATTCATTTGTGAATAAGTCCTAAAAGTTTCATTAAAATCTGACAATTATTTGATTCTTGCAAGAATTTCCAAATTAATGTGTTTGTCACCGGAAAAAAGTGAGTTATGTAATATTACGTTTTCCATTTTAAACTCTCGTAATGATTTGGCACCCCGCTAAACGAAAATAAAAACAAGATTTTTATCAAAATTTTGAATGTGTTAGAAAAGATTGAACATTTTTTAAAAAAAACAATTCAAACATACTTTGATCTTTTCTCTTAATTATAACAAACATTTTGATGGAAAAAGTTCGTTTTTCATAAGTTTGGGACCTTTGTTCTTCATACAATGCTGTTTTTACAGTGATTTAGTGGAGGTACCTAAAACGGTCTTTATTATAATAGAGCAGATATATATTCTTCATCACTACTTGATGATATAATTATTGCAAAAAATAAAATAAGGCATAGGTGGCAAGAGCTTTTATAACTACTAGTAAAGAGAATGAACTGAGCCAACACTGCCTTACTGTTGCCTCTCTCTCTCTCTCTGAGTGTGACAGGAGGGAATATATATATATATATATATATATATATACACACACACACACACACAAATAAATACACAACAGTCTGTATTATAATAAAGAGGATTGCGTAACCCCAATATCAGTTAGTGAAGGTCAGTCAATGAATTGGTACTAACATTTCAACTTAAAAACAAACTTTTGATCCTTTCATGTTCCCTAAATGTCTTCTCTAGCTCAAATTTCTGATTATAATAGAATTTAAACATTTCTTTATTCTTGATTTTCATATATGGATTCTATAGTTTAGTTCTCAGTATATGCCTAAACATGAAAACAGTATCTTAGTCATACACACAATGCCACTAAACATAAATTAACTTAAATTTTTTAAGCTATGCCATCCAAATTTTCCAGGGACACATATCTACAGGGAAGCCAGGCCGACACATACTTTTTCAGTTTAAGTTCAGCAATTTTCCCTTTTTGGCCAATGGAGCCGATTGTTTACATTTGTTCCGTAAAACATCTAAAACCGAAGATGGTTGTTAAATTATGTCACAGAAATCAAATCACACATGTCAAACACAACTAAAATATTTTTTATTAAAACAAAATAATAAAAAGAGCCTTTATAATTAATTTTAATTCTAACGTTTTAAAAATTCATTTGGTCAACAAAAAAGTGTGAATATTTTTCCCTGTAATTTTGAAATAAAAGAAATATTTTTAAAAAAAGTGTTTTTTTCAAACAAAAACAAAATATGTAAAAAAAAGAAAGTGGCAATGGTTAATTTAATTATTTAAGTCTTTTTTTTTTTCAGATTTAATATTTCATACTTCTGAAAATAAAGTTAAAAAAAAAAGAAGCTTTTTTTTGCTAAATATTTCATGCAGGAAATCAACTGTCTGTAATTCGTGTGGCATTAATGTAACTTTTTCCTCTAAAATTAAATGTCTACATTTTAAAATATTCTTTGAAAATTTCTGAACTGAGAGCGTAATAGTTTTTATATTTCTAATTTCAGAAAAACAAAATAAATTTTTATTTTAAATTCATTTAGCCAACAAAAAATGTAAATATTTTCCCCTCTAATTTTGAAACAAAAACAAACACAATGTTGTTTACAATGTCACACAAAACATCAAATCACGTTTACACAAAAAAGAAAATAGATTTTTTTCTCCTACTACTAAAATGTTCTGAGTTGCATGGGCAACGCCAGGCTATGATGCTAGTAATTTATAAATTCTAAAATGCACATATTTTCAAGAGCACAGGATATAAGTTTGGGGTGAGAAATTAAAGTGTTTCAATTGCTATAAAATAATTTATTATAAAACTTTAATTTTTATTTAGTTATTTTTAATTTTTAATGACGTAGTGACAAATATCTCAATGTATACTGAGTGGTCCCTTTAGTCTTGATATGGCAGTTTAAAAAGACAATCTAAATACAAAAATAGCCTGAAGGCAAATGACTTTTGTCAAGTTATCTTGTCCACACCATACAAGTTGCTGTGGGTACAGTCGAGGCTGTCGCTATTAATATATAGGAGGTCTTGGTACAGTCAACAAAGTATCTTAATAATACTAGTAGTCAGAATGAATGTATGAATAGACAGACAAAATAAAAAATAAAATTCATAAGATATTATTTGCTATCATTACTGGTTTGATAACCAGGTTGTACCTCAATTAAATTTATTTTTATGAAACTTTGAAGATCATTTTTGAAATTTTAACATCATAAGCAAAATAATTATCATATATTTTGTTGCTTAAATAAACTTACTTCAATACAAAATTATATATTTCTAAAATCATGTAACAGTTTAAGAACAAGAAAAGCTTCAGGGCCTGAGACAGTTGTATATTTTCCACTAATTTTATACATAAAAAATAAATCTAACCAAAATAAAAGCCAAGGTTGTGAATGTTGTTGTTTCAGTTTAGGCTATTACTCTAGCACCATTTTTAAAATTGGAGAAACACAATTTTCTTTTTGTCATTAGACTAAACTAAGATTATTAAAAATAAATCAAGAAAATACTTTGTAAAATATTCTTCACTATATGATCTTTTTTCTTAATGCTATGAAAATAAATTTACTTATTGTCTTGCAAAATTTTGAGAATTCTTTAAAAGTAAATAATCAACTAAAAATATTAACTTTTCATTTTAACATTACATTTCACTTCTGAGGAATTTTTTTGCTGTAATTATGAATTTAAAAAGAAAATTACCATCAATTTTTTTAAAATAATATTTTCTATTTAATTCTAATTAATATCATTATTATCATTTCAGAAATAAGGCCAGAAACAAAAAATAATCATGTACATGGGATACAGATAAAAAAACATAAGTGTTTTACAATATGGCAACATAAAAAATTATAAAAAAAGAAATAATAATCATTTTTTGATTAACTTTTGAGAAACATTTAAAATATCAATAAGTTTTAAAAAATTAAAACTAACTCCACTAATTTTTGATAACTAAGATTTAAAATTAATTTTTAAAAATGATAAAGCATTCTTGAAGCTTTCATTTTTAGCATTAATTGAAAACTAAATGATGAAATTTACTATTACCAGTAAGAAAAATACATTGGTGTATTTTCAAATAAAAATATACGTATTACTGATAACATAAAACATAGGATACAAACATTTCTGAAACACAAGTTCTTGCTTTTCTAACATGTTGATTGATTCATTGACAGCTAGACATGTTGAAAAGCTAAATATGACAAAGCAGAATTTACATAAATTTACGAATTTTAAGTGAACGCATTGCTTTATTGGTTTTAAGGAGAGGACAACCCTTAAAACATGACCCTTTAGTAATAGTGTCATGTATGAACCACTATACTTATGAAAATTAGAATGTTTATACACTAAAAAAAAAAAGAAATTATTTTAAAATTCTTGGTGTAAAATGATTTTTATTAAGCTTTTTAATTTTTGATTAGTAAATATAGTTTTCACTTAATAACAATCTCATCTAACTGGATAAAAGTAATACAGAATTTTAAAAAATTTATATATCATTATCATTAAAATTAAAAATGGAAGCAATTCTTGTAAAAATTCATTATTCATCAATTTTTTTTCCTAAACACAATAGTAGTGTCCTTAATAAATCTTATTTATAAGAACAAAAGCTTTTCTAAATGTTATAGTTTTATTGAATTTTTTATTTTACATTTCAGAGTAGATTTTCAAGAACTCGGCAGTAGTTTGAAAAAAAAAAGAAAAAAAATGAATGATTTACATTCTTCAAAGAATCCTGAGTTTAACTGATAAAAATTTAATTTCTCGAAATTTCATGAAATTAAGTAAGTTGTAGTGAGGGTAGAGAGATATGTAAAAAAATATTTTTACTAAAGTTTTCTTAAAAAAAAAAAAAAAAAAAAATTTCGAAAATAATTTCATTCATTTGCGAATAAGTCCTGAAGTTTCATAAAAATCCAACAAACAAGATTTTTAAATTAACCAAAATTTCAAACATACTAGAAAGGTGAAAAAAAAATAAAAATAAAAATAAATAAATAAATAATAATAATAAAATGAAAAATAAAAATACTTTGTTAGTCTTTCCTTCTCTAACATACCGTAACATTTTGACGATGAAAAAAAAAAAAAAAAAAAAAAGAAAAAGTTTTTAAGATTGGTGAAGCCTTTTTTCATCATGATATTGGCCAAAAAGTGAAGGTACCTATTTTTAAATTATGTTTTATCATGAAACAGAAAATAGTCAATAAGGAAAAACTTAGCTTTATAAAAGGGATTTTTTTTTTTTTTTTTTTTTACAGATATAATTAAATTTATGATTATTATCTTATTTTACTTATTCTCTCAACTCAAGTATTAAAAAATTTCTCGTGAAGACCTGTGTGGAAAATTTTGATCTTGACCTCCTCCACTAAAATAAACACTCATAAAAAAATAAATAAATAAATATATATATATATATATTTATATATCAATAAAGAGAAATTTTTTTTTTTACCAGTAAAAACATTTTTTGTCTGCTCCAAACTCGTCTCTTCCGATACCCTGAGCAATAAAATATGATGACCGGGTGCCTTTAATTATTCCCCAGAAATAGAGTTTCTCAAATTTATTCTCATACTGCAAGATGACAAGCGATGACTGTAGAGTTGCCTTTTGTTCAGGACTTAAAATAATTCCAGAACTGCCAAAAAAATTGATATTCAACATCAATTCTGCCGCATCCATAGTCAGGAATTTTCTTTATTTTTGTCACGATGTCTGAATGAAAAAGCAAAATAAACAAAGTGTTACAAGGTTACCATAGAAACTGACATGCGCAGTAGTAACTTGAGAAGTTTCATTAGTTATCTCCCTTAAAAATGTTGTCACACTTTTTTAAAAAACCAGTTGACATTTTTCGACCTAAACGTTGGGCAATGGGCACATGTTTCTGTGCTATTTTTTTTCACACTGAATCTGAAAATCAAGTACATTTTACCCCATCATGTCACATTTTCTCAGTAGAGATAATTTCCATTTTGCTTAAAATAGACCAAAAATGCCTAATTCACAGAGATATGCCACGGTTTATGCGAGCGACATGAAAATTTCGTTTCATGAAAAAAATTATCATTCAAGAAAGAGTATCCAAATAACTTTCAAAATAAATTATAAGCTATTTCAGTTCAGATAAGCTGACCTGAAAATGCTTGAGCGATATCTTACTGGAAAATGTTCTTGTGCCCTCAATGTTCGTAGCTTTGTCACCTTTGTGATTTCTGTTTCTTAAGTAAATTCCAGAATAGCGATTTTAGTTTTTTAGTAATTTTCACCTTAAGCCTGAAAAAGTCACAAGATTTTTTTCATATCACTTGAATTTACAGAGCTCTGGTATTGTCATGCAGCCTATGCATAGGAACATTGATAATTGAGGGTTTTTAGGGTGCTTGGCAAGTATATATTTGAATTGAGACTTCACTAGCAAGATTTTTTCTTTATTAGTGCTTAAAATAACTGCCAAACACCAGACATGCATAACCAAGTAGGCAATTTTCCTACTAATCCTAAACATTTACAGACATAGTGTTACTGTTTGACATCCTGGTGCTTAACACAGTTGAAAGGCGGTTTGTTCGCTTTTTGATTATAGTGGTGAATAAGAAGAAAGGTTTTTTCATCAGGATCTCAAGCAATGTAACTTTTATTGCATTTATTTTATTCGGAGCAGATTTTGAAAAATAAAGGCAAAATTTTTCAAAAAATAATAGATGATTTACAATACATTCCCCAATACGTCCTGCATTTAACTCATAAAACCAATTTTCAAAACAGAATTTAATTTCTTAAAATTTCATGAATTTACGTGGAGGCTGGGTAGTAACAGATATAAAAAGAAATTTACCAAGATTTTTTTAAAAATAATAATTTCAAAAATAAATTCATTCATTCATTTGTTTGTGAATAAGTCCTGAAAGTTTCATTAAAATCTGATAATTATTTGATTTTTGCAATAATTTCCAAATTAATGTGTTTGTCACCGGGGGGGGGGGGGAGGAAGTTATGTAATATATAACGTTTTCCATTGTAAACTCTCGTACGATTTGGTTAAATAAAATCAAAACCAAGATTTTTTTTACCAAAATTTCGAACATATTAGAAGGGGTTAAAAATTTAAAAACAAATAATAAAAAATACTTTGTTCTTTCCGCTTAATAATATACACATGGATAAAGTTCGTTTTTATTAAGTTTTAGGCCATTTTTCTTCATAGGTTATTTTTTCTTTTAGTGGAGGTACCAAATCAATACAACTTTACTATAGGATGTAGGGGATTTGGTATTTGCTGGGTTGTATGTTGATTATTTCCCCCACAAATACAACACTCTATTTTGCAATCGCGCAAAGTGAAGGAATAAATTACAACGGACATTCAACAACAAACAATTTATTCTGTGACAAAATAAAATGGTATGTAGAAACCAACAAAATACATGATTCTAAAATTGCCTTTTTGAGAAATATAAACTTGGCAAGAAGTTAATTTTTGTCCAAAAACGTGTATGAGTTTGCATTAGCAAAGTCTGTAAATAAGCCTTTCCTACTTACATTCAGTTGGCGGCAGCGTGTCGCGTTGCTGAAAGAAAGTTTCGTCGGCTTTTCTTTTAAGGTCCTTGGAGCGAGGTCACAAACTTTTGGCATGGAAGAAATGACATGGCCGGCAAAGTATACGGTGTCATGCGGACTTAATGGCCTGCTTGGTTACTGACTTTTTTTTCTAACACTGTGTGTATTATATACATTAATAGGGGATCAACTAAGCTTCCTAACATTAGGGTGTGAAAACATTTACTGACCAATCAGATTTATTATTTTACATTTTTGTTTGGGGCCTAAATATTTTTGTGTTAATTTACTTCCAAGCCTATTTTTCTAGAATGTTCTTATTCTAAGTTTTTAGCTGATTGGTTGAGAAATATAAAAATGTAATCTAAATTCTACTGCTGTTTTGATCCAGTTTCTCTAGAATGTTCTATTGTGTTTTCCTGTGCTTATTTTAATAAAAAAAATGTGTATCCCATAAGGACTATTTAACAATCGCAATTGTCTTTGATAACCTTTGGCTCTTAACAAACCTGCCTAGTCTGTTTAATACACGTTGCAATTGGTTAATTTTTAACCAATCAGATATTTTTAATATAAGATTGAGTTTCCCGTGGTGCTCGCTGAAGCCTACCTTTTTCCTTTATATACAGCTACTTTCCATAGCTCGTTAGTAAGATTTCAGCTGTCGCCCGAATCCACGTCAGTTTGATACCCAATCTTGCCCAACACGTAAACGCACGCACGCACAATATTTCGTAATACAAACTTACTTTCACTTTGGACACTTTGCTAAGCACATCATTTAAGCATTGTTGAATCCAAAGTTTCCAAACTTATTTCTACACAACACTTTACAGCAATTGTATAACTGTGTTAATCATTCTCAAACAAACTTTGTTTCGAACAATCGTTCAAAGAACATTTATCTCACTAGAGAACTTTATTCAACCATTTGACGTTCGACTTAAGCTACAGTCAATGGGAGAGAACTTTTCCTCTTTCATTCACATTTTGTACACAGTCTAATTGCATGCTTTGTTTTCACTGTTGTATTTTTAATCAATACATGTTTATTGTTGGTTACCAATTGTGTTATTTATATTAAAGATTCTTCATAAAATAAATAAGTGGAGGTATAACACCCTTACAATTTGGTGACCCTGACGCGATAAAACATTTCCAAAATCAACATTCCAGTTTGGCGCATAAAATCTTTTATGTGTTTAATCATCACTATGGCCGACCAAGATAGCAATGAAGCCACCATGTTACTTAATCTGCCAGTTTTCAATACAATCAATGTTCATGTCTGGTCTTCCCAGACAAGTGCCATTTTTCAAGCAAAATGGATTCAATCGCAAACAGCATGCTTCACGTACGTACTTGAAAAGCTACCACCAGAAGTTGCTTCAGATCTGCTGGACAACATTCCATTGGATAAACCTTTCCAAACCTTGAGGAAACCTATTATATATAGGACCAGTAAATCCAAGGAAAGTCATATCAATGATCTGTTCAACACCCTTCAGCTAGGCGACAACAAACCTACACAACTCTTACACAAAATGAAGATCCCTTTGGGCCGAAACACAATGTTGGAAAAACTCCTCTGCAAACTTTGGATAGACAAACTGCCTATCCATACTGCCCAAATCTTAGCAACCCTTCCTGAGGATTTAGACTTAATGAAAATGGTTGAAATAGATGACAAGATCATGGAAATGGAAGCTAAGTTTTTAAATAGCATGCACATTCCTGAACCACATGGCACACCCATCGATGACATAAGCTGCAGCAAAAGGTTAACCAACAAAAAAATGTAAGCTCATTATAGTTTGGCACATAATACAATTTTTATTAAAATATTTTTAATTATTATCCACTTTTCATCTTTTATTGACTAAGTAACATCTAATCAGCTTCAGAAAAAAATCTCCTATAGCAATACAATGGAACTGGAATGTTGATTTTGGAAATGTTTTATCATGTCAGGGTCACCAAATTGTAAGAGTGTTATACCTCCACTTATTTTATGAAGAATCTTTAATATAAATAACACCACCAATTGGTAACCTTGTTTGTATGCAAGAGATATGTTGTCTTAGTTGTGATTCCATTTTACTCTTAAGATATAATTTCTATTGGACTTGTCTGAAGGAGAAAAGGCAACATGGAATTGGAATTGCAATACATAAATAATCACATATTGTGATAGACAATACTTACTCCCAGTCAGGAAGACTGATTGTTACTGATATAGTTGCGCATAGCTGTAAAATCGGTGATATCAGTCCATGTTCCAAGGGAAGAAAATGTATCCAGAAGAGAACTTTTACATGTGATTAACTAAATTTTGTTATTGCTTCCACTTTTCATGACTTCAAAATTAAAAAAATAAATCCTCGGTGTTGCTAATATGTCAAACTTAAGTTTAATTAAGAATTTTTTGAGAGGGGGAGAAACAAATTTAATTAGATATTGATAAGATGTTTATGGCCCCCAAATCATTTATTCTCATTATTTTAACTGATCTATCTTATTGTGTGCATCTTTTATTTTCAACGTCTCTTTAGTAACTATATAGTTCTAGTATTTCAACACATGCACAGTTAAGGTAAAATTATGTTTCATCTGAACTTTTTAATATTTGTTCTCAATGTGTGAATGTCCCTCTGATTAGTGAGTGTTTTTTTTTTTCCAAGATATCATCTAATAATGTGTTCTCTAATGATTCTGAATTGAAAATCTAAAAATAAAGTGGTATGCATTCATTTGTTTTATTTATTCATTTGTTTTTCACTTATTTATATTAAATGTTTGTCTTGTCCCTTTTAATTTGTAGATGCAAGAATTATCCTCCTCTGCCAATTGGTACTTTTATTGTTTAGTTTGTGGTAGAGAATTTAAATCATTGATGAAACCCGTTTTTTTTTTTTTAATTCAAATATAATTAAAAGTAACTTATCAAGGTTATAAATTTATTTTTCTTAAATACATGCACAGTGAAAATTCCAAATCATGAAAATGTACAAAAATGTGATAAAAATTTTACTTCTGTATATTGTGAATAAAAAATCCACTTAAATTTGTATTTTTAACTTTTAAGTAATTTTCAATTGCATAAAAATTCATATGATTACTACAAATCTCATTTTATATACATATTATTAAAGATAAAACTCAAAGGATGTTTGAAGAAAAATTTCTCACTTTGTTTTATGGCCCCACCACACCCACAGAATGGTTTCTATTAATAATAAAATTAGTAGCTTCATTCCTCAACAATAAATGATTTGGGGCCATAAACATCTTAACATCCAATTAAATTTGTTTCTCTCCTCTCAAAAAATGCTTACTGTAAATAAACTTAAGTTTGACATATAGACACAGACACAAGTAGCCTATAGACTTTTTTATCTTTGGACCTTTTTGTCTTTGGCCATTTTTTTCTTAGCACCAAAATTTCCATTTGTAAATAAGTTTTTCTGTTAAATTAAAATAAAAAAAAAACAACATAAAAGACATCTTTCTTTACATTTTAATTTAATATCCTTCCCATAGATTAACTATATTGGAATGTGGTTACCAATGAGACAGAAAGTGCCAAGTAAGGAAAGGAAGCAATAAATAGATTGCTGCAGTTGTTTAACAAGGTGATAAAGGAAAGACTAAAGCAGAAAGGAAGTGTATGATAAAAAGAAAAAAAAGTTTCCCTTTAAAGAAAGAACTAAATAGATTTATTGTGAATAGTCAAAGAATTTAATGGCAGCAAATTATGAAGACAGACAAGTAAAAAAAACATGAACAAAAACAAAACAAAAACCAACTGAATACACAACAGGGAAAAGAAAGTAGAAAGTGATCAGCTCAAGTGTTCATATTGACAGAAAAGAAACAGACATTTAAGAACAAAGGGAAAAGCAAAACATCTCAAGTTCACATGACATAGTGTGTTCATTTGACCAGCTCATTTTAAAAAAATTAGTTGTTAACACATTAGACATGAATTGCTGGTCTCGTCTCTCCAACTCCAATAATGTTGCGGATTCAAATTATAGTATTTCTAACATAAAAAAAACAAACAAAAAAACAAAATTCAAATTAAAAAAAATCATTCTTATTTTACCATTTAATTTACAGACTTTATCAGGATGATTGAGACTAATATTTTCCCTGATAGAACCCAATCTGACAAGGATTTCTAAGAGTCAGACCATCAAGAATTGGAAAGACATTCAAATGTTGAACTTGTATTCTTCATGCGCCATGTCCCTTCAAGAAATAGGCGATCATAGACTTCCACTTGTCCCTATCCCTTATCGTTCTTAACATTTCTTTGCTTGATATCTCTCTCCAACTGCTTCACCATCCACTTGCTCAAGCTCATCAAGTATGTCACTCACTGCTTTCCTCTGTGTCTCATTCCCTGTGAGTATTAGATTCTCCAGGCCCTCCTTCATTACATTCCAGAATCCTCATCTGTCTTTTCCTGAGAAGTATAAGTTGTCTTTTCATTTTCATCCTCTCCAAAGCCTTCATGTTGTTCATATGTTTGGTTCATGGTATCCTCAGTATCCTTCTGTAGAACCACATTTCTGTTGCTTCATCCTTGTGCAGATTGTTCAGCGTTTGCTGCCATAAAGGAGGACAGATATCAGATATCAGTCCAGTATTTTTTTTTTTGTTTCCAATGAAATCTTCCTGTCTCTCAATATTCTATTCAGCCTTTGGAATACATCCTTGGCCATGCCAATAACAAAGTACAAATAAACTGCATTGAGAAATTTCATTGGTAGGTCAGTGCAACAAGCCAGAAAATGATGCTGAGTGAAATTACCTTCAAATAGCGCCAAATCACATGGGGTTAGATTACACCTGGCAATGAGGATTATCCAGTTCTGTGTACAGAATTGTTCTAGCATGTCAGATTTTTGCATTATGTTATAATTAGGGTTCTGAATCTGCAAGTCAGACTTATTTCACCAAATAAAATTTTTCAAACATTGCATATTTATGCAAAAGATGAATATATAAACATACACAAGATTCATTCATACTGGACACACCTTTCCTGGATCTCATAGAAATAAAAATAAAAGAACGAGATGCCAAACATCTGTTAAATGCACTTTTTGAATTCTCAACTGAATATTTTTCCCAACAGAATCAGATGCCAAAATTGATAATAATGGTAATTGGAGATGGGAAAAAGAAATCAAACCCACTCAATGAAACATGATAGTGAATACTACTCGTACTTAGATCAGAGACTATCTCAACACAGAATCATGAAAAGCTGAAGATTAGAAAAAGCATTTTAGGTTTGATTATTTTTCCTATCATCTAAATTTTCTAATATAAATATGCTATTTACAATTATACTATTTACTTTGAACATAATGTACTATATATATAATCTTTAGCTTTAACATAAATATGCTATATGCATTTCTGAAGAACCTAGTCTGCTTGAAAAAATTCATAGTACAGATTCACAATCAGCATTCTGAATATAATCTTGTACAACAGTTTGTCTGAGGAGCAAAAAAAAGTTGTTTTTATTAACTGTCCAATGTTAGCAAGTTAAACTAATCCTAACGTCTTAAAGATGATTATACTGTAAATTACAAGTTTTGTACTGAAGAAATGAATACCAATAATTTTTTTTTAATAATCAGTATTTAAAGTAGAGTAGATTAAAGATATTGAATAGCTAATAATTTTCTGAGAGGATTTCAATCTATTTTGATAAAATATTTTTTCGTAATGAAGGGATGCTGAAAAGTTCTGTCTGACCCACTTCCAAAAATATGACCAAAAAATAAGCATTTTTTTTTTTTATCTGATTCTGGTCAAGCTGAGAACTTTGACATCTCATGTAAAATGATTTTAAATATTTAATATTTTTCCCTGAGAATCCATAAAAATGTTAATTAAATGAAATTATTACAATGGCATGTTTTCCCCAAATAAAAATCAACTGTCATTCTCTGCTTGAACAAAAAGAAGCTGACCCTAAAAAATTGAAGAATTGTCCAAAGATCTAAAAAAAAAATCAGTTCTGAAGATCATTCCATATCTTTCAAAGGTGGATGAATGTTAATGGAAAATGCTCCGGCTATATTTCCTGCTGGATGGTAAAATGCAACAACAACAATAGCACCATCAAGGCTCTTAGATTTTCCAATTCCAATTTCTTTACTGTTTCTCCAAATCATTTGTGTGAAGTGACCTGAAAAAAACAAAAGAGATTTTCCAATATTGTTCTTTTTTTTTTATAAAGAGATGATAAAAACACCAAACTGCCCAAGAAATAAAAGAAAAAACTATTTGTATTTATGGCTGCTACTATTTGTAATGAGAATACAAGTGTGATACTCAAAATGAAGGAATGAGACCAGCCTTCCAATAACTGCCCAACTCTTAACTTGTTCTAGATTTAACTCATTAACAAGCAAATCATTTATTCAAGTATATACAGATGTATAAGTATATACATGTATACATTCAGGTATATACTGTTTTAATCAAGTCTATGTTTCTGTTATCTGTATCTTGAATTCATTTATAAATAAAAATTGATGCTGCACTTTGCATAATGAAACCTACTAAAGTTATCAATATTTTTTATTAATTGATTTATTTTCTACTGCTTATTAAACCTTTGCTGGTTATTTAAAGCCAGAAAATATTTTCAGATTTAATTTTTTTTATAATTATTTCACCCCAAGCAAGGCAGGACTGCCACTGGTGTACAGTTATAGAAAAAACAAGGTACACGATCGAAGAAAGGATAAGCGATGGATGGGAATCAAGTAGATAAAAGATGGCAATTGATGTTGCATTTAAACTTTTGGAGATTACTTGGTTTCCTGATAGCTACAAATGGTAAGATTTCCACAGACAGGAAGTGCAAGAAAAGAAACTGTTAGAGTAGAAAAGCTATTTGAGGGTGAAAGATTGGTACCTAGATTGTAAGTATTTTTTCTTTTAGGAAATCATGATTTACTAATGTAATGTAAACTAATGTCTTACTACTTAACCCATATTGGGGGGGAGTGAAAAGTGGATTCAGACTTTTCCAATAGTTTATTTCTCCATCCAAAAAGAAAAAAATCTTCCAACATTTTTAGCTTCAAATTTTTTTAGTAGCTGACATTCTATTATTATTTCTGATTGTACAGTCAGTTTTATTGCAAAAATACAATTAATATTGAACAACAAAGTTTTCCCAGACTAATAGAGTCTGTGGGTAGCAAGGTCTGTGATTTTAGAAGTTTTGAGAGTGTCTAAAAAAATTAAATACATTATAAATGTAGTTAAAAACATTTAAACTATACAAATGAGGTTAAGAAATTTGAAGATGTAAAATACTTACCAGTGTCCATACTGTGTTTGGTGTGTGAAAAATCATATTTAGACATTTGGCTGTACCAAGTGTCGGCCACTTGAGCACCTATGGACAAATGGATAAAAGCATGAAATTGTAAACTGACAACTTATTTTTATCAAGCAAATTTGAACATTATCATGAATCTTAAAACTATTGTTTCTACAAAAGCATTTCAATTCTTCAAGTATTAAATCTAAAAGCCAAATCAGAGAAACAATATGCTCATGATAATATTACAATGCAAGCAATTTATAATAGAGTTGTCAGTGGAGTTATTAAATTTGTTTAAAACATTACTGTTGATAAAAAACAAAATTGTTCAACTTAAATGTATTTGAAATTAGTAACCAAAGTAAACCAGTTGAGCAAAAAAGTTTTCCTTTTCTACCAAGTTCAGTTTTTCCAATAAATGTACAAATTACAATAAGCAAAATAGTAAATTGACTGCAAGCTGTCCAAAATGCATTTAACAAACAATATGGCTTAATAAACACCAAGCTAAATGATATACAAGTTTTAATTATTTTCATCCTGAATGATAAACCTTTGACGTATGACACCCCACACACCACTTGTTGAAAGTATTTTGCAAGAAAATGTTCACATTATATTGTAAATTTTTTGGGAAGACAAGGTTATTTATCATAAATGATTAAAGTAATGACTAGAACCATAAAATGTCTTTTTTAATTTCTTGATCATGAATTGAAGAATGAAAGGCTATCCAAGGCTGTCCAAAGATACAACAATAATATACGGAGATTTTTGACTAAGTTTGATATTTCTCTAAAAAAAAAAAAAAAAAAAAAAAATATATATATATATATATATATATATATATACATACACACACACACACACACACACACACCCACCAGGCATAAGTTTTACATTAAATAAGTGGCAAAAATATTTGAATAGAAACACTGAAATAAAGTAAGTTCATATTTTTGAGTGTGTTTTAAACATATATGATTTTATTTCATAACATTTAAAAGTTTTGCCAAGGGTGCTGTTGAGAATCACTGTATTAACCAATGCCAAGTTACCTGGGTGAATATGAGTAAACATTTAATAACCATAAGTTTCAATTAAATCTTAATTTTAACAAAATATTAAAAAAAATAAAATAAAAAATAGCATTTACCAAATTCAGCAAGGCTTTTATGTTAAGGGTATTAACTAAAAGTATGTGTGAAAATTGTGTTTTTTTTCCTATTTGAATTTCTGATGAATCAATTCTTAATTTAGTGATCAAATAATTTTGTTGCAAGTTCTACAACTATAAAACATCCACAGACATTACTTTTGCATTGTTAAATATTTGAGTCCAACAACTTTGAAATATTACATTAACAATCATAAGTATGAATGTAGGTCATTATTTAAAGTAACAGGATACAAATGAAAAGACTAAAAATTAAATTTTTCCATTTCACCAGAGCAGATATTAAATGCATGAGAGCATTATCACCTCTATTTTTCCCTTTTTATGTATGCTTTCTTTTTCTTCACTTTTTCTTGCAATCTTAATGGAATGTGTTAGCATGTATGTTACAACCTACCATTACCACAGAGTAGGGTGTAACACACATGCTAACATGAGATCAAGTAAAATTAAATGATTATATTTTAGTTACAAACACAAACTTTTAAAAACTGTATGCATTACAATATTATCCTCAAATTAAGCTTTGACTAACAATATCATATTGAGATTTTTTTTCCCTTACCAGTCAGATTTCCACTGTCTCTGCACCATTTATATATGAAATTCTCTCCAAGATGTTGACCCTTATAAAGTCTATTGTAGTACTGTATTTGTCCATCTTTGGTAAGTTTCTCTGACCATTCCTGGGCCAAAGCTGTTAAAGATCTGCAAGTTTTTAAAGGAGGACTTCTATGCAGTGCTCGATATTTATTGTGTGATTCCACACACTCTCTCACAAAGGTTTCTAAACTCTGAGGAAACAGTTTTAAATGTTGAACTGCAATGATTGGGATTACAGGTTTTTCATCCAATTCCTCAAGGTTCTTGTGGTCACGTAGAGAACAATTGGGAACAGCAAACTAAAAGGCAATTAAGAGACATAACCAATATTTACTGTTGGCATTTTAGAAGAAGAACAGAAATTAATATATTTTAATTATGCAGAAAATATTTTATTTTTCTGTACAGTTCATTATTGAAAATTATGAGTTAGATTTATAAATTTATATAGAGATTAAAAAAATTAGAAAAAAAATAATTATCCTTTTCTGCACATTTACCTTTTTATTTTTTAAACTGTAAAAAAACAAACAAACCAGTTAAGATTTATGTGGCTAAACACAGGTTGTATATTTCAACAGTGTCAAAAGTTAAGCACTGGTTATGGTTTCCCAATGTAAAGGGGCGTAACTGTTACCAGTAAAGAAATCTGAACTTAATTCAATTTAAGTTCAGTCTTTGACTGAAGATCCATAGGAAAGACATGAAGAAATTTCTACCTGCATATATCTCTTGTTGGGTAAACAGACAATATACCACAATGGTTGATAGAAAAGAATTGATCAGTGATCACTTTATAAATTGTTATTCCATAACAACTTTACCATGCAGATAATAGTAATAGTTAGAAAAAAAAGTTATACCCATAGACTATCTTGTCATATTTAAGAAAAAAAATTCCCAAAGTGAATAATTCAGAAAAACTATTCAGAAATTAAAAAGTCATGAGAAAAAAAAATTGAAAACATTAAAAATACATGTAAATTTTTGGTTGTTATACATTAACATACACACACTTCAGGATTTAATTTTTTACATTTTGAAATTTAAAAGATTTCTTACGTTATCTGGATGTTCTGGGAGGGCAGACTCGATGCTAGTCAAATCAATATTTCTTGCTTTTGGCTTGTCATCTTTTATTGAAATAAAAAATAAGTATCAAAGAGGAGATAACTGTAATTGATATGACAACAATTAGAAGCATAAAAAATGTTAAATAAAAATAACATTCATTAGCATTACTAAATTTTCACTTCATTTGGATTAAATTGATTCCATTATTTCTTTGAAATATCAAGTTAAAGATTTAAGTTATTCAAAAGGGAATTGAATAGTCATACTGATTCTGATTGGCATGACAAAGGGTTCTACTAGGTGGGTAACATCTTCTGACACTTGATCAAAAGTGCATCAGGTTGATCACATCATGGAAAAAAATCCGACATTGTTCTGACAGCTATTTTCCTTGAATATTTCCTAACTGCATAGGAGTGTTGGGTTCATCACACTGAGTTAGAAACACTGCTTCTCACCCCCTCAAAAAAAGGCTAAGGTTATTTCATCTGCAGGGAAAGTGATGGCCTAAGTGTTTTGGGATGCAGAAGACATTGTGTTTATTGACTATCTTCAAAAGTTCCATACTATTAATAGACAGTACTATGCTAACTTTCTGAGGCAGTTAAGAAAGGCTATCAAAACCAAATGCCCAGGAAAACTGATGAAAAAGGTCTTGTAGGTCTTGTTTCATTGGAATAATGCTCCAGTGCACAAGTCCTTGGTTTCAGTGTGTGCCTGTGGCTTTGAACTTCTTGATTACCCTCCTTATTGTCTATTTGTCTCCATCTATCTTCTGTTCCCAAACAGGAAAAATCACTTGGCTGAGAATTAGTATCATATGCTGGTGATGAGTTTTTTTGACCAACAGGATAAAAGCTTCTTCACCAATGGGATCCAATTACAACACTGATGGAAGAAGTGTGTGGACTGCAAGGGGCCTGTGTGGAAACATAAGTCTCATTTGGTATCATTCCACGAGAGTATCTTGGTCAGCATAGGAACCTTTCACTCAACCCCCACATGTGATCAATGCAGCCCCTCACATTTCTTAACTGTGCAGTCTTGATCAATGCCTATTTTATATGCCAATATCATGAATGAGAGACACACAGCGAGGCATAGGTCTCAGCAGAAGTTAGACTTTAAAGCCAATATCTTTTTAAGAGATTTGTAATTTTCATGTTAGAAATTACCTTCTAATTCAAAGAGAAGGATCAAGTGATAAAGATTGGCCATAAAGAAAGTCTTCTTTATCCTATTTGCAGAAAGATCAGGATTGTCACCAGAATGTTTTGAATTGTGGAGGGTTAGTCTTTAAGTTAGGAGATTGTTGCAAGTGAAGTATTTTATTGTAATGCATTTGTGAATTTTAACACTCAGGTTTGGCTAACAGTAACTGATTTGTAGATTTAAAAAAAAACAAACAAACATCAAATTAAAGTAATAATTTCTTTTGTTTTTATGATTTGCAATAAAAAGATATTTTTACCAATATTGACAATGAAAGATGAAATTGTATGGAAATGTGTTCAATGAATGATTTATCTTGTAGGAAAAAGCACACTAAAATTACTTCACATCAAACAATTGTTGACCCCACTACCCTCAAGCAGCAAAAGACCTGCAGGAGATAATCCTATAAATAAGCAAAAAGAATCATTTTCAATAAACAGCAAAATAAACCACATCTTTTCTATAGAAATATGATTTTGCAAGGTAGTTCTTCCGATTAATTTATCAACTCTATAGGTTATTTAATGATGAAATCTAAATATTTTGTATGCAATTTTATTTTTTTTTATTTATTCTGAATATAATGAACCAACTGGAACTGAAAATGCTCTGATTAACAATTGTAAGTTATTATCCATTACACCACTTGTACACCCAAGCTTATAGCACCTAGTATTTCCCAAGTGAGAACCCATCTAGATATGGAGCTTGATCAATGTTGCTTAACTTCAGTGATCATATGGGATCTGGTGTTTCAACCTGATTTGACTGTAAGCCTAAATTAAAATCTTTCTACTAGAGAGAAAAAGGTTTTGAGCACCAAAAAGCATTTTCTACAGAATTTTTAGACCAAATTCTTTCTTTACAGATTTAATACACAAGAGAATTATAACAAACATGGATTTTTGTGCCCACAAAAAAAAAAAAAAGAAAGTTTTTATTTTGGGATGAAGGTCTAAGTTTGTCAATTATTTTGTTAACAGAATCTCTAAATGAGAATTCAGTTAATTCAGAATGAAATGATACAATATTCAAATATAATCCAAATAATAGTTTAATATACCAAATATTTATTGTTTGGATAAATGAATCCCTTTTGTTAACACTTCAGTCAATCTAGTCTTCCAGCCCACATCAGGTGAATTTCATGAGGAGAAAAACTCATTCTTCTAAGAAAAATACAACAGCATATTAAAAAAAAAAAGAAAAAAGAAAAGAAAAAAATCATAAACAATAGTAATATCTTGAGATTCTTAACAAAATTCAAAGAACGATCTGTAATGTAATTGGTGGCACTTGTTTTGATAGCTTTTCACCTTAGTGCCATGTTCACAAATTTAAGCATGTTACTAAATTGGCAACTATATCTTACAGTTTTATTATTGAACTAGCTAGATGCAAAAATAACTTATATTTTAACAGTTTTTTATCTCACGCTTCCTGCATGTGGAACTCCCTTCCAATTTCTTTCTCCCCTATCAATTACAATTTTCAAAAAAATTAAATGCAACATAAATTGCCATCCTTTGTTTTCCTTTATTGTCTTTTTGCTCACTAAAGTCTTCTCATTCTGTTTCAGTCCCTTGTAACCCCTGCGTCCTAGTGGAATTACCACCGTGCTTGGGGTTGGGGTGAATGATTAAAATAAAAAATAAAAATTTTTATGTTTCAGATTATCCTTATTCTATAATTATATAATTTTGTTTTTTATTTAAAATTAATTTAATTTACATTGTGACACAGAAATTTCTATGTTTCAAGATTTTACCTCATCAGGCAATGTTGACTTGTGAAAATTATTTGTATTTGAATGCAGAAAACAATGCTCTACAATATATATTGTATTGAGCACTTTTTAAAAACAGTAAATGCCAGAAAATTCTAAAAATGTTTGTTCTCTTCACCTGGATATATACATAAAACAAATATATAAAAAAACATCTCACCAAGTGTCTGGGTGCTCAGAGGTGGGACATTGAAGAAATAACGACCTGGAATGTTACCTTGGGGGGAATAATTGGCTACAACAATTGAGCGTCCATCTTTGGACATCGATTGGGCAATACCTATTTGTTGGGTTTCTTTCCAAACCATTTGAGTGAAATGACCTGTAACATAAGAAATTCCATAATGTATGAGAACAGAATTAAATCTTCCTTTACTGATAGGATCATTAATAAAACGAATTTATTTATGTAAAGAGCAAATATAAAGCATTATCTTTATAATAAAAAACAGAATCATTTAGCCATTTTGTATTTAAAATATCAATTTGTTTTTGAGTTTATTTGTTTCAAAATGATAATTTCATTTAAAAAGAAAGCTGAACAAAATTGATATAGTGTAGAAGATCATTATTGTCATATTAATGTCAGTCAATCAGTTAAGTACCATATGTGATACATGCTTAGATGATCATGTCTCTTTCAATACATGACTGACCAGGAAGAAGGATTTTCCTGCAGTAGGTTGTCATTACATTTTGCGGTGGACTGACTGCCAACCAAGGCTGTAGAAGCCAATTTGTCCTGCTATTTAACCTATAGCTGGAAGGAGAAGAGACAGATAGATATCTTTCCTGATAGTGTTTGCGCATAAAGAATAAATAAACCTCTTTATAAAGTTCAAAGTTCGTCTTCTACCATTAAGTGAACAATCTGACCTGAGACAATAGCTATCAGCTGACATAAGATGAGTTGAAATGACAGAAAAGGCATTAATAGAAATAATGAATAAAACTTTCTCACAATCAGTAAAGTAACCAAAGTTGAATGAAGCTTATAGTGACATCATAACAGAATTACAAAATGTAATTTTTACATGTCACTTCTATTTTACTATAAGTACAAATAGCAAGTAGTGCATTTTTATATAATTTTACAAATGTCTATATGTGAAAAGAAGAGCAATTTAAAATTAGCAGGTTAACATTCATTTTAGAAAATATTTATTTATCATTGCTTGACTATTTAGTAACAATTTTTGAAGAGAGGCAACCTCTTCTGTTAGCATCCAGCTATTAAAGTTTGTTTGTTTTTTTTGTTTGTTTTTTTTAAGAAACTGAATTTTTGTAAGCAGTGGATGATTCCTTCACTGATTAAAACTGACTTTTATAAGTGTGCGTTACTCTCTCACTCTGAAGCAATTTCTTGGTGGTAAAAAAACTTAAGTGTAGCATGAAGAAGCAGAGACATGTTGAAAATCAATTAAAAAGTTGGTGTAAATTCTCTGAAACAGACAGATTCTTGAGCCAACCTTATCAAATAGGATTGATGATAAATTTAAAATATTAAAAACAAACCTAATTGCCAATAAAGTGTAGTAAACATTCTAAAATGAATTCTTACCTGTCAGAGGCTGACAGGAGTGTAACATTTAACTAACCCCAGGAGAGACTCAATGTTAAACCAGACCATCAAACAAGCCAGGTGCATCAATAGGATAACGTCCTAGTCAGAGGTGGAGATCTGGGCTTCACCCAAAAAGATTGGCAGCCCCAACATGTGAACATGTAACTGGCCCAGCCACATTTGGGGCATGCATGGGAAAGAACTATATAACAGAGATATAAACACCAATCAAAGCAAGAATGGAACGTCCATATTCAGAGAAGATCACAGTGCCATAATCACACTGGTTAACAATAATTCATGCTAATTCAAGTTAAATAAAATGTAATGTTACGCAGATTTAGTCTTTTCTTTAGTAATCTATAACTTTAGTTATACCAGATAATTTTAAGGAATAAAGAAAATCTTTTTGCTTGCATAGAGAGTTGTCTTATAGAAATGAAAATAGATTCAAGAATATTCAAATGGAAAGATGACCATGCAACACTTAGAATATTAAAACAGTTGGATGATATGAGTTGATCAAAAAGCTGGTTGCTTAAGATGATTTACATTTGAGATCTTCGTGATATACCTATGAAAGCCTCGACTCAGTCCATATTTTCATCTCATTCTTGAAAAGCACAAATAGAAAATAACTACAGCTGTATACTCATGATGCAAAGAAACTGAATTAAAAAAGGTTACCCTTGAGGTCATTTTTTCTTAGTCTCAAATTCATTGGTCAACAGAAGAAAATGCTCCATTTAATTTTTGCTTTTCATTTCTTCATTCCTCTCTTTTCTTTGTGTAATTTCATTCACATTAGCTATTCATACATTCATAGGAAATATTAAAATATAAAAAAAACAAATCTAAAAGGTTTCCTCTTTTTGTCATTAAAAACTTAATTTTCAAGGCAATTTTTACTTCCTTCAATTCAACATTTTCCACACACACACACACATATATATATATATATATATACATACACATACTTATTTTTTAGTTTAATTCATCCTTGTTTAAATAAATAAGGTTTTTTAAACTTAAATACAACAGTGAATGAATGATGATCAGGAAAGCAAAAAACAAAGAAGCAATTTTATAATTTGTATTATGAACAGACACTAAAAAGATGTGACCAAACAAAAATTGTTTTTTTTAAAAAAGTTCTCTTTGCTGCACCTATTCATATGTTTAATAAAATAATATTCAATAAAATGTTAGATTTAATTTACAATAATGAATTATGTAATAATTTAAGAAATATTTTAATTAAATTTTGACATATTTTATTTAATTCATAGTGATTAAAATAATATTAAATTAATTTTAGATTTTATTTTTATTAAAAATATTTTTCAATGAAAATATTTTCTGATGTTTCCTCCTCCTCACAAGCAAAACTTTTTTTTTAATTGAACAGAATGAGAGTTCAGTTAAATCATATTTTTAAATCTTAAAATGTTATCTTGCTTTTAGTAGAATGAAAAAAAAAAATGTTCATAATACTTAGTCTTAACGTAAAATTGCATTATTCTAGCATTGAAACATAAAAATATATTTAAAATAAATATTAGTATTTCAAAGTTGATATTTTAATTTTTATTAACTTATAATGGATAAATTTCATTCTGCATATTCTATTTATCCATTGATTTAGTTTGTGATTTTCATTTTATTTCTGTGCATATATTTCTTTTATTAATTCTTTCAATCTATTTCAAGGCATATGTAAGTCTTTGCATTAATATAGTGTATTTGTCTGCTGTCAAGATTACCTCAGGTGATTAGCATAGACAAGAGATATTTTAAGGCTAGATTGAAAACCTAGATTATTTAATCAAATATACAGAATGCGATAGATAAATTGTCGTCTAAATGACTCAAACAGATATATTTGCCAAAACTACACAAAAATATCTAGAGAGAGAGAGAGAGAAGAAATCACATCAGAATCTCCTGCATCTCTTTTGAATGGTTTTCTTATTTAATTTGGTGAATGCTGTCATAATCCTTGTCTTCAGTTCATTTTGGAGTTACTAAGAGTTTTGTTGGTCTCTCACCCCACACATAATCAAGGGGGGGGTTACAGTCTGAGGAGTTAAGTGGCCAGATGTAGTAGGTGATGTAGTCTGGCAGCCATGACAGGCTTTTCCTGCTTGTGTGGCATGGTGCAGATCCCTGTTGCTAGACATAGGATCTTCCAGCAGCCACCCTCTTGACCCAGGGAAGCACTGCCTTCGTAAGGCACTTGATGTAGGGTATGTTGAGTCCGAGCCCCAGTGGGAAATTGTCTGCTCTGTCCTTACATTGACACCCAAACACTGAACTGTTTGTATTGGACCCCTGGATGTAAATGCCAAGCAGTAGCACATACAGTTTTCAAATTTCTGGCAAAGTGAATTGCATCATGCAGATCTTTTTCTCAAAGACACTACCCAACTAACTCTACTATACTGTGCAGTCAAAATAAATAAATAATAAAAAACAAACACACATACATAGGTATGAGCTCAAAATCTTACCAGCATATTCTGATCCATTTCCACTTTCAAAGTCATACAAATCAATTTCACTGTACCATCTGTCACTGACTTCTTTACCTTGAAAAAGAAACAAATCATTCTAAAAAATATATTCAAAGATAATATTCTAATGATTAGTATTTTCAAAGATTAGTTGCAATTGTTTTTATCTTTTTCTCCAGAAGCAAAAATTGGGGGTCATAATAAATGGATCCATGTTTCATCCATTGTCATATTTAAACAAAAATTCCTTCTTGTTGCATTGAAACAGTTACAAACAACACTCTGAATCATCGACACTGTTGTTTTTGATTGACTATGAGCAAATGTGGCACCCACATTGAACACAGCTTTCTCATTGACAAATGTTCATGCAAAATGGTGAATACACTGCCTTCTGATATATTCAACTGTTATCTCATGCAGCTTCAATTTACGATCAATCAAAATGAGTTTGTGGATTTTTTTTTGGTGTTTTCCAGGACAACTGCCAATTTTGGGTGACCTGAGCATTCTGCATCATTTGTGTCTGTAGGACCACATTTAAAGTCAGCATACCACCTCTTAACCATTGTTTCTGATGGAGCAGTGTGAATAACACCTATCAAGATATTGCTTTGCTTGAACAGTATTTTCCCCCCCCCCCCCATCAACACATGAAATTCAGACTTTTCCATTGTTTTGAAAATTTGCAACAGTAGCTTCACTTAAATAACTAATTTGTAAACAATAATTCGATTGGGCCCAAATTTTGTCACATGCCATTTGAAGGTTAGTACTTCATAAAAATCAAATGGATTTTTTATTAGTTGCACCATCTATATATCAGGCCTGGGACTTATTGATTCCAGTTTTATTTATTATCCCAGTCACAACTTTCATTACAAGTAGACATGTCAAAGATGAGAGAATTATTTATAGACGAATTAGCACAACACTTCTGACTTTGATAGATGCATACATACATGCACATGCATTTTTGTTGTTCACCATTAATTAGCACAACTCACGTGTGCTAATGTGTTTCATGCACAATGCAATCATTAGGAACAAATTGATTTTTATACTAAACTGTTAAGATAGTGGAGCAGTCTATTCATTTATTAAGAAATATATAGCCACACAACAAATGTAGACAGGTATACAAAAATATACATATCCAAATTCAAAATATTTAAAGAAAATGCATGTCACTGAAATCAATCTGGAACCACATTTTTCAAAAGATATTTATTTTTATGCAATTGTTAATTCATTTTTCTTTTAGCAAATCTGGGTTATTTTTACAAGGGTCAATTTTTCTATAAGGCAAGGATCACATCTTTCCTCTTAAATAAGATTTAGTTCTTACCAACATAATATCTCGTCTAGCTCCACCATTTTTTAATTTGACTGTACTATTTAAAAAGATCTGTATTATTTTTGTATTTTTTGTTACTACTACTTAGTCAGTTAAGGGCCATATGTGATACACACTTGAGTGATCATGTCTCAAAAGAGATATGACTGACTGGGTAGAATATTTTCCTGTAGTAGGTTGCCATTACTTTCTGTGGTAGACTGGTTGCCAACCAAAGTTATAGAACCCAATCTGTCCTGTTATTTAGTCCATAGATGGAGGCAAAAGAGACAGATTCATGCCTTTCCCAATGATATTTGCACATATGTGAATGCAACAAATTCAACTGGAATTCAAACTCAGCTCTTCAATTTCTCATACTACTTAGTATGTGGTTGTAAAATCTTTGTTTCAAACATTTCATTTGAACCAATATAAGATTTTTACTAGTTGGCATTCTGCATATCAGCTTTATAGAAAATTAGTACTTAGTCAAATACTGATCATTTAAGGGTCAGTTCTTATTTCAGCCATTACATTTTTTTTCTTCTCTTGTTTCATTGTTATTTTTGCAATTAATATAAATATTCAAGGATTTATCATGATGGGATACCGATTTTTCTTGATTTCTAATGCAGCTGATCTGCTATTTTGGTTAAATATTTTCTTTAATGCTTGTGAATCTTTGAAATGTTTATAAATTTGAGGATTCCTCTAGTGTTAAGTGTGTGTGTGGGGGGGGGGGGGGAAACCATAACACATCTTTGAGTTTTATCTTATATTTTTTCCAAGCATACATATTTACATTTTACTTGCTTTCTTCTAAGGTTCCTACATATTTAATGTAAGCTCCAAATACTTCCATATTGCTAGAACAAGTTGCTAATCTATACCAAACTGATTAGGCCTGTTTGGTTATTCTTTATTCCTTATTCTTTAATATAGCAATAGTTCATAGTTAATTTTATATAGCGTCCATTAGAAAGTTTTCCATAATAGATAATAGTTGGGTAGAAATGTGTGTATATGTGCACATATATAAGGAAAAATTAAGGCAAACACATTATTTCATGGTAAATCGGAAGCATAGGCCTATTTCTGGTGAACTATCATCAGCTGCCGTCTTTATTGTACAGAAGATTTTACACAAATGAAATTCACAAAGACCTCAAAAAAAAAAAAAAAAAAAAAAAAAAAGGATCGGTCCCTTAAAAGAGAAAATTTAAGAAAAAATACATCATTACATCAGTTTGGTGAATGCACACATTCATACATAAGCAAATATATACGCAACATATAATCAAAGAGCACACGTAAGAGCAGATGTCAACAAATCTAAAGATTTGTTCAGAAAGTCAGTTAGACTGCTGACCCATAGATTTGAAACGAAAAGAAAGGGGGTTAGGTGAGAGAGAGAGAGAGAGAGAGATAGCAGTAAAAAGAAAGGGTAAGTATCTTAAAGCATAAATGAAAAGGGAAGAAAAAGAAAGAGAGGAATAAATTTGAATTAGAAAGAACAGATGATAGAAGAAAATGAAAATAAAAAATTAAAGAATAAATATATATTAATAGTGAAAGGATAAGAAATTGGGGTCTAAAAAAATTAAAAATATTTAAGAGATAATAGTTAATCCATTGTAATCACAAATACCATCACACCAGTATATAATCAAAATTATACAATCAACAAAACAAATATAATACAATATAAATTTAAAAAAAAATTTATTCAAAAGTAAGCCTAATCAATTCTATTTAAATTTAGTTGTTTAAACTTAATTATTTAGTTTAAAAATAAATTTACATATTACAAGTGAAAGGATAAGAAATTGGAATTTTAAAAAACCCAAGAAAATTAAAAAATTAATCAATCCGTTTCAATCACACTTACCACCACACCACCATATCATCAAAATTATACGAATTATTCGGTTAACAATACAATAATAATAACTTAATCTAGGTAAATTTTTCGGTCAACGGTACAGTTATAATACAGTATAACTTTAGTAATGTAAAAAAACATGTATACATACAACTCACACACACATATACACACACACACACACACAGATATATGAACACACATATATACACTCATACACCTGCAAAAACAAATATGTAAGCATTACCATAGACATATATAAACCCGTATAAAACACAAAAAACAATTGGACCTGCTGAATCCAAGGAAGGAACTAGTTTTTAAATGTCGACATAGGAGCCGTTTTAAGTTATGTTAAACTTTTAGCCCCTCATTCGTTCCTCTGAAGTCTTTACACACATCACACTATGTTTTGGAATATACATTGTTTATTTGTACCTTATTGTTATATGTGCCGAAATTTTTTTTATACGGGTTTATATATATGCGCGTGTGCATACACATTTAAGAGTGTGTGTGTGAGTTGTATGTGTACATATTGTTACGGATATAGATAGCCGCATACACACCTACACACATATATTGAGAATGGTCTCTGCATGGTAACAATGAGATGATCACATGGGAAACTAGAGTCAGCTTTGGAATAGCAGGTCAAGGCTAGTTGACCCAGGTATCCTTAGTAACAAATGTCTAGACAGGAAATAAGCTAGACACAGAAGTCAGTTGAAAGTTGTGAAGCAGCAGGAGTTAGCATTCATGCCAAAAACAAATCATGTGGAAAGCAAAAGTTTGAAGTCAGTTGCAGGTAGAATCTCGACAGAACAAGTCATATTTGCTGAGTGCTGATAAATGATGAATGAAGGGAAAACGTGTATGAGATAATAGCGTAATTTAACCAATTCATCTTGAGCAAACTCCGGATAAGAAAAAAACAATTGAACTTATAAATTCTTATACGTTCTTATACAAGAAAGAAAGTGAGGCGTAATCGTTTTATCAAGAAAGAAATATAGTGACAAAGATAAGAGAAGATTTGTATGCTGGTTTATATTTGTTGAAAGAAGAAAAAGAAAGCGGAGCCGAGCTGTTTATTGAGAAAGAAAGAAATATAGCGACAAAAATGAAAGAAATTGTAATATTATTTGTATGCTGACTCCTACTTGTTAAAGGAAGAAGAAAGGGAGGCCGAATCGTTTTATCAAGGAATAAAGAAAGATAGCAATGAAGATAAGAAAACATGTAATATAATTTGTATGCTGATTCCGGTTTATTCAAAGAAAGTGAAGAAAAGAAAAGAAAAGAGAGATAGCAATGCAGAGCAGTCAACATATAAACGAAGATATTTTGAAAAGAAAGAACAAAGCAGAATTGTTTGAATACAGAAAATACGACGCTGGTTGAAGAAAAGAATAAAGAAATGTGCGAATATTTGTATGCTGAAAATATACTAGTCAACTGAAAGAAACAGAAACAGTTGTAACTACATACATTTCAAGTGTATAAAGAAAGAAGAGGAAGAGAGAAAAGAAAAGACAGTAAAAGAAAAAGAGAAGGAACTGACATAAAGATAAGTTATGTTCTTAGACCCATGTTAGAACACACATACACTTCCACGAATATGATGTTACCACGTGTTTATAAATGATATGGTTATCCCTATTTTATCTTGTGTTAATCTCTTGCATTTGTAGTTGCCTGTATTCATTCATATTTGCTGTTGTATATTGTAAATGGCTATTTCGAATACGTTGGGTATCCGAATATAATTTTGAGGTTCATGTCATTGGACATTCTAATTCATACTTAAATATTTATTTTTATTTTTTCTTTTGATCTTATATTACTTATTAAAATTTTATATCAAAATCATCTCATCTCAACATTCATCCTTGAATTGCTGGACAGCACCATGTTGATATATTGAAGTAGACCTCTGAAGGTTGCCGTTCGATTATACCAATCAAACAGTGATCTTATTTTTTTTGTTTTTTTTTGTTTATCATTGTTCCTTTGTCATGATCTGGGGCAGATAACCTGTATCTGGCCATAGATGTGAAAATGTAATATATCCGAATCGACGTGTAAACATCTTGGTTATTGTCGAGAAAATTATTTTGTCTGAGTAAGGTATGTTGTGGGACCACACAATACTTAAATAGGTAATATATATATATATATATATATATATATATATATAAAAAATGAGAGAGAAATACAGAGCCATCAATTGCCTGTTCATTTGCAAAGGACAGCAGAATTGGGAAAAATCAAAGATGAAGAGGAGGACTGGAAAGAGAGAATGAAGAATGAAGGAAGGAAAAGTGGAAGGTAAGAAAGTCAGAGAGAACAAAACATGGTGGAGAGTGGATGAAATGAAAAAGATGTAGCCAAAAGACAGACTGGCATTATGTCTTTAGTTTTATTACTCCTTTACCTCCTTGAATCTTTTAAAGTAGATGAAGCTTTATCTAAAATTTACTTCCTTTGAGGTAAGTGGTAAGGTAAGTACATACTATGATATTAAATCCATATGTAGATATTTTTGGCTTTGTGCTCAGGTTGTTGTTTTTTTTTGTTTTTTTTATTGTGGGTCACATTATGGAGTTTTATTTTTCAGGGGTTTGGGATTTTAAAATATTTTGATTAATTTTGTTTGTAACATGAACAATTTTTATATCTTATAACAACAAAAATAGCATTTAAAACAAAAGAAATATAAAATGATGAGTATTTTACATGGAATAGATAAGGACATAAACTAGAAGGTGGAAAGTATAAAGGCATAAATTGGCTGGAAACTATTACAAGTACACAAATACACTGATTATTTAACTTGATGCAATGCTCAGTGGACTAGTAGCATGCAAAAATAAGGCAAAGATTGCAAAAATCCTGGGCATCCATATCGGGAGGAAATCCAATCAAAGAATGAAATAAAAAAAAATTTAGCTTTTGAACTTTGAAGTTGTCTTAACTTTGTTGTTTAAACATCCTACAGTCCCACAAGCTGGTGTGAATGTGGATCCGGGTTTTAATAAGTGAGACTGGAGTAGGTCCCACTACTTGAGCCATAGAGGCATACAATCAAGGAGTTGACTCTTGGATCACCAAACCTCTGCATATCACTGCAGTGAACATTTGTTCCCCACCCCCCAGACAAAAGCCACTGGGGCTGAGTCATTTTTAATTCAATCAAGTTCACTTTCTTGACAAAACTACCACAGGGTATGCTAGGTTTTACAAGTAGACAAATCACACACACACACCTAATGTAAACATTTTAATAAAGAAATTTGTGTATATAAAGATACATAAAAAAAAGGTAATTTTGTGCCTACCAGCAATTTCTTTGGGATCACCTGAATACATCACCGCAATATTTTCTCCAATTTTCACACCATCAACAAGTTGTCCACTGTGATGGATATGGTTTGTATTAGCCAAATACTGAGCCCATTTTTTAGCATAATCAGTGAGCACTTGGTCAAGAACTAAAGATGGACACCCATGTTGCATTCGATATTCGTTATGCCTTTTTAAAGCCTCTTCTTGAAAATCATTCTTCACCTGCAACAGAAAATAGTAAAGAAACATGACATGAATGTACTCATCACAAAAATCTGACAAGACACAAATTAATGAAAAATTACTTCATAAATAATTTAAAATGCTATATATGTGGGTAGAGTAGCTAATATCAACATAAGAGATGTACAAGTTGTAAGGAGTAAATTGTCACCATTTTATATTTTTAATTTTGCACATACACATTGTTTTCTATTTTGTTGAATGCACAGTGTAGTAGGGACAGCTGGACACCATTTTATGAAAATGAGCACTGTGGTACAGTGCCAGAAATTTGGAAAAAGGTATGCTGTACTGCTTGGCATTTGTACCAGAATCTTCAATACAAACATGTCAGAGTGTTTGGGTGTCAATCTGAAAACAGTGATGAATATTCAGCAGGAGTCTAATGGTGATTATGAAGGTACAACAGCTTGGAAAACTTACTGATCATTCTGGTAAAAAAAAAAAAAAAAAAAAAAAAAAAAAACTCCCAAATTTGTTGGTGAGGGCCACAGACTCAACATAGAAGCCTACATCAAGGTAGTGCTGCTCTAAGTCAAGAGGGTGGCTGATGGAAGCTCCTATGTCTTGCAACAGGACTCTGCACCATGCTACAAAAGCAGGAGAACCCAGTCATGGCTGCAAGACAATTTCTGCAATCACATCACTCCTTTCATCTGGCCACCTAACTCTCCAGACTGCAACCCCGTTGATTATGTGTGGGGTGCAGTTGAGCAAAAGACCAACAAAACCCCTTGTAATATCTAAGATGATCTGAACTATATATGATTTGTTGTATACAGTGATCTTAAAGTCATCCAAAATCTCCAGCTCACCAGAAAACCTTCAGTCCTACATCCGGCAGGGGTGGGGTTGACCTGGGTTTGGGTGTTTTCCACCTTTAGATTTAAACTTTTCCTTAAAATTCCATATTCTCAAAATATCTTTACTCAAGTGGTTTTCCAAATTTGGGCTTGTCCAACACCTTTTTGTAAGTAGTTAGAGGAATCAAGCAGCTCCATTTATTCCAACTCACTTCACGTCTCATCTTATACTACCACTCCATATGGGTAGCGCCACGACCTTCGTTATAGAAGTTCGTGGTAGTGCTAATATCTGTTACCTCTCCCACTTTCTTAGCAGCTAACTCTACCCCATTCCTAGGGCTGGTGTAACAAATCCACCTTCAGATAGCATAGCAGAAACAAGAGATTTTCAGTCATCAGTTTGTCTCATGCTGTGATTTCTCAATACAACCAAGAAGTAGAAAAAAAAAAAGGAAAGAAAATTATTTCCACTCTCTTTAAAAACAAAAGTTTATCTTTGAACAATACATTTTTACACTCAACAAAACACACAGCCTTTTTGCCCATGATAGTAATTAAATTTTCCTTATCACCTGTATTCAAATGAATATGGATTAATGTTTGGATATAAAATTTTTCTCTAGATGAATGTTGCAGAAATTAAGGAATGAATGCATCAGACTGGCTTCTATGTCTGTAGAAGTACTTCTCTTCTGGGTGGCTGGCTTGAAACATGTTCTTCCTGTCTTAGTCCAAAGGAATCATGTTATTTGGGGTTTCTTTATAAACAATTTTTTCTTCTATTTGACATCTCAAGGATATGGTTAATGGTCTCCTTATTAGCAGGCAGAGGGAAGGACAGGTAGTGTTGGTTTTACTCAAGCTTATTGAATTCCGTTGAGTTAAGTCTGGCTTTGATTCTCCTTGGAATTATTTAAAAAACACGATTTCTCAATGCATTTTTTCATTTTCTTCAACTTTTCAGTCTGTCTTCCTGTGAATCTCAATAATTATCTCGTTAGAAGACTTTCCTTCCTTTTTTTTTTTTCATCAATCTTCAGAGATCCCAGTGTTACATCAGGTTTAAATTAAAACTGCAGACAAGCAATTTTTATGTTAGTGAACATTTCCATGCAAGAGAATGTAGGTTTGGCTCAATAAGTGTAGATATTGTCCAAATATTTGTGATCAAGCACCTTTAGCCATACTTCTGCTGGTTTTTTTCACAGGTACATAATCCAAAATCTGGAAAATTATCAAAAATGAGGTTGAAAATGCTCAATCACAAACACTTGGCAATGTCTATATATACTTAATGGACCAAAGTATAGACTTGTAGCGGGATATGGCCTAATATTCCACATTTTAAATTTTATGGCTTAGGTGAATAACAATGAACACACAGACTAATAATGAATGAAGAAAATTCCGGATTTTGGTAACAAAACAAATATTTATATTCATAACAAAACAAATATTTATATTCATAACATGTACAAAATATAAAGTTGAAAATATATTCTGAGAGAATGAGGAGAGAAAGTAATTGTGACTTTAAAAATTAATTGTTCAATGAATTGATGCAAGAATAAATTCTCTCGTTATGTTCAATAAAAAAGCATGTACATAAAACAGTTTGTTCAAAAAAGTTGCTTGAAAGTGAGTTCAAAAGGTATATGTAGAAAATGTTGAATATTTATTCCTTTGAGAAAATTAATAAAAATGTGTGAGGGAGTGAGTAAATATATTAATTTAATGAGTGAGTGAGTATGTTGCAATTTAGGTATGTGTGTTACTTAACTTGGAAAAATTCAGCAAGTCATAGTTGCATGGATTTCAGTGATGCACAGTTGACATTCAAATTCTCACTGAGGATTTTATCATAGGTTTCCTTTTATGCAAGTCAAGTGGATCACAATGAAAATTGAAACTTTTGGCACAAATTGATCTAAACACATTTTATCACATGTTCTAAAACAAATTGATCTAAACACATTTTATCACATGTTCTCATGTGTCTTTAGCTTATTAGCCAATCAGAAGATTTACCCAATTTTACGTTTTTCCATCCAGCATTTGTGCAAAACAAATATGAGTTATCATTCAGAAGTAGGTTTTGTGCTAATGTAAATTTTTTTATCTGCACTCATGAGGAGTGCGATGTATAAATTGTCATATCTGCTTTTTAATTAAACTTTGCATGGTGTATTCTACAGACTCTTTATTATGCAAAAAAGAGCTGGCTTTAAAATTTGATGAAATATCAATGAAAACATGTTGCCTAAATACAAATCTTTATAAGACCCACTGTAATATTTCAAATGGTGGCTCATCTTAGAGTCATAGGAACAACTATTTTTCTGGAGTATATCATTAATGCAATTCTTTAGAAAAAGTGGAGAAATTTCTAAAGCTGTAGAATAAATGAATCCTATATGGAAAGATTAATATATTAATACTAGTCTGGCACAAGGTTACAAAGAGAGCACTCAATGAGAATCAAATTCACTACTTGGTAGTCATGGCCATCCTGATTAATTGGCTAACCTTTACTTCATTTCAAGTCAGTAAAGTCTCAATAATATTATCAAAAGGCTAAAGCTGAAAGACAAGTTATGGACTTAAATCCTGACAAACAAAACATTAAACAATAAAGCACCTAATAACCTCTTTCCAAAAATTGAACATGTTTAACCAGACTTACAAATGTGGATTTGTATTCAATTCCATAAGGTACATTTCTCATTATTTACAAATTAGACATGAGAATGTGCCTCCAACACCCACCCACCATAAAAAAAATAAGCAGTACAAGAAAAATATTGTAGTGGGTGGGAATCTCATGACAAGTTTGTCTGGCTGATGTTAATTACATTAAAAATGTTTTTACTCAAAATTTGATAATCACTTTATGAAACAAGAAAACAGTCAAAGATCTGAATGACAATCCACTACCCTCTCCACCCTCGAGCATGTCAGTTTTATGGTAAGATTGATGCTTTAAAAACATGTAAATTATTATACATCACTTTGGAACCATTTTATGGAATGGTTAAATATTAAATTTTAAAATAATATTCCATAAGTCATAATGTGAATAAGATGGGTGTGTGACAAAATGCAATTTCCATGAATTGGGTTTTTGGGTAAGATATGTTGTTGGATAATTTATTTTAACAAAAATAATAGGTGGAGGAAAATTTTAAAACATTTAATAAGATTTTTATATTGTAGTATTTATTCACATATTTTTTAGAATATTTAAATGTTTTTTCAAACTGTCACTATGTTAAAAAGTGATCTGTGCTGCTTACTTAATGAAATAAATGTTTGTAGGTCTTCTGTGCATGCAACATTTTTCTGTTGTATTGTAATTATTTTGTGATGAGCTCTGCTCTATGGTCCAGTAAGATGTAAAAATTGTCAAATCAGAGCACTCCCTGAAATCCAGTTGTAGTTAGACACCTTTTCCAATGTTGCATTAAAAGTTTGAATAAAGTTATCCACACCGCGCATCTAAAATTGCTTAACTGAATAACATTAACAGTCCACAATTCTTCCCATTTTTGTACTGAATATTTTCAGAGTTTGACAAAATTTGTATGTTTTACATATAAAAAATATTTATCAATCAGAAAAAATGTGTTTATTATTGGCCTGTAAATGTTACTGATAATATAGTTATTTTTAAATTATATAAATAAACTTATTTCCTCTTAAACTGCAAAGGCACTTCAAAATTCATATGCACTTTATGAGTAAAAGTGAAAAAATCAATCAATACAATTTTAACATTTCCAGCACCAGCTTTTTTTTTTTTAGATGCAGGCTTGCCAAAGGCAGAACAATGAGGTTTTCTAAGACTAAATGGAAAACCAGTATAATATGTGCAGATACACAACAGGACAAAAATGCTAAAAAAAATTTTAATTTTTCCTTTCATTTTTCGAAGCTCAACTCAAGTTGTTGAGTTTAATAATGCAGAAAGTTTTGTTCTTTTTTATTGGCCTTAAGATTTTGGTCAACAGTGTAATTACATATAGAGTACAGGTGCAAAACTGCACTTGTAATTTGAAGTTCTTTTTGGCCATAAAAAATTTTCTTTCAATCTAGCATTCAAATGATTCAACATGAATTTTTTCAAAATTTGTATGGCATCTTTCATTAAAACTCTCCAGTTGTCAAATTATGAGGCTTTCTGAAGTATTTTTTCTCCTGAATTTAAAATCTATTTTGAATGTCTGCAAACTATTCCTCATATATGCATAACCCAAAAAGAGTTAAGTAAACTGCAAAAACACTTAAAATTAGTTCAAAGTTGGTGCTGAGAACTTTTGTATCAGCATTTAACCTTGACTACAAATTTTGTTATTGAATTCTGAGTTTTTCATAAAAAATTGCATAAATATGATGTGTATGGTGAAAGTGATGTGTAAATATGAGGCATTGGAAAAGAAATGCAAGAATTTAGTTAGATTTTTGGAAGTTAAGCTGAGAACTTTTCAGCACATCCTACATGCAGAGTTTCTTGCACCTTTCATTTGAAAACATTAAAAAAATAAAATTAAAAATTAAAAAAAAATAATATTAAACTGATGATTTATTCATACTTATATATTGTTTTTAAATGTTGACATTATGACAAGGAGCTATTTGAAATACTAGAATAACTTGATTTACATAAGAAAATATTTGAGTAATTCATAACATTTACTTGGAATAAAAAGCCTGCATGCTGATAAAGAATGAGTTCAGTGAATGCATACACAATAAAAAAAATAAATAAAAAGTGATATATCCTGAAAAGGAATACAGTATAAATAGATCAGTTGAAGAATGGTACTCAAAACCAGGAATACGGTATAACAGATTTATTTTACTAAGGTACAATTAACAATAATACACATATAGGCAAGCAACGGGTTGGAGCGGAATAGACTATCGAATAGTGAATGTCTTCGCCTAAGACCTTCCTCCTTCGTACTGCTTGTTACCATCTTTTATCAGGTAGAGCATTCTATTCTCAAGGGATGGCAGGATATTCCACTATATCACCTTCCCCCGAGGTAAATACTTCCTAGAATTTTGCTTTTAATACCTTTTTCTCTTAGGATCTAGACATAGCCGTTTAGTCCTTTTCCTTTTACTTCTCCTGTCCATCCCTGTGTCTTCACTTTTAGGAGAATCAGTAGTTCTTTGTGTAGATGTTACTTCCATAGGTACTCCATTGTTAGTAGGTGGTTGAATCTGAAAGTCTCTTAAGTAAATCGAATTATCCTCCTAAGCAATAATCAAGAAATCTGGCTAGCCACAGCGCTTTGTTCCGAACAGAGTTCTAAGTTCGCAGCAAGTCTAGTTTTTTTTTCTCCAGAATGTTGCAGAAATTGCTGAAGTGCTGGGTTATGGGTAAGTTGGCACAGTTCATCATCAGAGTTGGAATCGAGGTGGATTTCTTCTTCCGGGCTGGATCACACTGTCTTTAATTCTGTTCAACTGGCAATTTCTAAAACCTTGTCTGCCAAATCACTTCTTGTTTATCTTTAACTCTGATTGGTCGATTGGTGACAGGCTTCTCTATGGTTGGCACCCAATGGCATGACATTTGTCTGTCTACTTCTATCAGCTGGGAACTGTCTTTGGCAGGCAGCGATTTTTCTATGGTTGCCATCCAGCGGCATAGCATTTATCTGTCTATCATCACGTCTGGGCTGGGAACTCGACTGGAACTTCAACTCCTTGCACTGCCTTTGGTCCCTCGGGGCTTCTGTATTTATGCCTATGCCATGGTGTGGGGCTGACAGACACTGGGTGTCTAACACCTCATTGCGGCAACCAGTAGAATGCTGAGGTAAGCTGCTGCTTGCTGCAGTCTTTAGTTCATCCAATGGGATTAGTCTTATTTCCATGACGTCAATTGCTGGTTGTCTCCCCCTTTCGGGGTGCTAGTTCATGGAACCAATGAGATACCTGTCTTTTGACATCATCTTCCTATACCCCTTTTCTGAGCTGGACTTATCTGGTGAATTTTCTTTCTCACAAAATAATTTTGGGGATTTATTTTAATCAATCACTATTTACCTTTTGAACTTGTCATAAAGCCTTTATGACTAAACTTTTTCCTTGCCTGAAACAACCAGACAAAGAGAAAGGCATGTGTTTACATTATCACTTAGATAAGAATTTTTGCATCTGCGTTTCCATTATCTGTATTTTCGGTCACAGATATTTTCAGAGCTTTCTGTTGATGACAAGATATTTTGTTATCAATTCCTTTTTCATGCTAGCCAGACAATTTCTTAATTTCACTTGTCACCTTTAGTGGGTGGTCTTGATTCTCCCAACTTCCAGTGTCAACCCTTGGCCAGGGCATCTGAATTGTTTTTACGTTTTTAATCAAATTATCAATGTCTATTGTTCTGTGTTTTATCTAACCTTGGAAATAAAAAAAAAATAAAAAAAATAAAAAAAAATTTATTTTCTTTTTCCCTTCTCAGGTTTAGAATAACAACAAAGAAAACAAAACTTGTTGCCTTTCATTTCTTTTACCTTTGCTCATATTTGGAGAATAAAAAATTCATTTAGTACATTTGATCTATAATAGTAATTTCTCATGTTTAAGGAATTTTTCCAATCATAGTTAATAAATAATTAATAAAATTAATTACTTCTGTTCCGCTAAATATTGTTACAGTAGTATAAACCACAGCTGGATTCTATAGATGGTGAACAAATACAAATGTGCCTAAGCAGACGTCTACGATAGGGATTGGTTAGCCCCCTTAGTAGACAAGCATAATCAGATATGAGTGGGCAGTCATTATTTAAAGACAAAATCTTATTTGTAGTTCTAAAATTTATAAAAACTTCAAACTTGAATGGACAATGTATTTGGGTTTGATGTGTGTGCGTGTGAAAAAGACATGATTTTTTGGTAAATTTGCTTATTCTTAGTTTCATTGTGAATGATAAGTGGGAGTGAATAGTTATAAAAAGAAACATTTTGGATATAAAAGGAACATTTATTATGCAAAGAAGAAATAAAAGGAAAGAAAATGAAAGAATAAAGAACATGAAGAAAAAACTGAAAAGGAAAGAGGAAAGAAAAGAAAGTAAAGATAAAATTTCTTTATGAAATGGAGAAAGAGAGGAAAAAAATTCTAAAAAATAAAATGTTAAAAGGAGAAATAAAATACATAAGAGGAATGTAAAAAAAAAAAAAAGAAAAAAATAGGAAAGAGAACAAACTAAAAATATTGAAGAATATTGATAAATAAAAAGACAAAAAGGCACTTTTTCACTGAGTAAACAAAATTATATATATAAATGAAAGTGGGAATGAATATTAATTGAAAAAATATTAAAAGTTAAAATATAAACAAAGAAAATTTAAAGAATTATTAATAAAAAAATAAATTGAGGATAAGTAGCGGAATGGGAGAGGAGAAAGAGAAAAGGAAGAAAGACACAAGCACATATGAATACAGTGTGTGTGTGTGGGGGGGGGTCACCTTGTGTTTCTTAAAAGAGCTTCAACAAAAACTAATAAAATCAGTTTAGCTCCTGCACCAATGAGAAAAAAAATATATAGTTAACAAAGAAACTCCTATTTCCGCTATATTTAATGTGACATTAAAGTTTCACATTCTTCTAAAATTGGGAAGAAAAAGAAAAAATGTTTGCAACAAGCTTGTTTTGTTGGCTGTGTATTGTATAGATAAAATTCTGACTTTTTCACAAGGTTATTTTTTTTATTCAAAATATATATTCAGATTTAGTCATTGCAATGTGATAAATTTTTGTTAAATCATTTCAAAATTAGTTACAAATCCATTAAGAAAGTTTAAAATGGCGTAATACTGGATACAGTACAATGTTAAAACTTCTTGTGTGGATCAATACTGATGCACTTTTTCCAAAGAAAAACTCAGTTACTGGATGTAAGAATCACTTGAATGATAGAGCAAATTTTTCTGTGTCACATCTCTTTAGGACATGGGCAATCATGGCTCTCCAAAACTTTCTATCTCTTGTGGCCCTTGAAGAGGTTTTCCCCTTTGCCAAGTCCCCTCTCTGCCATCCACTCACACAATCATTGCTTACTCACCATTCTTAGAATTCTCAGTATGCTTCTGCTGAACCACATTTCTGTTGCCTCAAGTCTTCTCATTACCCATGAGGAGATTGTCCAACATTCAAAGTCATACAAGGGTATAGATATCATATAGCAATCCAGCACTCCTTGTTTCTAAAAAAGTCTGTTTCTTAATATTTTGCTTAGCTTTCGGAATACATTTTTTGCTAATCCAATACATGTCTTGATTTTGATGTCACATTTTAGCAGATTACAAAAAGAAAAATGCTAGTTACAAGAATGATTCAATCTGCTGAAATGCAAATTTAAAAAGTTTTCCTTTTTAAATTTTCATGGAGAATTTATCAATGTAATAAGGAATGTAGACATTTTAATATGATAATTTAAAAATATATGTTGGAAGCATAATGGTTAACACAATGTAAAATTCAAATTCTAGTTGAGTATATTGTGTTTACTTCTCACTAATGCCATTGAGAATTATCATGAAACCATTTATTCTCCCTTTTCTTATGCCATGGGTTAAATAGCAAGGTAGACTACTCTAGTGAGAGCCAGTCTAGGAGACATCCAAATTCAAAACTGGAGAAAGCAAATGTAAACTATTGCTTTCTTTATTAAGTTATAGCAACTTGTACATAATAAAGAAGATGTGGAGAGCCATAAGATTTAAAATTTAATATCAATCTGACAGAAAGACAAAAAAACTATTCAGAGAAGACTACACTTTAATTGCAATGAGAAAATGTCTTGACTAATCTCATTTTAAAATAAGAATTGATACCTAAAGTTTAAAATGAAAAGGCTTTTTGTGAAGTATTTAGTTTTAATTTTAAGCTAATAGAATAATAGTTTGCTGGATTTAAAAACTAATTTAAATTAATTGGAGTTTTTTTTTTGTATTTTGTTTAAAAATAAAAATAAAAAAAAACAAAACACATTGCAGATTTCAGCCATCTATCAGGACATTTACTCAGGTCTCAATAAGAAATCTGCCATGGCTGACAAAGTAAACCTGGCCTTCAAAAGGACTTAGAATCTGCAACTGAATGGGGTAGAAAATGGCTTGTAAATTCTTACAAAGCTGCTCTTCTTTAACTACTGTAGAGAAACTTTCTTACCTACCATCAGAATGGATGATGCTAGTCTTCAAGAGAGCAACGCACCTCGCCTCCTTGGTCTTAACTCTCTCAAATGAAATTACATCAAATCCATAGCTCCATGTACTGCTAGGAAGATTGAGTCACTGTCAGTTTTTCTCGTCAGAATCCATTTTGCACATTTATAAATCTACCATTCGTTTGTGCTTTGAATACTGTTGCCATATCTGGTCAGGTGATCCTGCTAGTCATCTTAAGGTTCCAGACAAAATCTGCAATATAATCAATTCTGACTTAGTAGCTTACCTTCAGTCACTTTCTCACAAATGTGATATGGCTTACACAATTACAGAAGTGTTGGATTTTATCCCAAAAAGAAAAAAAAGTATAGCTTCCAAAGAAAATAAGTCTCAAAAGGGGAAATGTTGTGGTTAGAGCCAGTTACTCTCCTATCATTAATGGACTGCTCCCATAATAAGTAGTTCTGAGTAATTATCTAGAATGGAAGAGGATAATAGTATTGCAATGACTTGTCTTGCTGAGTATTGAATATTATTGGTTTATCCAGAAAGTTCATGCCAATTTTTAAGGAAAGTTAAAACTAAAAACAAAATTATATCATTAAATACTTATTAAAATAGATATGAAGTCTTTTTGTTGCATGTTTCTCTATTTTTCCTTTGATTTAAAGATTCTGTCTTAAAAGGACTCATTAAGGTATTTTTCTTTTTTTTTATGTCATTCAAAGAATTAAAATTTTAACCATTAAGATTATTTTGCAAGTACCTGAATAAATGAAAATGCAAAGGATGAATATAATGGGTGAGATAACATCCCAGCCAAGTTGCAACAATTTTGCTGGGTCACACACACACACACACAAAAACAAACAAATACTAGGTCTGGTATTATCTTGATGGAAAAAGAACACTTTTCTTGTTTGCTAATTCTAGACATTTTTCTGAAATTGCTGCCTTTAATGCATTCAGTTGTGAGCAGTACTTTTCAGAATCAATTGGTTACTTGGCAGAAGCTCATAGTACAGGAATCCTTTCGAATCTTACCAGACATATAGCATGACTTTCTTAGGATGAATACCTGCTTGTGGGGTGGCTAAATTAACTTGTTGCTTATCCCAGGATCTTTTTCACTGAAAATTGTTGTAAACAATCCATTTCTCATCATAGTCACAATTTGATTAAAAAAGGGTGCATTTTCATTGCATTTATACAGCAAATTATAGATAGAAATGTGATCAAAAAGTTTCTTTTTGCTCAGATCACATGGTACCCAAACATTGTAGCGACTTGAATACCTAATCTTCACTAAGTGCTCATGGAAGATGGATTGCAGTAAATTTAGTATCTGCTAATTTTCACACTGATCAAGAATAATCCACATTGCGCAAAGTCTATTTAGTTATCGTCTGTAGTTGGTGGTGAGGAGAGTGTCTTCCTGATTGTTCATCAATAAGGCTACAATCATCAGCATTAAATTTAGTGAACAACTTTTGTACATTTCTGTTAGCAAAGCACTTTCACAATACACAGCACATCTTTTTGTTGCTTGTGAGACATTTTTGCCTTTACAGTAATAAAAAAAATGTCTAAAATGCACCTGATGGTCTTCCATTTCCATAAGGATGCAAAATTGACATGAATTAATTTTAAAGTTTCTATCTCAAAAGATAGTTTGAAGTGTGTTCTAATTGGAAATATAAGCATATTATATCTTTCAACAAATTTGACATGTTCTAGCATGTTGGAACATGAATGACTAAAAATCAGCATGAATTTTCCAGACAACCCAATACTATCATGTCTGGCTGTTAAGTGTTGTGCCTTGCCAGACCCCATATTACAACAATTTCTTTTATTGTATTTTTAAATGTTTGCATAAATTCAATTAAAATAAGCAGAAAAAGTAAATTTAAACAAATAATTAGGATATTGGAGAAATTCATATTTTTCTTCATGTAAATAATGAGGCTTTCAATATTTTCACATAAAATGTAACTGGCATTTAACCTCCACGGCTTTTTATGTATAACACGAATCCCATGAATAAAGACTTATTAGTTTGAAGATAATTTTTCATAGATGACACAAATCCAAGGTAGAGATATGCAAGGCAATCTACTGATCCACATGTAAAGAAGCCAGTTATTTTTATGGATACTTCGTCTATCCATACACAAATTTAGATCTATGAGCCACTCATATATGCTGACACAATCAAAATTAATTTTTGCAGAAAAAGTATGTAAATTTTAAAGAGAAGCAAAAAGTTTAATTCTCAGGTCAAATTACATTTGTTAGGGACAAGAAAAGGAGTTCCCCCAATTATACATATATATTTAGGTCATGCAATGAAAACTGCCCACAGCTAAAACCTTGGGTGGGTGGAGAAAAGCATCATGTAACATCACTCAAAGATATTTAGTAACTCTGGGTGTTGATCACAAAATACGGTCAAATTTCCCTCAATGTTAATAAAAATTATTAAAACAAAAAAAAAAACAAAAAATTATTAAAAGACAGCTGATAAATCTGTTAATGCAACAAATTTAGCAGTTTAAAAAAAATAAAAAAAAGATAAAAATAAAACAAAAACATGACATCATGTTGCTTGAGTGGCTTCAAATAACATCCACCCCACACTGCATATGTTTGGTCAGCTATATCTGTTTAGTCTATAAGAGGAGGGTTTATCAGCCTTTTCTTATTCATTTATCCAAAGTGGTTTAATGGTTACCAGAATGGAAATAGAATCAGCAAATGTGTTAGAATTTTAACTGAGGCTACTTATGTTTACTTAGCACTGATTCCCATAGGTTACTACAATTAATTTTATTGTTAGATTGAAAAAAATACTTCCCTGTTAGTAAATCACAACACTCAAGAATATTTCAACAGACCATTCTCATATATCATGCCCAGGTGATAGCAATAATAAAATAAATATTTGAACTAAATTCAAAGTAAAATCAACAAAAATGTGATATAAGTTTTCATTTGAAATCAAGAATCTGCTTTGAATTGTAAAATGGCCATAAAACTAAAACCACTTTCTGTACAGTTCTGTCACTTTCACCATAAACAAAACACTTCTTTTTTTGTTGCTTGGGAGGCATTTTTTTTTTACAGTAATAAATGGAAAAAAGAGAAACTGAAGACTCCATAGATCATAGTCCATTGGTAGTGACAGTAATTGTGGGAGAAGTTTCCCCCACTCTCACTAAGGAAAAAAAATCTATGTTCTTGCCACTTGAAAAGCATGCAATAATAAAACTTTTCAAAAGTAGAAAAAAAGTAACTTTTAATGAGGAAAAAGAGAAAGAGTCACAGCTTTCATGTGAATTAAAAAGACAAAACACAAGTAAATTATATTTTATGATGGGAGAACAAATACAGTTGGGAAATTTATCTCTCAAGTGAGTTCTGGTTAATATTGCTTGAGAGCAATGTATTCAGTGCAAAGAGCAAACAGTTTAGAAAGATGAAGATAAAAAGATTTTCTTGCTTACGCAATGTGAAAAGTATTTATTTCTAATTATTCATGTATAATACACACCCATGACTTTGGACAACAAAATTCTGTAATAAATATCTCTTGTATAATATGCATAGACATTTTAGAATTTGTAACAGCTAAATTTAACATTTGTATCAAATAATAAAGAATTTACATTAGGTACCAACACAAGATTCACAATATCTAAGGTTTAAAATTAATTTTTAAAAATGAAACATCTTTCTTGAAGCTTTTATTTTAGTTTTAATTTCAAGCTAATAAAATTTCTAAAAAGCAAAATACTTTGCAGTATTTCAAAACTAAATTAAGTTTTTGTTTTGGAATTGGTAAAGAAAAATCTGATTTTTCACCATCTTTCATCAAAATGTAATTCTCTTTATTAAAAAAATATTTCAAAAATAAAATATACTTTTCTGAAACTTTATTTGTGAAATATTAGCCAATTTAAAGTTTAATTAATCTGATTTCTTTTGTAAAACAGGAGCACCAGTTTTAATAACTGGTTCTTCTGTTTTACAAAAGAAATTGATGATCTTAATTCCCTGAAGACTCATACAAATATTAAGCAAGACAAAATTTAATTTCTTAAAATTTTTATAAAATTAAATAAGTTGGAATAACAGAAGTAACAAACATATTTTAACAAGTTTTTCTAAAAATAATGATAATTTATAAACTTCATTCATTTGTGAATTAGTCCTAAAAGTTTCATCAAAATTTCTAATCTTTGGTCCCACTGCTAACACACACAAAAAATAAAAATAAAAATAAAAAATAACCAAAGTTTTGATTGATTGCTTAGTTTTACAGCATTTAGGATGGGGTATGTTGAAAAAAGTTGTTAAAGGGTTGGAAAGTTGATTTTGTAAATTGTCGGTTTGTCAGTTATTAGGTTAAAATTATATCTTATACAGATTAACTTTCTTAAAAAGGCTAGAATTGTATTTGTGTTTACTTTTCCAAACAAGTTCTTCAGATTGACATTATAAAAGGATTGGCAAATAGCGGTAAGGTCACCACAATCAAGTAGAAAATGTTTTACAGAATAAGTTTCCTGGCATGCTATGCATTCAGGAGGATCTTCAATTTTCAGACGGAAAGAGTGTGTTTTATGTGCATGTCCTATACAGATAGAGGATAAAACCACTTCTTTGTGTAATTTTCTAATAGCTGGTAGCCATTCTTTAAAAATGGGTTTAATTTTAAAAAGCTTGTTCTGACAAGAGTTCCATGACTCTTGCCATTTCATCATAAGATTATTAATAAGTGATTTATAATCTCTATAGGGAACTTTTATATTACTTATATCAAGTTTTAGAGAGTTCTTTGCAGCCACATAGGCTTTTTCATTTCTGCAAAATCAAGTGTGGCTGAAGATTCAGCAGAAAATAATGGTTTTGTTTTGGGAGATAAAAATCAATCCCTTGTAGTAGATTAATGAGCAGTGGATTGTTTAAATTTGTTCTTTTAATAGTACTAATAATTAGTCTAAAAATGTAATGATTTTATTAAAGATAAGATCAGAGATAAAGCTAAGTCTATGGCTGTAGCTTCAGCACTAAAAAGTGAAGAGTTGTCTGGTAGTCGTTTTCTGTAGAACAGTGTCATTAAATACTGCAGCATATACAACTTCGTTTTTATCATTTGAATCATACCAATTCTATATAACACGCTAAAATTTCCCTTCTCCGATTCCATTTGCCTATGGCTTAGGAGTGACTGACTGACACACCAAATCAGTCAAGTTTCAATCCCAACCAGTAGCAAGTGGATGTCTAGCCACACTTATGAGCTGTGATACAGCAAAACAGGCTTGTATGTGGATGACAAATCTCTGATGTTTGATACATCATACATTAAAAGTCTGCCTCCTACCAAGCGCCCATAGCTCAGAGGTAGAATCGCTGACTGACACCAATTCGGTCGAGTTTCAATCCTGTGTTAAAAGCAAACGAATGTCTAACCGTACTAATGATCTGTGATACAGCAAAACAGACAGATCTATTTACCGATGACTATATATATCTCCACTACAAATCGTACATTTGTTTCGACATTGAAACTTCAATGTTTCATCAGGCAGTATGGATAGGAATGGAAAGCCTCTTTTCTTATATTTGGTCAGTTGTGTGTGGGATGTTGGTGGTGGTTAGTGATAAGGGAACAAGTCTCGTGTATTGACTGTTAGAATTTTGAAGAAAGTGGTGTAGGTAGTTAAAATGGTTGATTAATGAGAGTCTTTGGTTTCTAGACAGATTTAACTTTAGCAGTTAGAATGTAAGTTTTTATTATCTTGCGACTAGACTATATCCTTTGGATTTCTTAGAAGAGTCGGTAAGGGGTGGGATGCTTATTTTGTACAGAATATTTTTGTATTTAAGCAGAGTCTTTATAATTAATGTAAATTTGTATATTTAATCTTAATTTTGGATTTAGGAAATAGATTTTTCCTATTAAATTTTAAATTTTAATTAGATCAGTTTGGAAACCGATTTTTTCTATTAAATTTTTAATTTTAAATTTCTTTTCTTATACTTAGTCAGTTGTGTGTGGGATGTTGATCCCACACACAACTGACCAAGGGGGGTGGGGGTTTAGTGATAATGGAACAAGTCCTGTGGATTGACCTTTAGAATTTTGAAGAGAGTGGTGTGGGTAGTAAATATGTTTGATTAATGAGTGTCTAATTTCTAGACAGATTTAACATTAGCAGCTAGAATGTAAGTTGTTTTTTTTTTTTATATCTTGTGACTATCCTTTAGGATTTCTTAGAGGAACAGGTTAGGGATGGGATGCTTATTCAGTACAGAATATTTTTGTATTTAAGCAGTGTTTTTATAATTAATCTAAATTTGTATATTTAATCTTAATTTTGGATTTAGGAAATCGATTTTTTCAATTAAATTTTAATTAGATCACCATTTGCAGTAAGATTTAATGTAGGAGGTAAATTTTAATGTTAAAAATTTTAGCTAATAGGTAAGCAGGTAATAAGTGCGTAATAAGTAGAATTTTATGTAGGAAAAAAGATTGAATGTTTGTATTTAAGGTAATAGGTGAATAGGTAATAGATGTGTTTGTATTTAAGGTAATAGTTGAAGTTTAATGTGTGTATTAAAGACAGTTTTTATAATTAATCTAATTATGAATATTAAACCTTACTTTAGAATTTAGTAATTTGATTTTTTCTATAGAATTTTATTTTTTTTAGAAAAATTTCTAGGGGGTCCTAGCTCTGGTTTTTGTAGTATTTTTTAGCATGATTGTAAGGTTAGTTCTTAAATGTGCTTGCAGTTTACTGTGGTTTCATGCCTCTGGTTTAAAAGCTTTGTTACTATTCATATATTTAAGGATTTCAATTTTTTCTTGAAGACAAAGGAAACATGTTTCTTTTATAGATTTAGCTGTTCTTGCTTGTTTAAGGAGTTTCCATTTAACTTTAGGCATTTTATTTTCATCTTAACTTCCAAAACTATTTGGAGAGAGATGTCATGTTTTCTTTTTCTTTGTTATTGAAGGATGAGAGGTGATTGTAAAATTGCTTTTTAAATACGTTCATGGTATTTCCAATATATATTTTTTCATCTTTAGGATTTTCTATGGATGAAATCGAACACATATATATGAGGGATTTCGTTAGACATTTATTGGTAATGGGGCATTGGTTAGGGTTTCTACAGTTACAGAGGTTATTGTTATGGGGCAGACTGGTATTAGTGTTGGAGTTATTTTTGTTGTGTGCTTTTAATATTTTGCTGTTATGTACTTTAATTATTTTTTTCTAGATTATTGGAGCAGCTATAGCTTAGTTTTATTGTATTTTTATTGAAGATTTTGCTTAGAGGGTTAATTTTTATTAGTTCAAGAAATTTATGTTCCAGCTTGAAGTTAACTGATTGATTAAAAGGAGGGTTATACCATATAATTTTCCTGTTTCTATTTTTGCTTTTTGAACTCCTGAATTTTTCCACAAAGCTAATTTTTGATGATTGATATCCGCTTTCTTTAAGGATTCCATCGTAAATTACCTTGTGTTTATCAAATATTTCTTTACTGGATGAGTGTGTGTTAATGCGGTGTTCTACCGATGATGGGATATGCTTGATAATGGATGGTAGGTGATTAGATTTGGGGTTTATATATATTGGGTTAGCATTGTTTTTCATGTAAGGTTGGAAAGTGTTCAATACTAAGTCTAATGTTATGTCTAGGAAGTCTACTTGCTTGATATTGGGGTTAATCACTACATTAAGACTTTATGAGTTAATTTTCTAGTTTTATCAACCTTACCTCCAGTAGATTTATTTATTATCATGAGTCTGTCATCTCTATATAGTCCTATATTGTTCGTGTCGATTTCTTTATGTGCAGTGAGGTTGTACAATAAGAATATTCTACCAGATCTGAAGATTCTATATATATATATAAATATATATATATATATATATATATATATATATATATGGGCCCAATTTGGGTATTGTTCCAGAATATTATTTAGGTTTTCCATATAGTTTATGGAGTGTGTGTCAGATTTAGGGTAGGCTGTTAGTTTTAATATGACATTTGGTGGTTTCAATAGCCAGGGTGGGTATTCAGGATATTTTGATTTGTGGATACTAGTTTTGCCTATCAGACAGTCTGTGAGAGAGTTTAACAATTGTAGTCCAAAGGGTTTTATGGCCATCTCTTTTATCTCAAAAAGAGATTTTATTTTCAGGACAAAAAACACATTTGAAGGTTGGATTGTTAGGACATGAAAAGAGTTTAATGTGATATTGGAAAGCTAATTTCTTTCATCTTAGGTAAAGTGGACATTCATGAGCTTCTGCATAAAGACTGTCTACTGGGGAAGTTTTAAAGACTCCTAATATAAGTCTTAGTTCTTGATTATGAATTAGACAGAATTTTCTAGCAGATCCATAAATAAGGCAGGCATAATCCAGTTTTGATTGAATCAGTGATCTATAAAGTTTTAAAATCTATTGATCTGCTTCCCAATCAGTGTTAGCAATCACCTTCAGGAGTTGGATTGACTTATTACATTTAATTTAAAGATATTTTATTTGTGGAATATAAGTCAATCTCTTGTCAAAAATGACACCTAAGAATTTATATTCTCCAACTACTGGTAGGGTCAAGGTGTAATTTTTGTTGTTGACAAAAAGGCATACTTTTGGTCTTTGTTTTTGAAATTTTTTTTTTTTTTTTGTTGCCATGGATTTTTGTTTTCACCTTCCTTGCTCCCCACCTGCTTTGAAACCCAGCAATGGGAGATATTAGGGGGAAACCCATCTGCCCTATTATCCCAGAGATACATGGTAGGTATATTCATTGAGTGACTTAGCATTTCAGGTTTTTCTCAGTTTTCCCACCCCAATTTTGATGAAAACATTAAGTGCCATACATTTCACGTATGGCACCTAACTGACTGACTGACTTCCCATCATCTGTTATTACACTGTCCAAATAGTTAAATTTCTGTACTTGTATAATTTTAATATTCCCAAAGTTTAATCCACATACTGAGCTGTCCCTTTTACAACTGAGTAGCGAGTTCAATCTTTACTGGGTACCTCCATCCGTTCGGTCTTGTGCCACATCTTCGCAATGCTTAGAAAATCAACTACCTTACTAATTCCCCAGTATCAAAGACATTACATTTTATTGAAAATAAGTTTTAAATTTTTTGAATTATGCCCTGCAAATTAAAGGTTTCTTTAATATTCATTCCTCCTTTTCCCAATATCTTTAATGTAACCCAAATTTACGTTCTCCCCCCTTGAGGCAGAAGTCCTCATGAAACATGAAAAGGGAATAACTGCTGGCAATTTCTTCACTCAATTTTCAATGAACACCAAATAGTAAAACTTAAAATTTTACTTTAAAAGTTTAATGAAAAAATTTAAGATATATTGTTCACTCATATCCTCCATGCAGCTGTAAATTAAATCGGAAAACAACTAAGTCACAAGGTAGCAAAGTCAATGGGACATGCCACTAAAACCTTGACAGAGGACTACAATTGGGAGTTTAATCCCCCTCCTACTTACCATGAGAATGAGCTAAGTCAACATATAATAACAATCAATAAACTTTGACATTTCTTTTAGAAATCTTATAGATGTTTTATGAACATTTTGTGTGTATAATAAAAATATTGTTTTAAAGGTTGGATATATTTATGGACAAAAGGGCTCAATATCAGGGATAGAGCATGTGTAAATATAAGAGTGGACACTCTGGTCCCAAAGTGGTGACAGTCTGTACTAACACACATATTTGCAGAAGACAAGGTTTTGAACTTTTATTCATCTATTATTTTATAATATTGTGCAATCCTTTACAAAAGTTTGATTTTTTAATTTCTAAATTCCAGTGATTTATTGACCAATGTGTTTTGTGAGACATTAATGATCTTTACTATTTCACATACATGCTCATTTGTACTTACCTAAAAGTTTGTTATTAAATTGAACAAAGATATATAATCAGTAAACAAAGATTAGAGACCAACTTTAGAAGCACAATTCAAATATCATTGCACACAAGTTGGTTTGGACTAATTTCCTTGTCTTTGTTTTGTTTTTTACATTCCGGCTGTAGGAAGCCTGTTGTGGTCTTTAAACGTTAATTTTTGTTCTGTTGGAGAAAGCACACCACATCTCATTTGGTGGTCAGGTTAAATAGTTTTAAAATTATTCCTGTTAATCTTGTTTTAGCAGGAACTTTTGTAAAAACTTACTGGTTCAAAGTAGAAACTGGCTTTTCATAATCACAAGACTATTGTAACGAAAACTTATCTTTCAGAATATCCTTTCCTGTATGAAAGGATAATGAATCATTTTCTTTGAAAATCTAAATGAATCCTCTTTGACTCACTGGAAACAAACTCAGATAATTTTATCTTGCGTTGGTACTTCATTGTTAATAGCAAAAATGTACAAATGATAAAATACTCTCCTGAAAATAAAAGAATAGAATGATTCCAGTTTTTCATTAAATCCTAAGCACCAGAAATACTTCAAAAAGCAGTTATCAGTTGGGTACTAAATTGACTCAAAGATTTTTTTTATTCAAAAATCAAATTCTCAAAGAAACTGCCCAGAGTTTTAAACTGAAATCATATGACTATTTGTACTAACACAGAGATGCATTATATTTTATAAGCTAGGGACTGAAAAGTTCACTTTTCAAACTAACCAAATATACTTGTTAGAATTGCTTCTTAGTTAGGATGAAAACTTTTCAGCATATTGGCAGTCACCGCTCTCCACAGCTTCTTGTCTTTGCTGCTCTCAGTGATACATTCTCCTTTGTGATCCTCCTGTTTCTGGCACATATTCCTTTACCCAGTTTGCACAAATATGTCAAATAGGTAATTTGCTTCTTTTAATGTGCCCTGTTCACTAAGCATTTTTCCTAATATCTTCCAAACATTTCATTGGTCTTTTTTTGACTATCATGAACAGTTTTAAAACAATTTTTTGCCAAGCAAGGTGATAAAGCTACTAAGACAAGTGATTACTGGAAGTGAAATAGAAGGAATAGACTTTAAAAGGAAAAATCATAGAATAAATTTCAGAGTTTAGATGGAGACATTAGAAGTATAAAGTTCAAGTAGAATTTAGAAGGAACCAAAAGCCCAATCTTAAACAGAAAAACAAGAGAAAATTTCTACTCTTGTTCAAAAGACTGGGGAAGAGTGTGAACCAGATGACAAGTGAACCATGCACTGACCATGATATTCACTAGATTCATTATTAAAAAGTAACTGTGACTTCTAGTCTTTTTCATTTGTGATAAAAATCAAGTATGCACTGCTTAGAGAGTAGATATTAAATTTTAATCTTGCACACTTTATTTTAATATATTTTTCAATCTGTCAGTAACTTTGTTTGTTTAGTCTTTTGCTGGTCATTTGTACCTCTGATTTTCAGCATTGTACTTCCCATCATGTGCTTTGTGGTGCAGTGGATATCGGCTCGGAATGAGAAATTGGGGAGCCGAGTTCGAATTCCAGCTGAATTCATTGCATTCACTTATGCGCAAATACCCTTGGGAAAGGTATTAATCCGTCTCTTCCTTCCAGTTATGGGTTAAATAACACGACAGATTGGGTTCTACAGCCTTGGCTGGCAACCAGTCTACCGCAGAAAGCAATGGCAACCTACTGTGGGATAATCTTCTGCCCAGTTAGTCATGTCTCTTTCGAGACATGATCGCCCAAGTGTGTTTCACATATGGCACTTAACTGACTTCCCATCATCTGTTATTACACTGTCCAAATAGTTAAATTTCTGTACTTGTATAATTTTAATATTCCCAAAGTTTAATTCACATAAAATCATGCATTCTGTCTTATTTTCATCAACTACAGCGATAAGTTTTAGTTTTTCTTTTGGATCTACCATTTAACAATCACCTGCATTGTGTATGTTATTTGGTTACATCCATAACAAATTCTGTTAGTATTCCTACACTGCCAAAACATTAACTATATTACTGAAAAACTTATCTACATCATTCAATAACATAAGACCAAATTAATAACAGATTATTTTTTTTCTCCATGTCAATAGAGATATATCATCAACTTTCTGGTACCCTTGGTACTACAAACATGCTAGATTATATTTTCTTCTGATCAACAGAAATCATGGAGAAACAATTCAATAATAAACCTCTAACTAATTATGCATATCTACAGTATCATTGACCGTTAAAAACTTATATTAAACTAGTTTTAAATACAACACAATCTGGTGAATTAATATGGCAATTGCATGAAGTTCAAATGCTTGCTCATAATTTGGTCTGGATTAAAAGCTCAGCCATCAGTGGTTGGTAAATTAGAAGTGCACCCATATTTAAATTGAAAACTGATTCATGTTCAAGTTAAAGATTGACCTATTAAAAGTAATTATGTGTTGGATATGAAAGTTACTAAGGTTACCATTTGTAATACAAGACAGAAACAATACTTTTATCAGTCACAATTTGAGATTTCTGGAACATTAGTAAGCATTTGGAATTCTCATCTTAAAAATAAAAGTAATAAAAATGACTCTGCAGTATGACTTAAAAAGCTGGAATAAATCAAAGAACATTAAATGATATTTTATTTTTATTTTCACTCAAAGTAAGGCACTAGGATGCAAGGTGTTACTGGGAATGGAGAATTAGAAGACTTTATTGGGAGAAAAGACATAAAAAGAACAGTTTTCAGAAAGACAGATGATTGTTGATGTTGGATTTAAATTTTTAAATATTTTAAGTGGCAGAGAAAGGAGTTCCACAGGCAGGAAGTGCAAGAAAAGAAACAGAATAAAACTAACAGCTGTATCTAGCTAGTTCAATAGTGAAACGGTCAGACCTAGTTTCCAATCTAGTAGCATGATTCAGTTTAATTCATGCAGTTGAGGTACCAATAAAAAACTCATTAGAACAATTGCCATTAAAATATTCTTAAAAAAAGACAGTGAAGCCACATCATATTGATAAAAAGTGGCTGAAGTTGAGATGTCTGGTCAGAACTGATTACATTAGAGACGGTCCTTTGAATTGTGTTTGGAATCTACAGAAGAGCAACAGTAATAGAAAAAAATTGGTAGATTTATGCTTTAAACACATTGTAAAACTGTAGAAGATATGTATGTAAAATTAAACATCAGATCATATTTATTCAATTTTGCACAAAGGATAATTTTATAACCTCTCCAGAATGATGAAGATGTAATAAGAGAGGGAGTGAGATTTATGCTAGATAACATTTAACAAAAAGCTGTGGTCAATTGCAGAAGTCAATACTTATTAATGTGGACTTCTGCAATAAACAGTGAAATTTACAATGCACAGTATTGTACACTTGTTTGTGGGAAAATGGCTTTCAAGAGTTTAACATTTATTACAATTGTTTCAAATTATTAGTAAGTCTAAAAAATATTGAGTATATAAATTAAAGTCATAACTACTGCTAATGGTGACTTATGCAAGTCTGCACTGCATTTGGGTCTTAGCTTCCACCCCCACCTCACTTTCTTTTAATTACTTGATGGGCCATAAATCATTCTTTGGCACATTATGTGGTAAAATATATAACAGTAAAAATTTTATCATAAAATGTTCAAATTATTAATTTGAACATTTTAGGATCAAATTTTTTACCACTATATTTTTTAAAGCTACTGTCTTCTACACTACTACAGTTTTTGCTGTGTAAAACCTGTGAAAACAAACTGTCTTTTTGAAATTTTATAAAACATTTGTTTTCCAAATTTAACTATAAATAGATTTTGTGGTACAGAACTGGAGTATTGCTTTAAGGAAGGTAATAATTTTTATATTATAGGGCATAACGAGGATAAACTTTCAAAAAAAACAAATCAACAAGTTTTGCTCCCGCTCATCAAAGTTTTTAAGAGAACTTACTGTAAATGTGTGAGAAATGAATTGGTCAATGATTACTTTTGAAACAACAATGTTAAAATATTTAGCTTTTAAAATGCAGAAAAAAAAGTTAATGTGACACGCATCGCTTCCTAATAAAAAATAAGGATAAAATTTGAAAAAAAAAAAATAAAATAAATAAATAAATTAAAGATTTTTTGGTAGTAATTTTAAATTTTGTTTTTAAAACTTTTTCCCCCGATTAAATACTTTGTCACCTGAAAAGGAAAATTAATTTTTTTCTTTTTACGATATTTCAGAACTGAAAATAGAAGATTTATTTTTTTTAATGTTTGCTTAAATTTTACCGGGATGTTCCCCCTCCAAGACTATAGAAAAAAAAAAAAAAAAAAAAATGTAGATGAAAAATGCATAATCGATAAAATTAGTACACAAACAAAAACAAAACTAATTTTCAATTTCTTTATAGATGTAAAAAAAAAAAAAAAAAAAAAAAAATGCAGTCCTTATTTTTATTTTGTTTGAATATTGATTTCGCTAATAATATTGAATTATTGTCATAAATCAGTAACGATAACATTTAAATAAATAGCAGATACTCACGTATTAAAATATACCTCTAAAGTTCTAAACTAAAGTTTTTTTGTTTTTTTTTCTGTCCCTTCAACTGAACGAAACAAACAAAAAGAAACATTTTTATTTTGAAACTCACCAGATTTTTTTCATGATTCATAAATGTTGTCTTGTGTCGGCGCCGGCACCAAGTTTCCATTTTGAGAGGCATACCGTCAAGTTCCAAGTTCAGCATGATTAAGTTTTCCTCTTATTAATTTTTTTGTAGATATATATATTTTTTAATGGTTTTAAGTTAACAGTTAAAGAATAAATGGGTTTTTTTTTCTGCGTAATTCTGTTCGATCGAACTTTTTTATGCAAAAAATTTTTCAACGAAAAAATATCTAATTTTCGTACTTTGATTTTTTTTTTTAATGAATCGGTTCCAAGGGCTGTTCTTAAGTTCTCTTTATTTATTGCGACTTAACGATGAAGAAAGAAAATCTGGCTAATTAATTGGTCATTTATCATAGCTAAATTATTTTCCTTGGCTTTCTATTCAAATCCTTAAAAATAAAAGTATCGACGCGTTTAAAAATGTTTTGTCCAAGCAATAAAATGTAACTTCAACGTTGACCACTTTCGGTCAGGAAGCAGTTAATTAGAAACAATACAACTTATCACAAGTGAAATCAGCCAGTTCGTTTAAAGAAATTTTAAAAAGTACCAACAACTAATTCAAATGACAGCAACACTAACACTGCGACCTGACTAAATCTATCGCGAAGTTGATTCGAACCCAGGTCCAAAAAGTTAAAAAGTGTCTTCCGATATCATACTCTCTTCCTTCAATAAGATAGAATGTCCTTTGCTTTCCTGTCTCAGCTGACGATGCTTTAACGTTGTCTCTTCGTGAAATTCTGTCACAGCAGGTGGATGGATTAGGTACGAAGATATTTTAATGTCTGTCGATTGGCTATGTAAATGTTTCTGTGTATGAAATTACTCTCACTGCTGCTGATCTTACACCAAACTTTCCACCTGTCTTTCTTTACTTTTCTTTCTTTCTTTTATTTCTTTTTTTAATTCGGCCGATTTTTCTCCCTCTTCTCTCTCTTTTCTTCTGTGCTTTTTTTTGTGTCTTATTTTTTTCACTCTTTCCTCCTTGTTCTTCATTTTAGCTTTTTTCGGCAAGTCACATTTTTAATCTTTTCAAATTTAAAACTCGTTTGCAGTTTTTCACCATTCTTATCCTCTCAACTCAAAGAACAAGACTAGAAGTGACTAAATGACTAGATTGAAGAAGAAAAAAACTTTTTTGTAGTTTATCGTCGGTTCATATCACTTGTTCTGTAGTTGTAGCCTTCTATCAGTGAAATTGAGATCAGATCATCAAATTAAATTTAAAATATATGATTGCAGAGTGCAGAGAGATATTGACTCGTAAAAATTGTAAATAATTGGCGGATGTATGGCTTTCTTTCGGGGTCATCAGTTTTTTATTCGGTTGTCAAAGTAAAAAAAAAAAAAAAAAGATTATTAGAGTGAAAAAAAATATCCGAATCGTACAACTAACTTCCAAGAAATTCACATGTAACCCAGACTGAATTTAGTTTGTAATACGGGGCTGTTACAACAAGGGTTTTATGGGCCCTCGCCGAGTCTCTGATATGGGGCCCTCACCAAATTTATGATACCCCCACCCAACACTACATCTCAACTTTCATAAGGTAGTATCCAAATTTTATTTCTAACCTATTGTTTATTGTACAAAACAAAAAGGGTAAGGGAGTATATGCAATATGTGAACAATTCTATTAGAAAAATTCAAAATAATTATATACAATGAATACAATAAATGTATCCAAAAGTACATAAATGTGAAATCATTGCGTCTTCTTAAATAAATTAACTTAACAGTGTTTTTTTTCCGCAATTTTTAATATCACCTTGAATTTTTCTTGTTAAAATGTTGAATAATTTTAACATTTATAACACATGGATAAGAAATAATGAAGTTTATATTAATAGCATTTTTTTCCTTTCCTTTTTTCTTTCTTTTTTTCTTTTTTCTTTTTTAACATAGTATGAAAAACAAACTCACGGATTTGGACAAAAAAGAACAGAGAATTACGTCAAATTTTCCATCCTTTTTACTTTTAGTCGCGATTAGTTTAAATGTATTGTCGATAGAAAAAAAAGTAAATGTTCATAAGATAGCGAGGGTCACGAAACATTGCTTGGGGCACCCAATTAAGCTTGGTCGTGCTGTTCGAGAGTGGCACGCACTGGCCCTAGATACGCATCAATGTTTTGCAACAATAACAATAACATTTTAATGAATAATTGTTTTCTCTCTAATTTGCACGAAATGAAACTGCGCACAGAATACCGAAAAGTGGAAATAATGAATTGAGTAATTAAGATGTTTGAAAATTCCCCTTTCTTTTTTTTAGTTCGTTTTAAAAGACATTTTAATTACATAATGGATTAAGAAATAACTGATAAATCAGAAGTCTGATTGGTAATGAAAGATTAGTTCTTTCTTTCTTTCTTTCTTTCTTTCTTTCTTTCTTCACGAAAAGCCCTGCATCTTGCAATTTTGCCAAGGTATAGCACATGCTTACGAAAGGTTGTCTGCCTAAACAGTGCAGAAATACACCCACTCAAATGGAAAAATAAAACAAAAAAAACTTGACCTTTTTTGTTTTTCTCTAGTGAAAGTGGAAATTGACATTTCACAATCCAGCTAAATGACAAAATATCTACCAAGTAGAAATCAACCTTTTATTCAGTTTTGGTAAAATTAGATCAAATTTGGAAGCATTGACTATTAATATTATTACATGTGGGCTCAAAAATGACGGCAATATAATATCTTACATTAAGACATAAGAAAAAAAAAATAATTCAAAACCCTGAGCGTGACAGGAGGGGAATATATCCACTCTATTATAATAAAGACCGTTGTATATATATATACCAGCTGTCACGCTCATGGCGAGAGAAACAGTAGCGAGACAGCTTCAACTCAGCTCATTCTCTTTAGTACCAGTTATTCATTACTACCATTTATGAAATCTCTTGCTGCGTGTTTGCTCTTTAAGAGTGCCTTTTTATTATTATTATTATTTTGCATTAATTATGTCGTCGAGTAATGAAGCATATATCCTCTATATTATTAAGACCGTGCTATTTATGATTAGACATGTGATAACCTGTGAGAAAACACCTAATAATCCTCTCCAATATTTTGTCGTCATTTTGGATGGTAGGAGGGGTTAGGGTTTTATTGTAAGAGAGAGGATTATTCCAAAAATATGAGAAGGCGTGCTTTTCTTACCAACCCAGTGAAAGTTTATGATAAATTATGTAATTTAACTGAATCATAAGATCAAAGATTTTTCTAAATTTAAAATTAATTAAAACTGCGACAAAGATTGTGAAACATTGAAAATAAAACCTGTAACATTGAATAAATGTGATTTTATTTACATTGTGGGTATTATTCCACTTTGTCTTCCAGGACACCCAGTAAGTGGCGTTATATTCCGTACTTAAAAAAGGCACATAAACATTAAAACATTCTCGCTCTCTTTCTGCGTCGAGATGGAATAACGACAACAGGGGTTATTTATTCATCTTGAGAAACCGACCAGTTATTTTAAAGCAAACCACGTGGACATTCACACACGCACACACGCACACATTTACGGCTAAGTACATAAATATTTTATTTTATTTCCTTTTTTTGAGCGATCTGTACATACGTAAATATAATTTCCTCTTTCTTTTGTGATCTATGTTGTTTTATTCATAAAATGTATACAAATTTCTCCACCTGTTTCATTTCTTTTGAAAATGCCCAATACGCTTCTTTTGAAACTTTTCAACCTCTTCGTCACGATTCTTAAGCAATTGTATCTGTTACAATTTAATACCTCCCGCTAACAACTATTGAACAAAAGCAATCTGTAGTACCCATTCACTCATATTTATCTGCCTCCCTACATAGTCAGAATGCGACACAAGGCCATTTTAAAATGGGGTCTCCGAGTCCTTAAGTTCAGATAAAAATATCTCGTAGACTCTGCACAAGGAAGAGTCAGGGCTGCTGTCGATTTTCGCCAGACGAGGTTCTCCCCTTCGGTGGAGCCTCGTCTGGGTTCCTCCTGCCCGAAAGCAATGAGCTAAACAATTGCCAACCAATCCTAACCGACACTGGTGGCTCTCTATACAAAGGCAGAGAGACCGACAGTCAGAGCTACAATATCTACGAGTATATGTCTTATATTTTACCCAATTTATTGACTCTTGCCTTTGGAGATAACTAATATTTAGCTTTTAAAAATCACTTTTTTAAATAATTGATTTGTTTTTAATTATTTATTATTTAAAATTTATATGGCGAAGTGGAATAGCGTGTGGTTCAAACATATTGACACTACAAAGGCATTCGATTCTATTCTGTTATTTATATTGACTAATCTTGTTTTCATTTTATGGTTTTACTTTCACAACATTCCAGTTACACACAGCATTCTTTCAGTGAAATATTTTCCTAGAGCGAGTGTTAGAAGATTACATTGTGCTAACTTTCCAAATAGGGGAAGCCGTGAAAAGACTTTAAAATCAGCATTCTAAATCTTAAGTTAAAAAAAAAACAAAACATAAAAAACACTGCCTTCTAGACAAAATCAACAATCATAGCTCCGAGTAGACAGTCCTTTTTATTGAACGAGATGAACCGACGGCTATGATGCACTTTCCAAAAAATATTCAATGTTTAAGAGATTTCCTGATTTACTTATGCAAAGGTGCCGAATATAAAATGTCGACATGAAGTAACAATTTTGGTCATGTAGGCAAATGTCTTGTGAATATCACTAAATACTCTTCAAAACATTAACAACTAACACATCACTCAATACATCTTTTAGGCAAAATTCGACTTTATTCATCAACATAGTATCCTTCTAGGAAAATGAACAAAACAAAGATGCGTCCACTGCAACGAAGAAGACAGAAATAAAAGAGAGAAAAGGAAAGGCTAGAGAACAAAGAAGAAAAGGAAAGGCTAACTACTCCTACCAGCAGCCATGAGGTGGTTTGATATAGCAGTAAAGGCGTTAAGAACTGCGAGGGAGGAGTTTTAATTTAAATTTAACAAAGCAACAAATTTGGAAAGAAGCTCAGCGTTTATATAAAGAAATAGGCAATTACAACATTGGACATTGTAATGGCATGACTAAGCGGCTGATCAAATTCTGGACAAAAAGGTCCTTTATTTCTTTTCTAAAATATCTATTTTGGGGTTAGAAAGAACGAGCAACACAGAGATAAAGAGGCAACAAATTATTCGTTGTGCCATATTAATGCGTTTGCAATACAGAGGAGATGAAAAAGTTAAAGAAGAATGAAATCAACGTAACAAAGTTATATGAAACGGCGGAGAGGCGAATAGTGCGTGTGGATACAGGGACCAACAGGAAGAATCTGAAGATCCCGCCAAAAGGCAAACTCTACTCACGTGGCATCATCACGCGGCCGAGAGTGGATAAAAAACGGTAGGGCGTGATAAGAACAGGAATTAAAACAAAAGTAAGCCTAATCTATGTTAGAAAGCACAAAAATGAAAGAGAAGGGAAAACAAATAAAGTAGAATAAAAAACAGTAACAAGAAAGTCGTCGCAGCGAGACGAGAGGTGAAGGTAAAAAAAAAAAAAAAAAAAAACGGTGTCCGAATGAATTTGTCCTTGCTAACGGAAGGTCCGAGTTACAAACGTGACAACTCTTTCTTTTGAGGTCTGCAAACAGCCAGTAGTAGCTAGGAGAATAGGGTGGATGCGGAAGCAATTCGAAGTGCACTGCTGCCACATCTGGTCGGGTGCCCCTGCTACTCTCCTCGGGCTTCTTGACAAAATACAACGGAGAATCTGTAACGTGATTTGGCGGACCTGCTGCAACACTCTCTCACCGGCGTAACGTGGCTTCCCTGTGCCTCTTCTATAAGTACTTTCACGGCTTCTGCTCCGATGAACTTAGGTCATTGGTGCCGCCTAGGTACGAATTTACACGAGATACTAGATTAGCAACTAGGTCCCACCCATTTACAGTGCAACAGATAAGATGTAACCGTAATTTCTACTCCAATAGCTTCTTTTCTCGCGCTTCCCGCCCGTGGAATTCCCTTCCACATGCCTGCTTCCCCGACAGCTACAATCTCCAGGAGTTTAAATGTAAGGTCAATAGACACCTCCTAACACACTAACTTGCATCTATTCTCTCAAACACTCTCACCATCTAACCAACCCTCATTCTCGATATCCTTACCCGTCTATCACCCTCACCTTCTGACATTTCCTATATCTAACCATCCTTTTCTCATCACTTCCTCGACCTTATGTAACCCCCTGCGCAATAGTGGCAGTGGAATGCCTTGCTCGGGGTGAAACGATTAAAAAAAAGAAACAAAATTCATGTAGTTTTGCCATCGTTGCGATCGACTTGTGACACGTTGTCTTGGTGAAAGATCACTTTTTTATTCTTCATTTGAGACCGTTTTTTTTTTTTGCGCTTCTTCCTTCAAATGCACCAATAAAGCTCTATAATATTCGCTATTGATGGTTCTTCCTTTCTTAAGATAATCTATGAACCTTGCGCATCTCAAAATATAGAAACCAGAATCTTGCCTGCTGATGTGTGCGTCTTTGGTCGCTTTGGACAGATTTCACCTGCTGCTGTCCACTCAGCTGACAGCCGATTTGACTCCGGAGTGAATTGATGGATCCATGTTTCATCCATTGTCACATATTTACACAAAACACCTTCTTGTTGCCTTGAAACAGTTGCAAACAACGCTCTGAATCGTCAACGCGTTGTTATTTTTGATCGACTGTAAGCAAACACGGCATCCACTTTGAACACAGCTTTTTCATTGACAAATGTTCATGCAAAATGGTGAATAAACTACCTTCTGATATGTTCAACTCCTCTGCTATCTCACGTAACTAGTTTGTGGATTCTTTTGTTGTTTTCCGGGACAATTGTCGATTGTGGGTGACCTGAGCGTTTAACATCATTTGTATTTGTACGACTGTGTTTAAAGTCAGCATATCACCTCTTAACCGCTGTTTCCGACGGAACAGAATCCGAATAACACTTATCAAACTTGCCTGAACAGTATTTTTCCCATAAAAAAGCAATGCTTTATGAACAAACGAAATTGAGATTTTTCCATTGTTTTGAAAATTTGCAACAGTAGCTTCACTTAAATAACTAATTTGTAAACTAATGACCCGATTGGGCCCAAACTTTGTCACATACTATTTGAAGGCAGTACTTTATAAAAATCATATGGACTTGTTATTAGTGGCGACATCTATGTATCAGGCTTGGGACTTAATGAGTGATGTGTTAAAACCTTTATTCACAGAGAGCGTTTATAACGCTTTTTTTTCTTTTGCTTTTGCGTATCGCTGCCTAAGAATCTTGATGCAAACGAATGTGAATTCCATCGGATAATCAGCCGAATGAGCCACATAACTAATCTGACCATCTGAATTCTGATAAATACAGCGCGCAGGGCAATTACCCCAGATATGGGACAAGAACAGTGCGGTTTCATTAAAGATACCAGAGAAAAGAATATGATATTTATACTCAGAATGATATCAGAAAGAGCAAAATACAAATGTAAAAAGATGTTTATCTAATTTTATAGATTATGCAAAAGCATTTGATAAAGTACGTTACAAAGACCTGTTATAAGTGCTAAGTAAGCTCAGTTTATTTTGAAAGAATATTTGAATCATTGATTTTATACTGAGAGTAAAACGCCTGCATGCGGAGAGAAAATTAATTCAGTAAATATACAAAAATAGAAAGGAGTGTAAAACAAGAATATGTTTTTTCACAGGACTTATTTAATACAAACGATCAACCACGCTCTGGGAGACGTTTCGGCATTGACGAAGACGCTCTGCTTGCCATCGTGGAGGAAATACCGAAGATTTCGACGGAAGGGATTGTCAAGAGTTTGAAAATCGTTATCTCAACTGGTTCGTTTCTAAACTCGGCACATAGATACCACATTCTCTGACGGAAAAGAACCCCTGCCCGGTCACGTTTTTGCGGCGATTTCTTTTGCTGTTACGCCACAAAAAGAGGCGTTCTTGGACAAAATTGTCACAGGTGATGAAAAGTGGATCGTTTATGATAATGTTCGACGCAAACGGGACTAGAACCAATTTGTTGAATGTGCAAAACCCGAGGATAAATCGGACTGGCATCAATTAAGATGTTGTGTCCGTTAGGTGGGATTGTAGATTAATAATTCACTCTGAGCCTCTTCCAATCGGTATTGTCACCAACTTACCAATCTCAATGCGGCTATTCAAGAAAAACAGCCGATCTTGGCAAATTTAGAAGGTGTCATTTTCCGACAACGCAAGACTTTGTAGAAGTTTAAAGAATTTAAATGAGAAACCTTTCAGCATCCATTCTCCTGACTTGACTCCTTCGGATTTTTATTTGTTCCGGTCTCTATAGAACAATTTAAATGACAAAATATTTGACTTTGTAAATGTTAGTCGAAAACTATCTCACAAGCTTCTTACATGAAAATGGCATTAACAAGTTTGTCGAACGATGAGAGACAGTTGTTGAAAACAATGAAGACTATGTACTTGACTAATAAATGTTTGTTTATTTCTGAGTATGTGAAATTTTGTTTTTAATTTTCCAATGATAGGATTCAAAATGCGTATGGATGAGAATTAAGGATAGTTGACAAAGAGATTTGTTCTTTTGATTTATATTAACAAGAAAGAGTTCTTTGTCTTTGGTTAAAATCAAGAATTTCATTCTTTAACTTCAATGTTTGATTAATGGTAAAAATCTCAATGGCTGTTAATAGTTTCAAACCGATTACTTATCTTGCGTGTAAATGAAGAAGTCAAAAGCTGGCATCGAAATAATGAATAAAAATCCATCTTCTTGAATCCGTAGAATTTTATTTATCAAATTTTGTGGGGATTTGGGGTTGCTGATTTTTTTTCTTGGTGGGGGAGGGATAACTGAATCAATCGGAGATTTCTGATGTAGATAAATAAGTCAGCGATTTATCCATCTTTAATTAAAAGCTAATATATCCACTTGCAGGTTAAGAAAAAAGTGAAATTAATAACTGTTTATATAATTTTTGATGTCACAGATAGGAAAAGGTTCATTCATGATAATCATATAAAATAGTAGCACAACAATTTCTAGTGATAGGAATGAGAAAAAAGTAAGCCGAGCCACGAACGTCTTTTAGCGATTGTTGCTCTTGGACAAGGCACAAGCGAGAAAGGTTTCAGCCTTTCTTAGTACTGCCCACTGAATTTACATTTACTTCACTATTATCTAATTTAGCTTAAACAATTATTTGCACGAACAAACTATGTATTTCTTCTGGGGAAAAGAATTACTGATAAAACATTTAATTTGTGATTGTTTAAATTTTTTTTTAAAGCTAATTTCAGCAACTTGTATATTCGGCATTGAAAATCCAGGGAAAATAATTATCAGTGGTTAAGAATTAATGCAAGCGTAAATTAGAAAAAACGGCCATAATATAAATATATAGGATGTTATGGATGAATTGTCGTCCGTATTACGCAAAAATGAAAAACAAATATTGACATCTCATTTTAACATATTTACCAAAATTGCACAAAAAATATATTGATAAACTAAAGAGTAAATTTATTCAATACAATTACCATTGGCGTCAACCACGCCTCACGACTTTGGAACCTAATGCAACTCTTCTGGACGTTCTCCTTGTTTAATTTTCCTACCATAATCCTTGCCTTCAGTTCATCTTTGGTGTTATAAGGAGTTTTTGTCTCTCGTTCAACTGCACCCCACACATAATAATCAAGGGGGTTGCAGTCTGGGGAGTTAGGTGGCCAGATGTAAGGGGTGATGTGGTCACAGATATTGTATAACAACCATGATTAGGTTCTACTGTTTGTGTGGCATGGTGCAGTCAGGTTGCCAGACATAGGGTCTTCCAGTAGCCACACTCTTGACTAAGGGCAGCACCACCGCCTCAAGGCACTTGATGTAGACCTCTGTATTGAGTTTGAGACTCTGTAGAAAGATGAATGGAGGTAAACGTCACTATCACTAGTGGTCACTCCAAACACCAGGAAGTTGATTGGATTTATCCTCCAACTCTTTCCGAATTCTTTGCACTATCCTTACATTGACACCCAAACACTCTGAAATGTTTGTATTGGTGCGAATGCCAAGCAGTACAATATGTCGTTTCCAAATTGGTTGAATGAATTTCGTTATGGTGCTGTTTTTCTCACAGACGGTGCCTAACTGAAAATAACACAACGCGCAAAATCAAACACAACGCGCATCTGCGAAAATAAAAATATAAAATGGCAAGAATTTACCCATCGCAACCAGTATATATATATATATAGAGAGAGAGAGAGTGGGGAGAGAGAGAGAGAAATTCGGCCTTATTAATGAAATAATTTTTGTCATTATATCACTGTTATCTCAGAGAGCCAAGTATCAATAGTTGCATCAATGCACTATGCATACCTGACTCCTCTTGTCATTTCCTATCTTCACAAAAGTCATATCTGATCAAACATGTTATATTGCTGTTATAGTTGGACAAATGTTCATACGTCTTTATTCGTTAGTTTCCTTAGTTCAGACCTCTACATCTTGAACACGCCATACCACGTACATAGGGTTGAATCATCCCCCATTCCCTTCGTATTCAATTGATAAGGAAGCATTTCTACTTAGCTCTTTCCTGAGAACCGCTACTTCGTGGAAAAATAAAATAAAATAAAACACCCGAGAAGATTTTTCCCTAATCGCTACAATATTAGCCTCTTCAAGTTTAAGATAACCTTTGTCTAACCTACATATCTTCCTACGTACATGCAACATCATCACTCAATAATGCTCTACATTGTGTGCCTCTTTGGCTTTTATTGGGTGAAGATTTAGTTAAAAAGTCGGAAGTAGTCAAACCGTTTCACATGGAAATATTTTCATGTGATTGTTTTCTTAAAAAACCACAAATGAGCAACAATTCAAAGAAGATAATGCCTCACATGAACTGGTGTCGCAAACGGTGTAGACAAAAAAACAACTATCACCCCGGTTTATGTTATTAGTTATAATTATTTTAAACAATTCGTGTCTTCATTTTGTCTCCGTTGGAGCTGACAGAAAAGTCAGCTCTGGGCGATTTTTTTCTTTTCTTTCTCTGCCCAATACAAGAGCAGATAATAATGACAAAGAAATTACCTGTCAATGAAGTCACACAAACATTTGCCGTTATTAATGAATAAGGCAGAGTCACCCAGAGTCACAAGATGCACGAGTAACTAGACCGATTGTAGTACAATATGTTTAAACCAGCGGGCCCGTGCCGTCAAAAACGCCAGCAAAATATTTCTATAGTTTAAAATGACAGCAACATATACTATTGAGTATCTTACTTTATGACATAAGAAAAAAACAAAACAGAAAAATAATCCAAACCCCTGAGCGTTTCAGGATATATATATATATATATATATATATATATATATATATATATATACACAAAACGGTCTTTATTGTCATAGACCGGCTATATATATATTTTTTTCACTATTCGCTGACATAATTATTGCAAAAAAATAAAATAGGGCACTAAAATAGGGCACTATTAAAGAGCAAACACGCGGCAATAACTTTAATAATTGGTAGTAAAGTTTAACAAGTGCCACTCCATGAGCGTGACAGAAGGAAATAACTAATTATTAGATTAAACCTGTTTCAAAATCAAAAATTAGTTTTTAGTCATAAATAAATTTCACCAGTACACAGTTGTATTAAGAAGTGTTCAATACAATTATATTGTAAAACATTTGAATATTTTTCAGCGTAGTAACTCGTTTACAAATTATATATAATAGTCTTTATTAAAATAGAGAGGATTATAAACTGAGACAGTGAAAATTATTAAGGTTTTGTACACTTGGATTAAATTTATTTGCAATGTCTAATCGAAAAGTGGATGTGCGTTGTGGTGCAGTGGATATCAGCTCGGAACGAGAAATCGAGTTCGAATTCCCGTTGAATTCACTTATGCGCAAATACCCTTGGGAAAGGTATTAATCCGTCTCTTCCCTCTAGTTATAGGTTAAATAACAGAACCGATTGGGTTCTATACCCTTCGCTGGCAACCTACTGATGGATAATCTTCTTCCCAGTCAGTCATATCTCTTTCGATACATGATCGCCTAAGCGTGTATCACGTATGGCACTGAAGCGAAAACTTTTTTTTACCATTTATTGTCAAAGAGAATGTTTTGCCTCGAGACGTACAGCTACATGAGTAACTTGTATTTGTATAAAAGATGTCTGCATAGCTTGTAATTAAAAAATATCGGCGATGTTTTGTTGATTTTGCACAAATATCCTTGCGAAAGGAATAAACTACAAAATTCTTCCACAGTGATATACAAAAGTCTCTTATCATTCTTTCGTTCCATCAGTCGACCAGAACAAGAAATGCTTTTTGCACGGCGTCGAATCACCCTTATTTCCTTCCTAACGAGGTAACATACTTTAAGTAACAAAAACACACACAGAAACAATTTTATTTTCTCTCTATAATTATATATGCTGGTGATAATTCCACTATTTCTTTTTACTGATCTCTCACCGATAGTTTCTTCCCACAATCGATGGATGTACTCTCTCCCCATCTCACTCACTCACTCACTCACTCACTCACTCACTCACTCACTCTCCAGATCTTTCTTTCTTTTCTTTCACTCATGAACATCCGACGTCGTGAAAAAAAGTCTCATCTTGAATTATTTTGTCTCTCTTTTCTCATGTCACGATAACCATATAAGTATTAGCAAATTTACCTTGAAGAACCTGTTTTGTATACAACTCGTCCTCTCCCACGCACAATATGATAAATAAATAAACTTCTTAAACGTGTCGTAAATCTTCTAATCAGGAACGTACGTAAATGTTAGACTCACCTTCAGAATGCGACTGTCCTTGCCCTGACAACTGGCTGACTTCAGAAGCCCTCTACCCAACACCACTTTTTAAAAAAGAGAGAAGCAAAGTACGAAAACAAGAAAATAGAATATATCACTATTCTCTCAGTTTGATCAAGGTTGACACTAAGTGTAACAGCCATTTACTGTAGTACTGCCTGGGCTGTGAATTAATTAAGGAAGAGTGATTTACACAAATGTTCATGCAAACACTCTTCGTCAGCTATTGATATTTTGTTAGTTTGGCAATCGGTCAGAGCACAAGGATAAGTTATTGTGTCTTTCCTAACGAAATTTCTAAAAAGTAAATAGAATTCAATTTTTTTCTGATTCTATCTTCCATTACAGGCAATTTTCCTGAATTTCAATGTGTTTCTATAGTAAAATCATTTGTAGTGTATATTTATACGCAAAAGTTTATCATTGCATTTACAGTGTCGATATACTAGCTGGTCTTATGCTGCCAGTAATGCTTGCTATAATTACTGACCATTACTCTAAGATTAACAAGTCGTCATATTAGCTCTTTTATAACCAATGCTATAAGTTAAGTATAAAATGGGCTTGACTATAATCAGTCAGTTAAGTGGCATACGTGATACACGCTTGGGCGATCACGTCTTTTTAGAGACATGACTGATTGGACCGAAAATTATCCCGCAGTAGGTTGCCACTATTTTTTGCGGTAGACTGGTTGCCAACCAAGGCTATAGAACCCAATCAGTCCTGTTATTTAACCCATAACTGGAGGAAAGAGACGGATTAATACCTTTCCCAAGGGTATTTGCGCGTAAATGAATGCAAGGAATTCCACTGGAATTCGAACTCGGCTACAGTCCCCTTTTCCAGGTGATAATCCTCGGAGATATATCATGCAATGTCACACGTCCCATCCGCAAAAAAATTCTTGTACGTATTCTGCATGCCTCAGTTGGATTCCTCTTTCTTGGTTTGCGTTTTTGTAGACCTAATTTCTGGGTGTCAATTGATCTTCGTCACTCAGTATCTGATTACTGTTTAATGAGTTCATGTCAGCCATTATTACCAGTTTGTAGACTGGGGCCATCATATAACATTCTAGTTAAGGTACTGATGTTCAAAGTAAAAGGACTATAAACTAGCTCAGGAGTGTATAGTTTAGAGTAGGATAATCCAAATTATAACTCGGAGTTTATTCTGAACTAGACTATAACATGTATTTAATATATTTTTTAACCAAGCAAGGTAACAAAGCCACTAAGATGCGGGGTACGAGGTACTGAGTGTGAAAGTATGTAAGAAAAACATTATTAAGGTGTGAGAACGATAAAACAACAGAAATTAAGAAAACAAAAGCAAACGATTGACATTGCATTTCAGTTTATGAAAGTCAAACTTAGCTGAAAAACAAGAAACCGAAAGAGAATTCCATAAGCGACAAGTGCGAAAAAAAGTCACTGTTAGCATAGAACTTTCGATTACATCTACCCATTTCAACCGTAAAATGATGAGACCTTGCCGCCAATCTAGTACTGCGCTTAAATTCATAGATCCCAGGTTCCACACAGAAAAGTTCATCAGAAACCATGAAATTATTTATAGAGAAGGCATAAGGAAGCTATATTACGGCGGTGAGAAAGTGACTGAAGCCGAGATGACGTTGCAAATTCTTTGAATTTTTATGAAGTATCTCTAAATGTATGGCAAAAAAACGCTCCAGACCAGTCTGTCCTACTATTCAATCCTTAGTCTGCGGTGGGGGGGGGGGGGACACCAGGTTGGTTTTGAATTCAGTTTCTCCTTCTCCTAGATTGGTTGGCACCCAAGGCTACAGAACCCAGTCTACCCTGCTATTTACCCCTAACTGAGAGGAAAAGAGATGGATCCATACCTTTCCCAAGGGTATTAGTGCATAAGTGAATGTATTGAATTTGAGTGAATTCGAACTGGGCTCTTCGAATATATCTTTCGTAATCTGCGGAAAATTAAATTCAGATGAAACAAATGAAAAGATCTGACAGATGAATTATTTATCAAATATTTTTTTATAAAAATAGTTTTACCAATATATATATAATCAACTGATAATACACAGGATTCATAAATAATAAGTTCTCTTTTTTCTACTTATTAAAAAAAGGACTTGTCATTTTTGTTGTATCATTTCTATAAATACTTTCACGGCTTCTGCTCCGATGAACTTAGATCACTAGTGCCCCCTAAATACGAATTTGAAGGAGATACTAGATTAGCAACTAGATCTCACCCTTTTACAGTGAAACCGATAAAATGCAGCCATAACTTCTACTCCAACAGTTTCTTTCCTCGCACTTCCCGACTGTGGAATTCTCTTCCACACGATTGCTTCCCCGACGGCTACAATCTCCAGGAGTTTAAATGTAAGGTCAATAGACACCTCCTAACACACTAACCTGCTCCCATTGTATCAAACACTCTTCCCATCTGCCCAACCCTCATCCTCGGTATCCTTACTCATCTGTCACCTTCCTCCTGACATTCCCTTCTCTTTACCTTCCCCTATGTAGCCCCATGCGCAATAGTGGCAGTGGAATGCCTTGCTTGGGGTGAGATGATTAAAAAAAAAAAATTTATGATTTCCTTTAATCGAAAACAAAATTAAACTTTGCCATCATTTATGATATCTTTGCAGAACATAATTACTATCTTCAAAAAAATGTTTACACCGTTAGACATGCGTTTTACTTTTATTTTTGTTTCCTAAAGATTATTTCCGTCCGAAAATTAATGTTCAAACATAGTCTTCTTGTCGGGATCGAAATAAAACATTAAATAAAAAATAGATTTCTGAGATTTTTCATTTTTTACGAATAAAATTTCATTAAAACGTTCGATAGGAAGTGAAATAGTTCTTAAATATGATTAACCGTAAGAAAGATGTAAGAAAGATACTCGTACGATAAATGAAAACATCACCATGGTCCAGCCAGAACTCTAATCGAACCTTTCTTGTAGGATCATTACTTGGCCTCAAAAACCGGGATTGAAACATTTTGTCTCTATTCCATGTACGCCTGGCTCCTACTTTAAACTCGACCTTCCGTTTCGGCCGGAATGCGTATTAATATCCACAAAAAAGTAAACTATATTCTTTTCACCACCACCATCTAATCCAACCAAACAGGCAGCAAAAAGGAAAAAAGCTGGGACTAATCTCTGGTAATTGAGGAGAAATGCCAAATGGTCTGATCAGTCTAGTTGTTAGCTGCATAAATGTGTGTGTGTGTGTGTGTGTGTGTGTGAGAGAGAGAGAGAGAGAGAGAGAGAGAGAGTGAGAGAGAGAGGGAGAAGGAGAGAGAGAAAGAAAGAGAGAAATCCGTGATATTGTTTGTGTATGATCTTAGTTGTTCATTAATATTTATACTTTTAAATTCGGAGATGTTTCAATTTCACGTAAAAAATACGTGTTTGTGCGGATACGTCAACTTAAAGGGTGTATATTGTATTTTAGCTTGCTTCTCACAAGTGATCGTTTGATATTTGCAAATCAGAGGATCCATCGTTTGATATTTCGCATCTAATTTGGCTTAAATAGGACAGTGGCCCATTTTAGAGAAGCAGAGACACGACAGACACGCACACACGTACAGCAAACGCACATAGGTGTGTGCGTTGACAAAAAACAAAGAGAAAAAATGCTACTTTACACGTTTCGTCCCTAGACGGAACTTCAGACTAATAATGTAACCATCGATGGAGTCATATATATATATATATATATATATATATATATATATATATATATATCCTAGGCACGACTCAGAGTTTCATGCACTACGCAATCAGCAGGTGCAGTTCATAATATGCATCTGATGATTGCGTCGTGCATGGAATTCCGAGTTGTGCTTTAGATATAGAGTAATATGTATATTTATTAATATATACTTAATAGCTCTGTTATAATACATTGAGCACTGTTCAATAAAGATCTGACACTATATATATATATATATATATTCACACATACACACACACATATACACGTATGTGCGTGTGTGTGATGGCTGTTATCGGGCATCACATAGCATCCCGCAAAAATTCTCCGGTGCCACGCACTAACATGATTTTTCACCTCAGCTAATTATTTGCGATGTTTTCCACAGATTCGACGGCTATTAGCAAACTATGATGTCATGGGACACCTGCATGGCCAGACCATTTCAACAGGTAGAGATCTAGAACCCTTATTTTCTGAGTCCGTAATACTGTTGGGATACATTTTAATTGTTATGCCTTTTAACAACCAGCCGTACGCACCATCCAGCAAGATGCCACAAAACATCGTGTAATGCCTGTGCATGATTCTTTAAAGTGAAAAATGACGGTGCGTAGGGTCAGTTCAACTCTTTGAGCAACTCAAGCAATGATTTGAAAAGAATTGTTGCTAATCAAAGTTTTCTCTCTTCTAGGGAGATGTCTAAAGATCTCTCTCTCTCTCTCGCTCTCTCTCTCTCTCTCTCCAAATGACCCTTATTGTGAGCGTATTACAAAGGTAAGAACAAACATGGATTAACGTTTCGACAGTGTGTATTAACTAATTTCCAGAACATATTGTGTAAAATTGTTGATAGGTGGTTCTTTAGTTAGCGTTTGTAAGTGAAGCGAATAAGTATAAGGATGCGAGTAACGGGTCAGTTGACTGTGGTAACGTTTGGTGTCAGGAGAGAGGCCTGGAGCAGATTAGCGATATCGAATGGTACGCTTGTGGGATGGTGGGGTCGTTGGCGAGTTCGATCTATTATCATCAGGGTTGAAATCGACGGTTGAGGTTTGTGGATGGGCCGGAGGTTGCGTGACGAAGTCGAAGTGTTAGGTCGAACTACCTATTGTCAAACTACCTATTATATGAGTAATTTAAAAAGTTCAAATTTACAAAGTCTTTAGTATTCCAGTTGAAGACTGTGCGGCTGAGGTCTCTTCTTGGGTTAAAGTTGGCATCGAAAATTTCATCCCAGCCAGGAAGTTGAGACAAATCCCACTCGTCCACTTGGTTCTTCCCCGCTTGCTCGGCCGCCATCGCCCATCGAAATCACTTCTTCCGGCTTTATCGGGGTTACGCGTCGGACCATAACAGGCACCTCTTTGCCTCTGCTCGCAATGAGTGCAAGAAGATACTTAAAGAAGCCAAGCTGTTCTTTGCAGCCAGAATGAAGTAGCGCATAGCATCCCATAAGTTCGGTTCCAAAGACTACTGGAGGCTCTGTAAAAGTGTACTAAACAATAGCAAACCCTCAATCCCCCCTCTAATCAATGAATATGAGGTCCTTACCTCTACAACAGACAATGCTGAGTGCTTCACTCGCAGATTCTCCTCCAAGTCTACACTGAACTCTTCTGGAGTATTTACCCAACTTCTCACCGCGAACTGAGGCACAGCTGAATGACATCCAAATTACCCACTCAGTGGTCTGTAACATAATTTCAAAGCTTGACCAACATAAAGTGAGCGGCGGCGACAGAATCCCAATCATTGTCCTGAAGAAATGTTTCTCTGAACTCTCCTCTGTTTTCTCCAAACTCTATAACTACTGCCTCTCTGCTTCTTGCTTTTCTGCTTGCTGGAAGTCCTCCTCCGTGGTTCCAATATATAAAAACAGTGGTGAACCCTCTGACCCCTCTAATTATCGCCCTATTAGCCTCCTACCGATTTTTGGCAAAGTGTTCAAAGCCATCATCAACGCCGAGGTGGTTCAACATCTCACAGCCCACAGACCATTCTCTGACAAACAGTATGGTTTTCGCTTCACCAGGTCTACTGCTGATATGCTCACGACCATCACTGAGTATATAAACCAGAACGGCGAAGCCTGAACTGTTGCCCTAGATATTGTTGTGGGGAATTACCCACTTAATAATGAACTCTTCTTTGCCTATATTAACCGAGAGCTAATTACTCTCGAGGAGAGCCGGGGCGATAGAGACACTGGTTTCCAGCACGACTTCAGTTCAGCTCAGCCTAGTCTGACTGTCTGTCGGTCACTTGTAGCCAAGCTATTATTACTCTTTCTCTTTCATACCGGGTCCATATTAACTGGCGACGAAGATATAAGAATTCACGCAGGGAAGGAAAACCTTTTTCTTTGACCACTGCCAATATATCAACGAGCGACGAAGATATAAAAATTCACGCAAGAAAAGAAAACCTTTTTGTTTGACCACTACCGCCACATATCAACTAGCAACGTCGGAAATAAGGAAATGTCGGACAACTGACAGAAATGATTCACCACCGTCAAATGAAGAGCCGATAGATATCATCTTCGAGAATTTCGGCCTCGAGGCACCCCAAGCTTCACCCGAAAGAAGGCGATCTCATAGGAAAAGGAAGTTCACGGATCCTTTGATCGTCGACCCTAAACGAAAAAAAATATTAAACAGCTTTTCGGGGGTCAAAGCTCTTGGAAGGTGGGTATTGTGGGGAGTTACCCACTTAATAATGAACTCTTCTTTGCCTATATTAATGGAGAGTTAATTACTCTCGAGGAGAGCCGGGGCGACAGAGTCACTGGTTTCCATTACGACTTCAGTTCAGCTCAGCCTAGTCTGACTGTCTGTCGGTCACTTGTAGCCAAGCTATTATTACTCTTTCTCTTTGTATCTCTTTGTATCTCTTGTTGACGTAATATATGTTCTTGACCTACCGCCGTGTTGACCCATTATTTCATGGTCCCATACCGGGTCCATATCAGATATTTCCAAAGCGTTTGACAGAGTCTAGCATGATGGCCTTCTATGCAAGCTGCGAGGTTATGGTATAACTGTACAATTGTTTGACCTTATCCAGTCATTCCTTTCAAATCGCACAATGACGGTAGTATTGAACGGGCAAGCCTCCCATTACTATCATACGATAGGCTCTATCCTAGGTTATATGCTTTTCTTTATCTTCATTAACGATCTCCCAGATTTAATAAGATCCCAAGTAGGCATATACGCTGACGACACTACAGTTTACTCAAAAATCTGCTGAGGCTGACAAAACAAATCTCGCTGCCGAGCTTGAAAAGGACCTCCGATCCATGGCGGACTGGGGTAAAAAATGGCTCGTGAATTTTAATGCTCCCAAAACGAAGCTGCTATCTATTAACCATCACAGACAATCGGTCCTACCAGCCATTAGGATGGATCAAGCTAGTTTCCCTGAAAGCAAAACTGCCTCTTCTCGGCTTAACTCTCACAACAGACATCAAGTGGAATGACTATATAGAATCCATAGCTAAATCCACTGCTAAGAAAGTCGGTTCTCTGTGTAGAGCCAGGAAGTTTTTTCCGCCTGAAACAATCCTGCACATATATAAATCTACTATCCGCCTATGCAGTGAATACTGCTGCCATATCTGGTCGAGTACTCCTGCTATCCACCTGGGTGTCCTTGACAAAATCCAACGGAGAATCTGTAATGTGATAGATCCTGATACAGATACAATCACTTTCTCACCGGCGCAATGTGGCTTCCCTGTTTCTCTTCTACAAATACTTTCATGGCTTCTGATCCGATGAATTTAGCTCACTGGTGCCCTCTATATATGATTTTACTCGAGCTACAAGATTAGCAACTAGGTCCCACCCTTTTACTGTGAAACCAATAAATTGTAAACGCAAATTCTACTCCAACAGTTACTTTTCTCGCACTTCCCGCCTGTGAAATTCCCTCCCATTTACTCGCTGTCTCGACAGCTACAATATCTAAAAATGTAATTGTAAAGTCAATAGTCATCTATCTCACTAACCTGCATCCTCTCTCTCATGCTTCCTTCTCCGTCCACTCCACTCTCATCAGTATCCTCATCCTTCTCTTATCCACTTCCTGTCACCCCCTATAACCTTTCACTCTTTCTCATAACTTTCCTTTTATGTAACCCCCTGCAAAACAGTGCCAATAAAAATGCCTTGCTTGAGGCGATATGATTATTAAAAAAAGTGCTGGCTATCACGTTCATACTTATTTTTTGGCAGCAATATTCGTGATTTGGGGGGTTTTTTTTGGGGGGGGGGGGGTTGTGGATTTATTTTGTGTGGATTGGATGCTCGGAGACCCTGCGCAGAAAACTTTTTTTTTATTTGGGGTTTTGCTTTGTTAGTGCTCCGACATCGGGTAATGAAATTTATTTGTGTATCACAATGAGATCTTGATTAAAGTTGTATAGAAGTAGCGTTCGGGTTTCAGTAAGTGACTCACATCCACCAGGTTCACTTTTTGTCCATAACTGGGACTTTAATATGTGCTAACACTCCAGTTCAGCAATTAAGAAGTGGTTCAACGCTCCTGAAATCCTCCAATATTCCGATCAGAGACCTTGCTGCTAGATGTAGTTTACTGCCACACACACACACACACACACACACACACACACACACACACACATATATATATATATATATATATATATATATATATATATATAGTTAAATAAAGAAGAGGAAAACTATTTCGCATTTTCGAAATTTCTTGAGAGCGCCGCCATCCAGTATTACCAAAATATCAATCTGCACCTCGCACCTTTCTTTATGGAAACAATACTTTCTCAGGCTAAAATACACAACAAAAAATCCCAAGAAAGCGGTTAATTTCCATCATTTTAACATCTCATAACATGATATTACACTACATATGAAAGATTTTTCTGAAAATATGAGGTATGACGTTTTTTAAATGCTTAATAATTTCTGTTAATTTTATGAATAATTTGTGAGCGTTTTTCTAGTTACCAACAATGTTTTTTTTATAGGTAGGTTAAAATAACATTAATTTAATCTTTTTTGCCTTGTGCCAAAATTGTATTTTATGTGCAATAGCTCTATACCTTTTTGCCTTGATAAAGTCCATGACAGGACGAAATGCGTAAGCGAGGAAAATATAGTTTTTCTTTTGTCTTCTTTATTTAACCATACTGTTCTTTATCTCGGATTATAATTGAGTATACTTTTATATCTCCGATATCCACTGCAGTACAACGCACATCCTATATATATATATATATATATATATATATATATATATATATATATATATATATATATATATAGTTCAAAGTTACTAATTCTTCTTTTGAAAACTGGAGACTGAATATAAAATGCAAAAGCAATCTATCACCTTTCTTTTTGGATAGCTCGACGTGGTGACTGTGAAGCTTGTCTCGCTAGAACCTATTACTTTCGGCCTTGTACCACATCTAAGCAGGGCTTAGAAAATCAACATTTGATATGTAGGTTTGGTGAAATATTCCCGGTTCAATGCACTTCCTAAAATCTTTATTCCAAGGACCAGTCATCAGAATACTGATTATGGGAAGTGGTTCGGACCAAGAACATTTAAACCCCACCTCTTCGTACATATCTGCTATGTTTCCGTTTGGGACTCTCTAAATTTTCCCGTTCTCATAAACTACGGTTTCCGGTGTCTCTTGTGCAGTCAGTAATCAGCCATATTGAATATCAGTAAGTCACCCATCCGATGCTCACCGCTCAGACCATATATAGATAAGATTTCAATCCCTACTGAGAGTTTTGTATAACAATCATTATTTTGTAATATTATTTCACACAACAACCTTAGCGTATAATAGAATATTCTTTTCTCAAAATACATATTGTAAGTACATCCTTTAAATGCTTCTGCTACCAAGTTATCCTCGACTAATAATTATGTATCCGTGTTTGGTTGTTTTATGTTAGTTAATCAAAATAAATTTGCTTATGAAGTTATCCTAAATAACATGCAAATTACTAGGGCAAATAAAACTGCTTTTATTGTAATTTGGAACTTCAGGTCTTTGGGAAAATATGGACTCAGATTAAGAAGACCCAGTCAGTCATCTTGAGTCTGGTATAATATAATGGGAATTTTCATAAATCGAAGATAGCAATAACCATTGAGGGGTTGATGAGGCTGTAGTAGTAGGGGTAATCATCCATGTCTGGTACAAGGCTAATTTACAAACATAGCCGACACTCCTCACAACTTATGTTTTATCAGAAGGTGATCAGAAGGTGGATTTGTGGATGTTGGAATGTGGAAGAATAAAATATTTCGTTTGTAGGTTTAAAGTAAATTTTATTAACTAAACAGAATAATATAAATTTGTAGAAGTTAAGTGTTCAAAGAGAAAATGTACATAAATAGTTAATCAATTTGTAAAAGTAAATGTTCAATGAGAAATAGTAGTAAAGTGTCCAGAACATGTGGTTGTACGTAACAAAATGTGTGTATACAGAAAGATTATTAGGTTACTAATAAAGTCTGTGTTCCTTTCCCTTTTTTATGGTCGGCGAGAAAGTGAAAAGGAAGGTAAAGCAATAAAAGAAATTGTACTTATCGGACATTAGTTTTTAGGAGTCAGTTGAAGTATCTTGTTGTTGTCTTCTTCTTTGTTGACTGCGGGAATGTTAAGGACGGAGAAGAGGAGATAAAGGAAAATAGCACACGAGAAATAGAAGGAGAACGAATGTGTGTCAGGACCTATATGTCCGGGTCGGCAGATTAAAATTTCGTTTGTCACATCTTGCGGTCTCGTCTCTAATTTCTGCTCCCATCTGACTGACTGCTTCGAATTTCTTTCTGTTTTTATAGCCAAAGACAACTTTTCTCTCAGTTTTGCAAATTGCTTTCTTTCATTGGTTAAAAAATTAATTTAACAGCTGATCGCGAAATCTGGCTTCGTCTTTTTCTTTCAGTACGGGGTCAGTCCTTTTTCTATTCGGCAAAATTAAGATTTCACACGTAATTATGAATTTTTGTAAAAGTGAAGAGGAAAAGAGAGTTACTTTTAAATTCGTGTTTATTGCAAGGCTAATCATCCCTCGCGAAAAAGAATTGTTTAACTTAAACAAAACAATAATTTCTCTTATAACCACCCATAAACTTGTAAAATCTTCTAATAATATTAATCAATTACTAAAATCGTGTTCTGGTGTATCATGTACTAAAATCATGTTCTGGTTGGGCGCAGAAGTAAAAACCTGTTTTCAATCAATACTTGTCTTCTTAATTAATTACCTTTAATATAAGTTGACTAAGTGAGATGAATGGTTTGAATCTTACTCTTACGTTCTTTGCTTAAGAGCAAAACATAATGTAACTGTCGTGTCCATTAAAATATCTCTAGTGTATTGATGTTTAGCTTCGTTGAGTGACTGTTTCTTTCAAGTATTTATTTTTAACCAACGTCCTTCTCTTTGAATTTCAATCGCACCTCTGTCTACTTGGCAACCCATTTAGAAGAATTTACTTTTGGGGGAGAGTGGAATGACCCCTTAATTTTCACCCTGTTCCGGTGTGATATTACCTGTTTAGGGAGCCAGCTATGGCTTAAATAGCTATTTCATACCAGGAGCAGATAGAGTTCGACAGCCTTAGCAGGCAATCTATCTAAAATAAGGACAGTCTGATGTAAAACCTACTATCCGAGGACCTTGCTATCACCGTCCCAGTTTACTAGGCCATGACAGATGAACCACAGGTGTAAAGGGTTGTGGGGGCAGTACTGCGCACACTGCACCTCACCTAAAAACTTTCATTTCGCAGGCCAAAAGGATACGTCCACGTCTGCGACGCCACCAACTCTTCCAAATGTTATAGCGATGGGAAAGAGGCAAAATGTCAGGTGAAAGGTGTCACTGGAAGCTGCAGTTTCAATCCTGCATTTAGGTGGTTCAGGATATTGGTTGCCTGATGTTGACCTGAGACAACAGCATCACATGGCAGCACTCTGGACGATCAAGCAATCCTCGGTGGGAACTGCACTGCTTGTTCCACAAGGAGAGGCCCTAGAAATGGTGACCTAACCAAAGCTCGTATTTCATCCCCTAGGTGGCTTGCCAAGGTCAACGGGTATCTTCTCAGGCGGTCGAACAACACCAAAACAAGGAAGGTACGCACTCACCTCCAAGGGTGCAAAAACACTGAAATTCGCATGCTGGAACGTCAAAACCATGTTTGACGCAGCTCACAGCAACCGACCTGAACGTCACTCAGCTCTGATAGCACACAAACTGTTCAGGTTAAAAGCCGACACTGCTGCTCTTAGCGTGGTGCTCTTCCTAGAAGGCAGGCTTCAAGAGCATGTCGCCGGATACACCCTCTTCTGGTTAGAGAAACCTGCGACAAAAAGACGTCTTTCAGGCGTCGGCTTCATAGTCAGGACCTCCATTGCCTCGCAGGCTGGAATATCTGCCAACCGGTCATTCCGACCGCATGATGTTCATGCGCTTCACTCTGAAAAACAACCAGTATGCCACACATTTTCAGTGTGTACGCTTCTACTCTTCCAGCTGAACGTGTAGAAAATGACAAATTCTACTCGGAGCTTTTCAGCCGTCTTCAAAGCTCCCCTGCAGGCGACAAGATGATAATCCTTGGAGATTTCAATTCTAGAATGGGCCAAGATGCAGATGCCTTGAAAGGAGTACTTCGCAGACACGGCGTTGGTAATTGCAATGACAACTGGAACTTGCAGCTGGAGTTCTGCATGAACAGCAATTTGTCATCACCAGCACCATCTTCCAGCAAAAGGACAGTCTTAAAACAACCTGCATGCATCCTTGGTTCAAACATTGGCATCTCATAGACTACGTTCTTGTGAATCAACGAGACAACAAAGATGTCCTTCACACCAAAGTGATGCCCAGTGCAGAATGTCACACCGACCATCGCCTAATGCGCTGTAAACTTGGCCTGCATTTCAAACCTAAACCGAGGAAGGAGCCCCCCCCCCGAAAAATCTGAGCAAGCTTTAGTGACTTTCAGGCAGGCCTACAGTTTAAGCTTGAAAACGACGATTGCTCAGAAGACCCTTCTTCTGAAGCACTCTGGGTTCAACTGAAGACTGCTACCCTGCAGATATCTGTAGAGGTTCTGGAGTTTACCACCAACAAGAACAAAGACTGAGGTACAGGAAATGTTGGCGAAGAAAAGATCAGCGCATAGGGCCCACCTTTCTCAGCCGTCATATCATATGAGGAAAGCTGCCTTCCGTCTCATTTGCAGCAATCTCCAGCGCAAGCTTCGAGAGATCTGTAGAAGACGAAGGCGTCCATTACTAATTTAAGTTTGCGAGTCGACTCGACGTAACAGGGTGGTGAAATAAAGCAGGAAATAGGAAAGAACGAGTAGGCGAAAGTAACAAGAACAACAATATATTAACAAAGGTTACAAAGGGTTGACAGCATGCATAAAATTAAGGAAAGAGAAGTTCTTTCCCTGGTGAGAAATAAAAAATTGCGCCCCTAATTGCTACCCGCAATTAGTGCGCGTGTGTTTTTGTGAGTTAGGGAAACATGTCTGCTCTTGTCCGGAACAAAATCCTAACTAGCGTACCACGTGACGTTCCCTGCTTTTATTGGCATTCGTTTACGCGAGAAACTAAGTTATCACGTGAACGCTGAATCACCATGTATGTGTGTGTGTGTGTGTGTGTGTGTGCGTGTGTGTGGGTGTCAATGTATCAAACCCCACAGATCCAAAATGAGTGGTGAACCAACCTCGCAGTAAGAAATACGCAGATCTAGGTGACTACAGAGTCTTCTACAAAGCTCTCAAAGCATTGTATGACCCTACTCACCGGGTCCAGAGTCCCTTCGCAGGCTTCACTGACATGGCCTCTTCCAGACCCTCTTCAGCGCTGATCGAGTCGTTCAGTACCAGCAGTTCTCTGCATTCCTTAGTAACCAGTCGAAGAGGAGATGGATGAACTGCCCTCTGTGGAAGAAATTACGAAAGCCATAGAGCAATTGAGGAGTGGCAAGGCAGTGGGAGTCGACGGGATTCCACCAGAGATCGAGAAAATTAGAGGACTAGCATTACACAGCAAAGCTCCACGAACTCTTGAACTTCCAATTGATCTCTGCGATTCAATCATCGTCACCTTGAGAGAAAAGCCAGATGGCTCCAACTACCGAGGGATTACTCTGCTCTCAAGCGCATGAAAAATCTCTAGTGTAGTGTTTTTTTCTCGTTTTTTTTAAACATAAAATATCTAATATAATAGCTACATAAACATTACAACACGCCAACAAAATACTTATAAATCAATAACACTCAATAATGTGCTTACATCTTAAAACACAATTAAACCGTACACTACAAAACCATACAAATCAGAAAGGTTGTTTTATTAGTCATCATAATTTTGGTAGATACCGCCAAAATATCAATCGTGGGGTAGTAGTAGTAGACATTTCCCGTGATATTTTAGGGACAATTATGAATAAATAAAGTAATATCATTCTGGAGCCGATTTCTTAGAAAAAAAATTATAAACATCACAAAGTCCGGCCCCAAGAAAGAGACTCACAAAAGTGTCACCAAGGTCCACGTCACTCTAGATGCTAATTTTCAAGCTTTCACTTTAATAAAAATAAGTAGCCAATGAGATCGGCTGCCGCAGATGAATAAACACGGACTTCTAGATTCTACATGATTCCATAAAAGTCTAACATCCATTCAAATAGACAGACGAACTGACAGCAGTCAATAGACACGAGTCGACCTCGTTGTCCTGTCTTTCTTATCAAACCAATAGCGGAGTGTCTTAATCTTATCTCCAAACTCCAGTTTCTCTCTTCCCCACTGGAAGACTATTAATGTTTATTTCTTTACAGTCAGAGAAGAACTTTCTAATTTACTAAGAAGAAATATCAATTATAATTTGTGTATCTTACGTTCAAAAAAATATCATAATTAAACTGGCAACAATTTTTATCTCATTTATTTTTATTCAAACAATGGCTCAGGGAATCTTTCCCCAGCAAAGTTATATTTGTTTCAATTCAAATTAATTATATTTTAAATCATTTAATTTTTCAAAAAAGTATATTTATTTCAGTAATTTTTTTTAATAAAGAGAATTATGTTGTGTTGACACACCTGCTAATATAGACGAATTTATCTATTTTACTGATAAAAAGAAGAAAGAAAGATTATAATATAGACTTTTTAAATTCATTTTGAAACACTCCAAACTTATTGAGAATATTAAATTTAATATATTAGCGTGGAATTAAAACTAAAATTAGAGCTTCTAGAAAGATTTTTCAATTTTCATAATGTATTTTAAACTTTATGTGTCGTTTTATACTTTCATTTTATTTATTTATTTATTATTTCTTGCGGTTCCTAATTAAATTCAATATTGAATCCAATTCTTTTGATATTGTAAACGAGGTATTCGAAACATTAACTCTAATACCGCTGTTAAAACCATGCATTTTAAGAGACGTTTTTCTCGGCACTTCTCTAATCATAAACATATAAATTCATGACAAATTATTTCAAGTCAGCATAACAAGTTACTTCATTTCTAAACAATAACATAAATAAAATAGGTTACTTTATATTTATTTTGATTCATGTTATGTTTTTGTTCCAGAATTCATAGTTCTGATATGTGTTTTTGTTTCATTAAAATAGTTGTAATGTGGATAATTAATCCAAAGATTAAAGCGCGTATAATATTTCGTACACGCTAAAGAGTGGGAGATGATTCCTTTGAAGCTCCAAGTTATATATTAATTGTAATAAAATCTTAGAATAGAAAAACTATACCACGACGAAGAGGATTAACTTTTTGAGGCAAATTAATAATGCTCTTAATCTCTATTTTTCCTTTGGATTTTCTTAAGCGGATTGCAGCAAAACCCTCTACAAGCCCAAACTGAAATTAAAACTCATCGCTTCCAGTGGAACGACGAAATTTGAAATAGGCCTCCAGTTCTAAACCCCTCTACCTTCTTCTCCCAGTCTCCTTTGATTGTCTACCTTTATAAAATACGAATTCTTTTACTAATTTAACCCCCGATTTCCTCTGCTAGTATATATATCTTTTTCACGTCATAAATTTTCATAAAAAAATGTTTTTAAAAATTAATTTTTAGAAATTTTTTTAATTATAATTTTCTTTAATCTTTATTTTTATTTTTATTTTATTTAGTTTATCTATACCTAGAGGTATCTTTAATTATATTAACTTATTAACTTTATTTAAATCTTATATCTACTTTTTTCCCTAAATATGCTTTTTCTAAAAAGTCTTTTTTCTAATACTTTAACCCATTTATAAAGTTAGTTTTGTTTGACACGTATCGAGCGTCTCTAATATATGAAATTTTTTCTTTTCTTTTCTTTCCTTTTCTTTATCTTTCTTACCTCCCGCCTCCATTCCCTTTCGATTTTGTTTAATCCAATTCTCAATTTAACACCTCTTCTTATTCCTTTCCTTTAACCCCTTCCCTTTGTAAAGCTAGACGAAGCCAAATTTTCCATTTTTTCACTTACATCTCTATCTAAAAGTAAAATCTGAAAATAGACATTATTTGCTTCCGAATTTTTTGTGACGTAAATTTCTCAAATCTTAACCGTCATTTTTTATTTCTTTTTTATTTAATTTTTTATTTCCCTTTTTATTTTTATTTTCATTTTGAAATATGTACTGTTGCTGATGAGATGTGAAATTTCTCTTAGGGATTTCATATTGAAATGATCATTCAACAATTTTGAATATTGAAAATTTATTTATTTTATATTAGCTTTGTAATTTTAGTTACATTGAGCTCTCCTCCTGTATCATTTTTTAATATTAAAATTTAATATTAATTAGGATCAGGTTTTAGGATTTACCTTCCTACTTTTCCGTTTGGATTAAAGTATTTTAATAATATATATATATATATATATATATATATATATATATATATATATATAGTGGCTATTGAAGTCAAAACCCAAAGACGTTTTTCGTCCTTTATGACTTCACCAGACTAAATTTGTTATGTTGGTACGACTACACATGCACGCATTAGAGTGGCGCTGGTAATTTTAGAATATATATATATATATATATATATATATATATATATATATATTCGATCCCGGCTAGAAACAAGTAGACGTCTAGCCACACTGATGAGCTGTGATACAGCGAAACAGGCTTCTATGTTGATGACAATTATATTATGCTCTCATTACGATTGAGCTCTCTGAAGAAGAAAATTTTAAAAACATTTACCCCGTTCAGCAATGAATTGAGTTCTTTCGGTGACACCGCTTATATATAACGCACTGAAATTTCCCCTCTCTTATTCTATGTGCCTATGGCTTCGGGAGTAGAGACTCCGACTAACGACAAGTCGGTCGAGATTCGATCCCAGCTAGAAACACGTCGAGGTTTAGCCACACTGATGAGCTGTAATACAGCGAAACAGGCTTGTATGTAGATGACGTATATATATATAAACCAACTAGCTTCATTTTGTCGTTTTTTTAAGGAACTGTATTAGTAACTTTTTAACTTTCTTAATGAGTATGTCATACAATTTTAATATTATCTTTTTGGTTTTTTATTACTTTCTACATAATTCCATCTTTTATTATATAAATAATGTGTATAATTGTAAATAATTAATGATACAGCTACCTCGACATTGCCAGATCGTAAAATACCGATTTCACAAGATCAGTGTTTCTCAACTTTTTTAAGCAACGGCAAATCTATGAACAAATCACGGCATACTGAGCCAAATCTTTAAAGGGTATACATTTAAATGTTATAAAATTAAACTTAGATTTTTAAATACATACACAAATATGTACTTACTTTGAATACTAAATGAATATTAAAACAAAGTACCATATTTTCAGGCTTACAAGACGCACTTTTTTTCCTAAAATATACCCTGAAATATCCGTGTGCGTCTTCGAAGACGAATGTATGTTACCACTATGGTTACCACCATGACATGAATGATAGTGAGAATCATTTATTGTACATGACTGACAGATGATAGTTTAAAGCTTTTACATGAATTCAGCAGTGACGAGATTTTGGTTGAATACAATTTATTTTGTTGCTTGATATTTTTACATGTATATTTTTAAAAATTTTAATTCATTTTTATGAAAATAAAATCACCCTTGGACAATGAAAAATGTATTGTATGTACCTCCACGGCGTAAAGGAGACAAATTTCCCCAGGATTTATTCCTCACCCATAATGGAAGGACATGGGCGACAGGTGTCCCCGGACCGTTATCCTACAACTGTTCGCAACAAACAGAAAATAATTTTTGGAACCTGGAATGTTAGAACCATGAACAACTGTGGGCAGCTGGAAAACGTGACGCAAGAGATGTCTAGATTGAATATAAACATTTTAGGCATATGTGAAACGAGGTGGCCAAACAACGGGACTTCATCAGTGACGAGCATAGAATTATATACGCAGGAGTGAATATAATGAAAAAGGAGTCGGCGTTATACTAAATAAAGACACACGAAAATGCGTCATGCGGTACTGCCAGATATTTGAGAGAATTATAGTAGTTAAAATGAAAGGAAATCCTTTCAATATATCGGTAACAGTGGTATACGCACCAACATCACAAAGTACAGAAGACGAAATCGAGTCCTTCTACTCCATGCTAAATTATGCCATGGTACAGTGCAAATCACAAGAAATCAGAATTATCATGGGAGATCTGAATGCCAAAGTTGGCCAAGGAAAAGAAGGTGAAACGGTCGACAACTTCGGTCTAGGACACCGCAATAGCCGTGGTGAGAAATAGATCCAATGGTGCACAGCGAATGACCAACACCTGGTTCCAAGAGCACCCAAGAAGATTATGGACATGGAAAAGTCCAGGGGGGAGAAACTAAAAACCAAATTGACTACATTACTATCAGCAAGAGATTCAGAAACGCAGTCCTTCATTGCTAAGCCTACCCAAGTGCGGACCGTGGAAGTGACCACCTGCAAGTCGTATGCAAACTAAGAAGATTAAAGAAACCTGGCATAGCCCTAAGGCTGCAGTACAATAGACTCATGAATGACCCGAACCTGCAGGAAATGCGTACGGAGAGCGTGAAAACGATATACGAAGGACAAATTAGAAATGGAAGCTGAAAATGGGACGCACTCAAAGCGGCTCTAGTGACATCGGCGAATGGCATCATTCCTAAGGAAAAAGCACACCAGAAAGAAAACGAGTAGATCACCGAAGAGATTCTTGGCCTGATGCAAAATAGACAGAAAACGATGTCAAAATATGGAACGGAATATAAGAGACTACACAAAGAAATACGAAGCAAATGTAGACAGACTAAAGAAAGATGGCTCAACGACAAATGTGCCTAAGTAGAGAGACTGAGTACAACAAATAATGGAGACATACATAAAAAATAAAAGAACTAACAGGGCAAACGACATGCTCCGCAACAGGATGTATAAAAGCCAAATATGGCACACTAATACTAGAAAATGGAACGAGTATATCGGAGATCTCTTCTACGACAAGAGAGTGCAACCAACAATGCACAAAATTACGGATGGACTAGAAATATTAAAAACCGAAGTGGAATCGGCAATGGCTAAATTGAAGAGCAACAAAGCAGCGGGACCAGATGGGATTGTAATAAAGACGTTGATGTCCTTAGAAGGCTTTGGCGTCGACAGACTAACAGAAATGATAAACGAAATCTACAGCAGCGGCAATATACCGGAGGACCTAAGCAGATCAATCTTCATAACACTACCTAAGAAGCCAGGTGCAAAGGAATGTGAGCTCCATCGAACAATCATTTTAATGAGTCACATAACAAAACTCATCATCCGGATTCTGATGAGCAGAACGCGCAGCAGAATCGGCCCAGAGAGAGGACAGGAATGATGTGGATTCGTTAAAGATACCGGAACAGGAAATGCGATATTCATGCTCAGAATGCTATCTAAACCAGTCATACAAATTCAGAAGGACCGTTATCTTTAGAAGTTTTATGCAATTAATTGGAGGGGGTGGGTAACAGATTAAAATATATATATGTTTACCAAGATTTTCTAAAATATATTTTTAGAATATATTGGTAAAAAAATCGCATAAATAATTTCATTCATTTGTGAATAAGTCCTGAAAGTTTTATTAAAATCAGACAATTAGTCGATTTTTAAAAGAATTTTCAAATTAATGTGTCTTTCAACTCCAAAAACGACTTGCGTAATATTCAGTCAGTTAGTTAAGTGCCATACGTGAAACATGCTTGGACGATCAAGTCTCGAATGAGACATGACTGACTGGGCAGAAGATTATCCCACAGTAGGTTGCCATTGCTTTCTGCGGTAGATTGGTTGCCAGTCAAGGCTATAGAACCCAATCTGTCCTGTTATTTAACTCATAACTGGAAGGAAGAGACGGATTAATACCTTTCCCAAGAGTATTTGCGCGTAAGTGAATGCAATGAATTCAACTGGAATTTGAACTCGGCTCCACCCGATTTCTCGTTCCGAGCCGATATCCACTGCACCACAACGCACATAATAGTCACATTACGTAAACATGGCGTGAATCGCTGACAGAAAACAAAAAATGAAATTTTGACTAACATTTTGACCGTGTTAGAAAGGATTAAAAACTTTTTAAAAATTATAGCAACAAAATTTGATTTTTTCTCTTAAACTTTGTTTTTATTAAGTTTGAGCCCGTATGCTGTTTTTCGGCATTTGCGTAGAGGTACCTTAGTTATTTACTAACCACCAACTCGTATGTCACTGCCATACAAACTGAGACGAGTGATTAATGGTAAACAATGCATTGTACCTGTATGCGAGGAACGCATGGTGAATGTGTTGCTGTATGAGAATGACTTTTAAGAAAATTCTTTCCAATATTAGGGTGCGTCTACCATGGCGCAGTGTCTTGTAGGCAGGAAAATAGGGTATTTTAAAAACATAATCGAAGAATAGTGAAAAGAATTATTTAAAAAATGTTTCACACTCATTAATTTATTCAAATATCAACGCTGTAATATTACTACACACACACACACACACACACACACACACACACACACACACACACACACACACACACACACATTTAAGCCGAAGCAATGTTTCGCGGCACCCTATTGTCTCGCGGCACAGCGGTTCAGAATCCCTGCACTAAACAGTTTGAAAATATTTAATGGTAGGTTTGTAGCATTTACTACTAGGTTACTTCGGTATAGATCTTCAGATTCCATCCAGTAAATTTTTATTTTTTATTTATTTATTTTTTTTTAATCGTATCACCCCAAGCAAGGCGGTAACGCCACTGATGTGCAGGGGGCTACGTAATATTGAAAAGAATGGAAAAGAGAAAACCGGAAACCACATCCTAATCAAGGAACAAGGGATGAGCCTCTTAACCTGTTCAATAGACGTGGGTGGAGTGTGAACCGGACAATAGATAGATCTATCTACTCCAATTGAAAAAAACAAAGTGAGAAGATTGGTAAAGAGAAAGTCGGAAACCACATCCTAAACAGGGAACAAGGGATGAGCCTCTTAACCTGTTCAATAGACGTGGGTGGAGTGTGAACCGGGCGATAGATAGATCTATCTACTCCAATTGAAAAAAAAAGTGAGAAGATTGGTAAAGAGAAAGCCGGAAACCACATCCTAAACAGGGAACAAGGGATGAGCCTCTTAACCTGTTCAATAGACGTGGGTGGAGTGTGAACCGGACAATAGATAGATCTATCTACTCCAATTGAAAAAAACAAAGTGAGAAGATTGGTAAAGAGAAAGTCGGAAACCACATCCTAAACAGGGAACAAGGGATGAGCCTCTTAACCTGTTCAATAGACGTGGGTGGAGTGTGAACCGGGCGATAGATAGATCTATCTACTCCAATTGAAAAAAAAAACGTGAGAAGATTGGTAAAGAGAAAGCCGGAAACCACATCCTTTTTTTATTATTTCACAGTCTCTAGAGATACAGGCAGAAAGAAAACCTGAAATAAGGCAAATTTAACAGAAAATATTTATTGGCTAAACTATAACTATGACTATTTTTAAACCTATTCCTATTATCAACGTCTTAGAATTTGAGTTATATCTTTCTGAATTGACAGTACGTCTTTATAAATTTGTGACAACCCTTCTTACAAAAGTAGTTAATGTTTTTTACCCACGGAAGACATTGCCATCTGTTAACTTATTAGACTGAGTATGTGAGAACCAAATTACAAAGACTATCAAGTTCTGGCCACTCGTCCCACAGTAATAGGTAATCCACCTTCAAGTCTGGACAAAATGACCTTATCTTTTTATCAACGCTGTCATTACATTTTTATTAGAATTCACTCATGAATATTAATGAACCACAAATGGAAAAATTATATGACGTCACTTGAGAACTTTTCTTTTGGCAATTCCCAGCTCTCTCTCTCTCTCTCTCTCTCTATATATATATATATATATATATATATATATATATATATGTTGCTTGTTGACCCTCGAGATGAGATCAGAAAATGGATTCGTGTGATTCCTTTAAACTCATTAAAAAGGACGTGCGGGTGGCAAAAGGATTATTAGCATAGAAAATGAAATTAGATTGAGTTCAAATTTCGGCCGAAGTACAATTACCTTTGAGGAACGCATGACTTTCTCTCCCTCCTAGCTATATGTAAAGTAGGACAGTAAACTAGATTCTCTAGCCTTGGTTGACAACCACTCTAGAAGAAAGAAAACTCTTTCTTTCTTAAAATCGTAAAGATAATGAGAAAGTACTTTATTCTCTTTCAATGGTAATACACAGCTTACAGGTATTGAAGAAAAGGAAGTGATGGAGATCTATTATCGCTTATACTCTGGCTAATCATAGTTTTTAAAGAGAAAGACTTAAAATAGTTTAGTGATGTGCTCATTTTGTTATATTATTAATGGATGGTGAACGGGGATTTACTTGTACAGGTGTTCGAATTTGCAAAATAAAGGCCTTCAATAATAATCAAATATCTTTTTACGATGTTATATATATATATTAGAAATTGGTATTATTCAATTTAATTTGAATAGTGAAAAATATTCCTCTTAAACTGTGACATTTTCCTGTTTGCCTTTATAACTTGCACTCTTACATTTTGTTTGCCTCTAAGGAAAATCATTAAAATTATTGGCGGCTAAATACGTAGGATTAGCTCATTATTATTATTATTATTATTATTATTATTATTATTATTATTATTATTATGTTGTCATTTTTCATCATATTTCCATTTCTGCTATGGTCGCACTACCAACCAAGTCTGCGGGAAGAGCTAAGGCACGTCGTGGCGTGTTGCTATGGCTCCATTTCATGTTTTTTATATCTCCTCTAACATCCCTAGCATTACATAGACAAAGTTCTCTTTAGTGTGTGGCCTGTACTTAACAAGACACATTTTTGTATAGCTCTTTAGCTGGGGTTTCCAGGGATTATTTCAATGTGTTGTTTTGTTCCATTTTTTATCATTCCAAGTGCACCTACTATTACTGGCACGATTCTTGTTTTCAATTTCCACAGTTTTTCTATTTCACTTTCCAGGTCTTTATATTTTGACAGTTTTTCGAATTCCTTGGTTACTATGTTACAATCCGCTGGACAAGCCATAACAATTATCAGGCAAGTTTTTCTTTCTGGTTTTTAACAATAATGTCAGGCCTATTTGCTTCATTTTGTCTGTCTGTGTAGGTGGTGTAAAATGGTGACATCTTCTATTTCTGTAACCGGAGCTGGGTGGTGTTCATACCGGTGTTTGTTTACATATTTTCCATAGTGTTTGCACATTGTCCAATGTAAATATTGCCTCACTCTATCGTGACGACTTTGTTATTCATTTGGGGCAAGTACAGAACATCCTGAGATTAGATGATTTATTGTTTCTTGGTATTTATCACAGAACATGCATTTTGGATCCACATTATTATGTATAATATTTGCCTGAAAGTTCCTAGTGAAAAGAATTTGGTCTTGCGCCTCAGTCTCAGATGCACGTAACCATCGATGTGTATTAACTTTATCAACATTGGATTTATTGGCACGTTCTGGATATTGGCCATGCAGAGGTTTGTCTTGCCAGCGTTGTTTCATCTGTTCAAGAGTTTTATCTTTGGCTTTCATTTTCATATGTTTTGCTGCAATAGTTGGTTCTTGGCTTCTGTTTTGTTTTTCTACAGAATCTACTAAATATAAATCATCTTGTATTTACTGCTTCCTTTTATTATTGAATATTTTTTCTTTCTTTCTTCATGTTGCTTGACTAATTGTATCATCCAGTTCTTTGTTGTTTCTATGTATGTTAGTAAGCCAATAGTTGTTGTCTTGTATGACAATTCTAGCTGAATAAGACCCCTTCCACCTTCTTTACGGGGTATGTATAGACGGTCTACATCAGCCTTTGGATGGTGCATCTTATGCTTAGAAAGAAGCTTTCTTGTTTTAGAATCCATTTATTTATTATTATTTCCATGTTGTCATTTTACATCATATTTCGATTTCTGCTATGGTCGCACTACCTACCAAGTCTGCGGGAAGACCTAAGGCATATCGTGGTGTGTTGTTATGGCTCAATTTCTTGTTTTTCTATCTCCCCTATCATCCCTAGCGTTACATAGACAAAGTTTTTCTTAGTGTGTGGCCTGTACTTAACAAGACACATTTTTGTATAGCTCTTTAGCTGGGGTTTCCAGGGATTATTTCAATGTGTTGTTTTGTTCCATTTTTTATCATTCCAAATGCACCTTTATTATTATTATTATTATTATTATTATTATTATTATTATTATTATTATTATTATTATTATTATGTCATTTTTCATCATATTTCGATTTCTGCTTTGGTCTCACTACCAACCAAGTCTGCGGGGAGACCTAAGGCAGGTCATGGTGTGTTGTTATGACTCCATTTCATGTTTTTCTATCTTCCCTATCATCCCTAGCATTACATAGATAAAGTTTTCCTTAGTGTGTGGGCTGTACTTAATAAGACAATTTTTTGTATACCTCTTAAGCTGGGGTTTCCAGGGATTCTTTCAATGTGTTGTTTTGTTCCATTTTTTTATCATTCCAAGTGCACCTACTATCACTGGCACAACTCTTGTTTTCAATTTCCACATTTTTTCTATTTCAATTTCCAGGTCTTTATTATTATTATTATTATTATGTCATTTTTCATCATATTTCGATTTCTGCTTTGGTCTCACTACCAACCAAGTCTGCGGGGAGACCTAAGGCAGATAGTGGCGTGTTGTTATGGCTCCATTTCATGTTTTTCTATCTTCCCTATCATCCTCAGCATTACATAGATAAAGTTTTCCTTAGTGTGTGGGCTGTACTTAATAAGACAATTTTTTGTATATCTCTTAAGTTGGGGTTTCCAGGGATTCTTTCAATGTGTTGTTTTGTTCCATTTTTTATCATTCCAAGTGCACCTACTATCACTGGCACAACTCTTGTTTTCAATTTCCACATTTTTTCTATTTCAATTTCCAGGTCTTTATATTTTGACAGTTTTTCAAATTCCTTGATTGCTATGTTACAATCCGATGGACAAGCCATATCAATTAATAGACAAGTTTTCTCCTTCTGGTTTTTAACAATAATGTCTGGCCTGTTTGCTTCAATTTTTCTGTCTGTGTAGATGGTGTAATCCCATAGAATGGTTACATCTTCTATTTCTGTAACCGGTGCTGGATGATGTTCATACCAGTGTTTGTTTACAGCTTTTCCATAATGTTTGCACATTGTCCAATGTAAATATTGCCCAACTCTATCGTGGCGATTTTTATATTCGTTTGGGGCAAGCACAGAACAGCCTGAGATTAGGTGGTCTATTGTTTCTTGGTGTTTATCACAAAACCTGCATTTTGGATCCATATTATTATGCATAATATTTGCCTGAAAGTTTCTCGTGAAAAGACTTTGGTCTTGTGCTGCAAGTATAAATCCTTCAGTTTCAGACTTTAATCCAGATGCACGTAACCATCGATGAGTATTAACTTTGTCAACATTGGATTTATTGGCACGTACTGGATATTGGCCATGCAGAGGTTTGTCTTGCCAGCGCTGTTTCATCTTTTCAAGAGCTTTTTCTTTGGCTTTCATTTTCATATTTTTTGCCGCAATAGTTGGTTCTTGGCTTCTGTTTTGCTTTTCTACAGAATCTACTAAATGTAAATCTTGTTTGTATTTACTGCCTTCTTTTATTATTGAATATTTTTTCTTTCTTTCTTCATGTTGCCTTACTAATTGTATCATCCAATCCTTTGTTGTTTCTATGTATGTTAGTAAGCCAATAGTTGTTGTCTTGTATGACAATTCCAGCTGAATAAGACCCCTTCCACCTTCTTTACGGGGTATGTATAGACGGTCTACATCAGCCTTTGGATGATGCATCTTATGCTTAGAAAGAAGCTTTCTTGTTTTAGCATCCATTCGCCTGATGTCGTTTAGAGTCCAGTTTAAGATGTTGAAGCTATATTGGACAACTGTGATTGCAAGGCTATTATTATTATTATTATTATTATTATTATTATTATTATTATTATTTCCTTGGATTCCTGTTGTCCAGAAATTCCTTCCTGATCTGAACCAGAGACCTAGTCAGAAATGGCTTCGTGGCGATTTCTACTAATCATTTGTGTAAGATCACACACATTTTACACAGAGAAAGCTCTTCGTAACGTGTAAGTACAATTTTCGGTATTTCTTGAAGGCATGGGCTATCACGGAATCCTTTCAATTAATCTATCGGAATCTTTTCTAATCAATCTGAGAGGTCCGAGTGCAACTGGAATTACTGATGTCCTCAGGTGTCACATGTTTTTAGATTTCGAAGTTGAGATCCTTGTATTTTGATAATGCCTTTGAAAACCTTCAACGGTACAGGGACTGACATGTCAATAAGAAAGCTAATTCAAACTCATTCAATTTTTATGGTCTTTGGTCTCGATGTCTGGTCGATAAGCTTTGATTATTCTGTCTATGTGTATTGTTAAGTCCCATAATTGTTTGTAACCGAGTCAGGGGGAAGTTCATACCAGTTTCTTGCTGTTTTCTTCCAGTAAAAGCTGCATATTTTCCAGTTCAGATATTGGCCCACTATATCTTACCGAGTTTTATATTCAATGGGTGCTCTTCTGAGGAAGACTAATTGTTGTGGTTTTGTAAAACAATTCTACTTAAACTAATCCTCTACATCCTTCAGATCTGGATACTTACATCCGATCAAGATCGGCCTTAGGATGATTCATGCAATGGCAAGTGAGAAGCTTTCTCTCAATTTTCGCTTAATGTCGGCTATGGTCTAATTAAGGATATTGAAACTTGGACAGCCAAAGTGTTTATGGCTGATAAGCCATTATATTTTGCGAATTCAACTCGGCATTTAATACTAACCGTACATGCCTGTAGTATTCTTTTCTTACTTTCTCTTTCATTTGGGTTTGCAGTATTCCGTCTCCTTCGTTGACTCTTAGGTGTTTATAGTCTTCTTTTTGTTCAAGTTCCCGAATCTTTTTGACAAAATCTAATTCTATTGAATGCGTTTCTCTAATTCCCCATTTCTTGAATGTTACTTTTACACATTTATCTAATCCGAAATCCATACTAATTTCACCATTGAATTATTAAACCGTATTGAGGAGACCCTTCAGTCAATGGTCGTTATTAGCAAAGACTTTGAGATCATCCATGTAGAATAGGTGATTAAGCAATTTCTTCTTCTTTTTTTTTAACATTGTATCCATAGTTATTACTGTTTAATTCACGTGAAGGGAGAATTTAGGACAGATAGGATAGTAGGAGTGACAGAGAGTCTCCTTGAAAGATTGCCAATGGGATATTCAAAGAATTGGAAGTGATAGTACCTTTAGTGTGATTTATGTGTACAGTTCCATTCTATATTAAGGAAAATTGCTTTCACCAGGGAGTTTGTGTACATTTTCAAAGCCTGAAGAATACAAGAGTGCCAAAAGTTAGTTTTACGGTAATCTATTCAAACTGTGCTGAGATTTTTAACTTTTTTCCTCAATTTTCCAGGATCATTTTATTTATTAGTTGTTGATTTTTGCAACCATACGAACCTCTTCGACATCACTTCTGTCCAAGGGAAAGAATGTTGTTTTTATTTTTTAAAAAAGGGCAAGTACAGCTCGTCGGGGCAGGCGTGATCAATTTATATGTAGTATAAATTTTTTGATCATTCGTTTTTGGTAGATGATAAGTAATACCTTCAATTCTGAAATTTCCATTTCTGATCCATTCTGAAATTTCACTGCGATTATTAATTAGCATTGATAGTTTGTGCAAGAGTTTTATGGATTGATGACAGATAATAGAGACCAAAAGTTGGAACCTTTGTCATTTTCTGGGGGTTTCCATTTTTGGAACGTTAGAGTTTGCCTAACATTCTTCTTGGTTATATTTTTCTATTCTTGAGCAGGTTTATCCTTTCTTGTTCTCGTTTGATCCATTCTGCATTATTTTGGATTGCTCTCAAACTTTTTAAATTCTTCAATAAATGGTGGCTTTTTTACTTCTATAACTGCTTTTCCAATTTCCATGTGAAACTTCTTGATGTCCATTTGGAATATCTTATTTTGTTGATAGAACCGACAAGGCTTTTCACATCGTCGTGTTCTCTGTGACTTTAATTGCAGTTTCTATTTAAGCACTCCCTTGATTGGTGGAGTTCATATTGTTATTAATATTTTCTTTCATTCCAATGGTTTACCCAATTTCAAAAGGAAAATGGTTAAACGATAACGTTATAATGTTATCGTTTAACCATTTTTAGGTTCCTTCAGACCGTCATGGTTACCATCTAGCTGACATTTCATTCGTTAATGTGTTGGCTTGTCGCTGGTATCCTGTTAATGAGCATGGTTCCACTCGAGCTACCTGGCATTTGTCTCCTTCACGATCGTTCACTCCTCTGCCATGTTGTGTTTTTAATCTCAGAGGGTGAATTCTTCGAAATAAAGAATTAAAAAAATGTCACAACGATTTGGTTTATATATGATTTGATGTATACAACGCTTTTAAACCTTTCTATTTACTGTTATAATAAAATGACACTGGAATCCCTTTTGGAGTTTGCAGCTTGTGTTAGTAGTAATTTAAATTTAAAGTTCTTGTTTTCAGGGCTGGTACAACGTCTTGGTCAGGAGGTCCCGGATAACGATGTGGATTTCATTAGCAGTAATGTAAGGCCTCCAGAAGTTGTCCAAATTTTCAACATATATGGAGTTCCGTGTCCGGCAGGTGTGGAGATGACCTGGGTTAGCTTCCAGCATTAGCATGAACCTTTTTCAAAAATCCTATATTTTCAATATGTTCATTTTGAGAGCGATCAGAGGAATCAAGGCGCCCCTTAACTCCATGTCCATTTGTCTCATTTTGTATCATCGCTCCATATAAGCAGTATTAATTTCTCTCTCTCTCTCTCTCTCTCTCTCTCTCTCTCTCTCTCTCTCTCTCTCTCTCTCCACACACACACACACACACACACACACACACACAGATTCTCAGCATCCAAATTCAACTTACTTCAAGGGCTGGTACAACTGTTTTTATGACAAATCTAAACTTTTAGTATGCTTAAACGAAAAGGGTATTCCCAGTCCTTAATATTTCTTTGTGAGCTTGTCTTCAGTCAGTTAAGTGCCATACGTGATACACGCTTGGGCGATCATGTCTCGAAAGAGACATGACTGACTGGGCAGAAGATTATCCCGCAGTAGTTTACCATTGCTTTCTGCAGTAGACTAGCTGCCGACTAAGGCTATAGAACCCAATCTGTCCTGCTATTTAACCCATAACTGGAAGGAAGAGACGGATTAATACCTTTCCCAAGGGTATTTGCACGTAAGTGAATACAATGGATTCAGCTGGAATTCGAACTCGGCTCCCCGATTTCTCGTTCCGGGCCGATATCCACTGTACCACAACGCACATCCTTGGTTATTTTAGAAGAATTCTCGAAAGACCAAGCCACACAACCGAATGCCTATGGTCACTAGAGGGCTATTAATTAATTATTCTTTTTCACTTGAACGAACCTGTCCCCAATCTTAGGCACTAATCTCTATTTTTGCAGAGATATTTTTTCTGGGTGGTCAGTTCAGTTGTTTATCCTGGCTCCTTGTCCACAACAATTTTAGATGTTATTTCGGAGACCATCCGTTTTCTTTATCGACAACATATGTTATTCTATTTTGCTGAACTGACATATCTTCGATAAAACATTGTCTCATTCTTATTGTCGGGAAGAGGGGAAGGTTGGATAATCTTGATCTTGCTTAATTTCCGTCTAATTAAATGTGGGTTCGGTTCCACTTGGAACTACTCGGGATTTCATTTTATTAATTTGAAACAATTTTTTAATACATTTCGTTTTTAATTTTCTTCTCAACCTTTCCATCCACTTTTCAGCGAATTTCAACAAGTATCATCCATTTGGTAGTCTCTTTCCTCTTCCTTATTTTCTGCCTCTCCACTTTTTTGTTTGATTAACTCTCTGAGGTCCCAGTTTCACAATAACGATCATGATTAATTTTGTATAAGTCAATCACGTTAATGTCATATTGTGATGAGCATGTACAGTTTAGTTTAAAATTAGCGTAACTTTAAATTGTAATATTTGTCTTACTCTTAGATAATATGAATTCTTAAACCGTCGTTGAAGTTTGTTATACATTTTAGAAGTTCTAAGTTTTATTTTCGGTTGTTATAGTATTTTTTACATCTTTGTGATTAGGTTTTTATTCGGGTTTTTTATCTGTCTGTCCGTCAATAAGAATTAAGACATTCGACAAAAAAGAGAAAAAAATCTAATTCTACCGTTAATCTTTCGTTTGCGCAGGTTCAACAAACAAAAAAGCACAGCGAACCAGAAATAACAAACATAATTATAAATTTATAATTAGTTGTAAAAAATAAAAAAAATAAAAATTTTTATTATCTTCATGTAAGACAAGAAAACTTAAAAATGCGCCCGAGATGACCTTTGCGTCACACTTTTAAGTATCTTTCTTTTTTCTTTTTCTATTTTTTTTTTTTTTTTGTTGTATAATGGAGTGGAGAGTCAGTACATAAGATTCTCGTAATCTTTCACTTTAAGCTTAGAATACAAGTGAGATTTTATAAACAACAATTGAAAGTAAATTAATTAAAAGGTATATGGTAAGTTAAATTTGTGGCTATAATAATAACGCCAACAACAACAACAAAAAATTATCCCCGACAACACAATTATTTTCCCTTCACATATAACGAGTAGAATTTGCAGGAGTATATCACAGCGCTTTGTGGATATCGACTCGGAACGAGTTCGAATCCCAGTTAAATTCCTTGCATTCACTTACGCACAAATACCCTTGGGAAAAGTATTAATCCGTCTCTTCCCTCCAGTTATGGGTTAAATAATAGGAAAGATTGGGTTCTATAGTCTTGGTTGGCAACCAGTCTACCGCAGAAAGCAATGGCAACCTACTGCGGGATAATCTTCTACCCAGTCAGTCATGTCTCTTTCGAGACATGATTGCCCAAAGCGTGTATCACGTATGGCACTTAACTGATTGATTTGTCTCAACGATACGGCAGTCATAGTTTTTCAGATGTTTCCAATTTACATCACAGCGGTATACCTAGCGTTTGTGCCGCCTTGGATAGTCATAGAATTTGTCACCACTCAAAACAACGTTCTACTGGACAACATCAGCAACATATTGTAAAGATTACAATTGCACTCATGTCTTCGGATTGCGCGCGCGCGCGCACACACACTCAAGCGTGCAAAGTCAGCAAACGTAACAAATTAAGAAAATGGAAAACATTTTAAAATAATTTAAAACAGAAATATTTAAGATAAAATATTACATTAGGAATCTAGACAAACCATTTTACGTTTAAGCAGATATCCAGTGTATTAAAGTGAATTTAGGCGAAAATGGCATAAGTGTAATGAGAGAGAAAATTTTAAAATATTTTATATTCTATTTTAATACTTTATCTCTTTATTTTATTAGAAAAGAATCTATTAAGCTTTAGATAAGAATGATGAAACTAGGGCTGTTGCTTTTGATACCTCGAAGGAATTTTACAGGGTTTGGCATGCTGGTCTTCATAAAATTATGGTATTTCTGAACGAATTTTTGAATTTTGGTTAGGGTTTCTACAGTTACAGAGGTTGTAATTATGTAGAAACCCTAACCAATGCCCCATGACCAATAAATGTCTAACGAAATCCCTGGTATATATGTGTTCGATCTCCTCCATGGAGAATCCTAAGGATGAAAAAATGTATATCGGAAATACCATGAACGTATTTTACAATCACCTCTCATCCTTCAATAACAAAGAAAAACAAAACATGACATCTCTCTCCAAATACTTTTGGAAGTTAAAAGACGAAAATAAGAAGCCTAAAGTTAAATGAAAAATCCTTAAACAAGCAAGAACAGCTAACTCAAGAAAAAATAGAGATCCTTAAATATATGGTAACAGTAACAAGCTTTTAAACCAGAGGCATGAAACCACAGTAAACTGCAAGCACATCAGAGAGCTAACATTACAATCATGCTAAAAAAATATTACAAGAGCCAGAACTAGGACCCCATATATATATATATATATATATATATATATATAAATTCTATAATAATATCGAATTACTAAATTCTAAAGTAAGGTTTAATATTAATTATAAAGTAAGGTTAATAACCATAATTAGTATTAATTAATATTAATTATAAAGTAAAGTTAATAACCATAATTAATAAGGTTAATAACCATAATTAGAGTATGGTTAATAACCATAACCATAACCATAATTAGATGAATCATATATAAGAATAGAAATTTAAAATTAAAAATTTAATAGAGAAAACGGTTTCCAAACTATGATCTAATTAAAAATAAAAAATTTCAAATTTAATACAAAAAACATATTCCCTAAATCCAAAGTTAAGATTAAATATGCAAACTGACATTAATTATAAAGACTCTGCTAAAATAAAAATAAATAAATAAATAAATATTCACGCTAACTATTATCGGCTCTTCTAAGAAATCCATAAAGATATAGTCTAGCCAATAGATAATTAAAACTTTCAACTGTCTAAAATCAAAGTCTATCATAAATCAACCACTTAAGAAACACTCTCTCAAAAAATTCCAACGGTCACAGACTTATTCCCCTATCACTAACCCCCACCAACACCTCTAACAAAACACTCTCTCCAAACATTCCAACGGTCAAAGACCTATCCCCCTATCACTAACCCCCACCAACATCTCGAACAAAACTAAATAAATATAAAGAAAAAGGATTTCCAGTACTTTACACACCGCCTGATGAGGTATTGAAGTTTCAATGTCGAAACGAGCGTACCTTCGAAGCGGTTATATATAGAATAATTATGTACATGTTCTATAATATAATTTATAATATATATATATATATATATATATATATATATATATATATATATTATAAATTATGTTTTAGAACATGTACATAATTTCTTCTATATATGTCATATGTCCTTTTCCCTATAATCATATGTTTGTTTCAGTGTTTGGATTTAAACACTTCCTCAGGGGAAATAAAAGTTTGGAATCATTCTCTGTTTATATTTGGTTCGTTGTTGTCGTGGGGGTTGGTTGGGGTTATTGGTAATTAAGTGAATGTCTCGTTTTGATCGTTTGACTTTTGAGGAATTTGGTGTGTAAGTGTGAAATTGTTGATTAATGGTATTATCTGTTGGAATGTATGTTTCATCTTTTTATCAGTTCGGGTATATCTTTTGGTTAGGATTTCTAAGAGGTTGCTGTTGAGTGGTCATTTTTATGGTCGGCTATCATTTAATTGGTTGATGTCTGCTGTTAGTGGACCTAATTCATGCATTTACTTTGATCCTGTGTCTAGGTTTTCATAGACGTGATAGGGGTGGGGTGTTTTTTCTTTCCAATTTAGATTTTTTCGGGTAAATATATATATACATATATATACACACATATACCCCTCTTCTCCTCTTTCTTCCTTCTTTTTCTTTCTCTTCTCCTTCTTTTCCCCTTTCTCCCTTTTTCCTTTTTTTCCCTCTCCCTTCCTCTTCTTTTCTTCTTTTTCTTTTTATTCAAGTTTGGAGTATAATTGTATTTAGGCGAAGTTATTTCAAGAAATCTAAATTTGTATTTTTGGGGAAGTAAATGCGAATTAGCGTTTTATCAGTTTTTTGTATAAAGTTGTATGTTTAATCTTAATTTTAAGTTTAGAGGGTCGGTTTTTTCTTTTAATTCTTCCCTCTTTCCTTTTTTTTTTCTTTCTTTTTCTTTTTTTATCTACTTTTTTCTATAAATTATCGTTTGGAATCTTATTTATTTCTTTTAATTATTTATATAATTTTTATTTATTTAGATATTTTTGCGGGCATTAGATCTTATTTTAAGTATTTATTACATTGATTTTTCTTTAGCATTTTTTATCTTTTATAATAATAAAAATATTTATTCAAATTCCTAGTATTTTTTTTTGGGGGGGGGGGTGATTGTAGGGTTAGATCTTACGTGTGCTTACAGTTTATTTTTGTGTATGATATAATTATTCTGAAGTAGTATATTTAATCTTGATTTTGAATGTATGAATTTTGATTCTTTTTCAAGTTTGGGAGCCATTTATTTAATTTTGATTTTTCTAGTACGGAATATTTTTGTATTTAAGTAAGGTTATTGTGTTAAGTAAGGTTATTGGTGTAGGCTTCAGTGATAGGCCTTCCTTTAAGGATTTATTGGATCGATTTTTTTCTATAGCATTTTTTATCTTTTATAATGAGGATATCAATCGAACTCTTTGTATTTCTTAGCATGATTGTAGGGTTAAGTCCCTAATGTGCTTGCAGTTTACTGTAGTTTCGTGTCTCTGATTTAAGAGCTTGTTACTATTTATATATTTAAGGATCTCTATTTTTTTCTTGAAGGCAAAGAAAGCATGGTTCTTTTATAAATTTTGCTGTTCTTGCTTTTTTGAGAATTTTCCATTTGACCTTAGGTGTTTTATTTTCGTTTTATTAATTTCCAAAAGTGTTTGGAGAGAGAGGTCATGTTTTGTTTTTCTTTGTTATTGAAGGATGAGAGGTGATTGTAAAAGCGCTTTTTAAATACGTTCATAGTATTCCCAATATATATTTTTTCGTCCTTAGGATTTTCTAAGGATGAAATCGAACACATATATATCAGAGATTTCGTCAGACATTTATTGGCCATGGGGCATTGGTTGGGGTTTCTACAGTTACAGAGGTTGCTGACATGGGACGGATTTGTATTAGTGTTGGATTTATTTTTACTGTGTATTTTCAATATTTTTGTGTTATGCATTTTGATTATTGTTTCTAGATTATTAGAACAGCTATAGCTTAATTTTATGGTATTTTTATTAAAGATTTTGCTTAGAGGGTTATTTTTGGGAAAGTGCTTCTCTATTAATTTAAGAAATTTATGTCCCAGCTTGAAATTAACTGATTGGTTGAATGGAGGGCTATACCATATTATTTTCCTGCATCTATTTCAGCTTTTTGGACTTTTGAATTTTTCCACAAAACTGATTTTTGATGATTTATACCCGCTTTCATTAAGGATTCTATTATAAATTACCTTGTGCTTATCAAATATCTCTTTGTTGGATAAGTGTATGTTAATGCCACCCCTATCACGTCTATGAAAACCTAGACACAGGATCAAAGTAAATGCATGAATTAGGTCCACTAACAGCAGACATCAACCAATTAAATGATAGCCGACCATAAAAATGACCACTCAACAGCAACCTCTTAGAAATCCTAACCAAAAGATATACCCGAACTGATAAAAAGATGAAACATACATTCCAACAGATAATACCATTAATCAACAATTTCACACTTACACATCAAATTCCTCAAAAGTCAAACGATCAAAACGAGACAATCACTTAATTACCAATAACCCCAACCAACCCCCACGACAACAACGAACCAAATATAAACAGAGAATGATTCCAAACTTTTATTTCCCCTGAGGAAGTGTTTAAATCCAAACACTGAAACAAACATATGATTGTAGGGAAGAGGAGATATATATATTAAATTAATGTTTTGGACGGAAAAAATTTTTCTTTTTTCTCTCCTCATTCTATACTCACTCGGATATATATATATATATATATATATATATATATATATATAAATGCAAACTTATCACTATACTAGATTCGAAAAGCCCTCCGCGCATATACGCGGAAGGAAAAAATGGTTGCAAAAAAAAAGAAAGAACTAAGCACATGATCATCAGCCAAAGCGATTTGGGCCGAGCCAGTACGTAGCCCAAAGAAAAAACCCGAGACAAGTAATCAATAACAAAAATGCTCAATGCATAAGCAGAGCAGAAAAAGTAAATTAACCTAGTGAGCCAAAAAACCTACCAAGGTTTCACCTAAACGGATGTTCAGAGAAGGTTGGCCAGCCTTCCTTGAAGATCCGTTTTGGGGAAACCTTGGTAGGTTTGTTGGCTCACTAGGTTAATTATATATATATATATATATATAGTGTATCGAGGTAGCAAATGATTTTCTAAACATAAGCTGTTAAATATAAGAGACAATGAATGCCTATTATGTTTAATCATGAGCCGTTCTAAACATCGTATTTTGGCTTTAATTTCAGTTGAAATAAAGACAAAAATTCTCCAACATTTGGATAATTTTTTATTAATTTGCTTCTAAGCTTTCGGCTCACATGAGCCATCTTCAGAGAGGTTATTTAGACTGTAATACAATAACATCCGCCATCACCGACGATTTTATTTTGTGTTGACATAAAACTCCGCTTGGCAACGGCAATAGTTACCAAAAATAATAAACGCAGTTCTCAAACTTTCAATGCGGTTTTATGACGTCACACCGCGTGATAGCGCGAAATGACAACAAAACCATTAATTCAAATGCAATGTAATGTGTTATGTCCGGTTTTAAAGGTGATTTTCTTGAGTGTTGGTTGTTTAGATTTGATGTACATGGCCTCCAGTATCTGAAGGTTCCTCTTACTATGTGTATGAGTAAGGATCACCGTATTGTTGACCAAAATCTGTCTGATATTACCTACATGTTTATGTATTTCAGAGAAATGTTGTTTAATAGTAATATTACACGATTTTCTGCACTATTGTAAGAACTGCAACCTTGAAACTTCTGAATATCGTTTCTTATGCCATTGTCTATGAGTCTATTAAATTTTATTAAAATCGGGCCAATCCTTCTATAACCCGATTTTTTGTATTATCGATTTTCGATATTTATCGGGGGTATCTCGACACAAAACCTAGCTAAGAACACTCGCAGACGCTTATCGTACAACTGTGTAAATTTTCAAGAAAATCGGTTCAACCGTTTCGGAGTCTATAGGTAACGGACACACACACACATACACACAGAGACAAAGTTCCATTTATAAATAAGTTTAAATATGTTTAGAAAAGTATCTGCTGCTTTGATACACTATATATATATATATATATATATATATATATATATATATTAGTCATCCACATACAAGCCTGTTTCGCTGTGTGGCTAGACACATCCACTTGCTTCCAGTCGGAGTATCTCCTCCCTAAGTCATGGGCTCATGGAATGAGAGAGGGCAAATTTTAGCATGTTATATATATATATATATATATATATATATGTGTGTGTGTGTGTGTGTGTGTGTGTGTGTGTGTGTGTGCGGTGCATATATACAGGGTGTCCATAAAGTTCCTTTGCACTTTAAAAAATTTATAACTTTATTTGTATTTGCGATAGAAATAATTTCTGTCACAAATACAAATAAAGTTATAATTTTTAAAGTGCACACGAACTTTATGGACACCCTGTATAAGTGTTGGTTACTAGGACAATATATAATGAAGTTTATAGAGGCAATGAGAAAGGTAATAGGTCATAGTTCTCATCAGTTATTATCTTTAAGTACTTCCTCCTCTATGTACTAATCTAGCTGAACTAGAAAACCCTGTTCAGACTCCTTTGAAATTACAGGGCTCCCAAGGTACATTGTGAGACCTCCATTTTTTGAAGGCATTCTGGAGATGGTAACTACGAGGATCCGTCTGATAAACGGACGGTTACATTTCCTAGGCTGATTATTGACAATGACAGCATTATATGTAAACAAACATTAACTTTTCCTCTTGTATTTTTCAATTACAAGTAATCCTCAAAACATTTTTGACGCTAAGAATAAAGCGAAATTTCCTTGCGTAAGAATTAACATGGTTTTGGAAAGAGATCAGTTTCAAAAATGTTATTAAACGAGCAACAAATAACTTAACACTTTCAGTGTTGCATTTGCCACAAGAAGTTACGAATAATGCCTATTTTTCATTGAAATTGTTCCATCAAATGTGCAATGATTCCGTGGTTGTTAATTTTCTGTTTTACGTTTGGCGTTGGTAATGATTAAATTAACCTTTTCACATGTTCCAATTTGATTGTTTGGGAGAACAATCAAAATCATGTTAACAAGTTCATATCCAAACAAAAAAACATTTCCAAACACAAAAGAACATTTCCAAGCACAAAAGTGAGTATTAAATAAATGTTAAAGTATGCAAAATTATAATTCTAGTGGAAAGTTTTTATTATTATGTCATTTTCATCATAATTAGATTTCTGCTATGGTCACACTACCTACCACGTCTATGGAAAGACCTAAGGCAGGTAGTGGTGTTTTGTTATGGCTGCATTTCATGTTTTTTCTATCTCCCATAACATACCTAGCGTTACGTAGACAAAGTTCACCTTAATTGTGTGGGCTCTACTTAACAAAAACAATTTTTTGTATGTCTCTTAAGCTGAGATTTCTAGGTATTTTTTTTTCAATGTGTTGTCATGTTCCTCTTTTTTTTTTTTATCCTTCCAAGCTCACCTACTATCAATTGTAATATTCTTGTTTTCAATTTCCACATTTTTTTTCTTTTTCAATTTCCAGGTCTTTATATTTTGATAGTTTTTTTTTTAATTCCTTGGTTGCTATGTTGCAATCTGCTGGACAAGCCATATCAATTAGAAGGCAAGTTTTTTTTTTGTTTTTTTTTTTTTGACAATAATGTCAGGCCTATTTGCTTCTGTCTAGGTGGTGTTATTCGATAGATTGGTGACATCTTCTATTTCTGTAACCGATGCTTGGTGATATTCATAACAGTGTTCGTTTATATATTATTATTATTATTATTATTATTATTATTATTATTATTATCATTATTATTATTATTATGTCATTTTTCATCATATTTCTATTTCTGCTATGGTCGCACTACCAACCAAGTCTGCAGAAAGACCTAAAGCAGGTCGTGGCGTGTTGTTATGGCTCCATTTCTTGTTTTTTCTATCTCCCCTATCATCCCTAGCGTTACATAGACAAAGTTTTTCTTAGTGTGTGGGCTGTGCTTAATAAGAATTTTTTGTATATCTCTTAAGCTGGGGTTTCCAGGGATTCTTTCAATGTGTTGTTTTGTTCCATTTTTTATAATTCCAAGTGCACCTGCTATCATTGGCACGATTCTTGTTTTCAATTTCCACATTTTTTTCTATTTCAAATTCCAGGTCTTTATATTTTGACAGTTTTTCAAATTCCTTGATTGCTATGTTACAATCCGCTGGACAAGCCATATCAATTAATAGACAAGTTTTCTCCTTCTGGTTTTTAACAATAATGTCTGGCCTGTTTGCTTCAATTTTTCTATCTGTGTAGATGGTGTAATCCCATAGAATGGTTACATCTTCTATTTCTGTAACCGGTGCTGGGAGTGATGTTCATACCAGTGTTTTTACAGATTTTCCATTGTGTTTGCACATTGTCCAATGTAAATATTGCCCAACTCTATCGTGACGATTTTTATATTCATTTTTGGCAAGTTTAGAACAACATGAGATTAGATGGTCTATTGTTTCTTGGTGTTTATCACAGAACCTGCATTTTGGATTCACATTATTATGTATAATATTTGCCTGAAAGTTTCTAGTGAAAAGGCTTTGGTCTTGCGCTGCAAGAACGAAGCCTTCAGTCTCAGATATTTATCCAGATGCACGTAACCATCGATGTGTATTAACTTTATCAACGATCTGGATATTGGTTATGCAGAGGTTTGTCTTGCCAGCGCTGTTTCATCTGTTCAAGAGCTTTATCTTTGGCTTTCATTTTCATATTTTTTGCTGCAGTAGTTGGTTCTGGGTTTCTGTTTTGCTTTTCTACAGAATCTACTAAATGTAAATCTTGTTTGTATTTACTCCCTCCTTTTATTATTGAATATTTTTCTTTCTTTCTTCATGTTGCTTGACTAATTGTACCATCCAGTCCTTTGTTGTTTCTATGTATGTCAGTAAGCCAATAGTTGTTGTCTTGTACGACAATTCTAGCTGAATAAGACCTCTTCCACCTTCTTTACGGTGTATGTACAGACGTTCTACATCAGCCTTTGGATGATGCATCTTATGCTTAGAAAGAAGCTTTCTTTTTTTAGAATCCATTCGCCTGATGTTGTTTTGAGTCCAGTTTAAGATGTTGAAACTATATTGGACAACTGGGATTGCAAGGCTATTAATAGCCATAATTCTGTTCTGAGAATTCAATTCAGTTTTTAATATCAGTCGTACTCTTTACGCACTATTTCTTTTATTTTTATGGTGAATATTTTCACTCTCATTTACACCTAGATATTTATAAGCTTCTTCTGGCTTTATATTCTTTTATTGTATCAGCAAGCTCTAAGCTAATTGAGGATGTTTGTTGCAGTGATACACGTAAAACTGTGGCTTTAGCACATTTATTCAAGTTGAATTTCATTCCACTGTCTTCGCTGAAGCATTTTACATTTTGCTGAAGACATTCTAGCTCGTTATCATTCTTAGCATACAACTTTAAGTCATCATTGTAAAATAGATGGCTTATTTTCTTTTGAGCTATTTTATAACCACATTCTGTCTTGTTAAGTTGACTGGTTAGTGCTATTAATGATATGCAGAATAGTGAAGGAGACAAGAAATCACCTTGAAATATACCTCTTTTGATGTTTATATCACCAGACTTATAGGTTCCATTCATATGATTGAGGTAAAGGGTTGTTTTCCATATCGACATGCATTATTATTATTATTATTATTATTATTATTATTATTATTATTATTATTATTATTTCCTTTGATTTCTGTTGTGTGCACATTTCTTTCGGGGTCCTAAGGTCAGAAATGGCTTCATGACATTTTCACTGAACATTTTTCTAAGATAAATAAATAAAAGATAACACGCGTTTTACATTGGTAAATGGCTTAGTAATGTGTGAGCTGTACTTGTGAGTACATTTTTTATTTCTTTAAAGCATGAGCTAACCAGGATTTTCTTCAATGAGTCTACCGGAACCTTTTCCAATCAATCCGAGGGTTCCAACTACAACTGGAATTACTGATGTCCTCATGTATCACATTTTTTAGATTTCCACTTCAAGATCCTTGGATTTTGATATGTTTCGAAGATCTCAAAAGATATATTACAATCTGCAGGGACTACCATGTCAATAAGAAAGCACATTTTGTTTCTTGTGATATTTGATTACGATGTCTATGCGATTAGCTTTGATTGTTCTGTTTGCGTGTATTGTAAAATCCCATAAAATTGTTACAAGTCCTATCACCCTAACCGTGTTTGGGTGATGTTCATACCGGTTTCCAGTGCAGATATTGACCCACTCTATCATGCCGAGTTTCATATTCAGTTTGTGCATTTGAGGTCAACAATTTTTTTCAGTATATGTGTTTGGTAATTTATAATTAGCAAGCATAGATCATGTGCAGCAAGATTATTATTATGTCATTTTTCATCATATTTCGATTTCTGCTTTGGTCTCACTACCAACCAAGTCTGCGGGGAGACCTAAGGCAGGTAGTGGCGTGTTGTTATGACTCCATTTCATGTTTTTCTATCTTCCCTATCATCCCCAGCATTACATAGATAAAGTTTTCCTTAGTGTGTGGGCTGTACTTAATAAGACAATTTTTTGTATATCTCTTAAGCTGGGGTTTCCAGGGATTCTTTCAATGTGTTGTTTTGTTCCATTTTTTATCATTCCAAGTGCACCTACTATCACTGGCACAACTCTTGTTTTCAATTTCCACATTTTTTCTATTTCAATTTCCAGGTCTTTATATTTTGACAGTTTTTCAAATTCCTTGATTGCTATGTTACAATCCGCTGGACAAGCCATATCAATTAATAGACAAGTTTTCTCCTTCTGGTTTTTAACAATAATGTCTGGCCTGTTTGCTTCAATTTTTCTGTCTGTGTAGATGGTGTAATCCCATAGAATGGTTACATCTTCTATTTCTATTTCTATTATTATTATTATTATTATTATTATTATTATTATTATTATTATTATTATTATAGCCATTCATATTATTATAAACTAGTTGATGTACAAATGACACCAAGATCGCTCCACACAACAGATTTCTTAATATTTTGGCTTCCGACAATAGCAATATTGTTTCCGGGGTCTCTAGAATATTTATGATGCAATGAAAGTCTAAATCCGCGATTCTTAAAGTGCGCTGTACCATCCTATTGGAAGCTGTGTAAAAATCCAGCGGGGATTTAAAAGAAAAACTGTACCAGAGCCACTTGAGGTAGAGGTTTACAGAGTAAGAGGTACAATTTATGAGGATATGTAGGAAGATAAGATTTAGTCCTAGATTTGAACAGGTTAGGATTGTAATGATCAGGGAAGAATCTTCTTGGGAGTCGGTTCCACAAAGTAGTGGTTCATGAGAAGAAGATGCTGGAGTAGAATCTACACCTTACAAATGGAATACCAAAGGAATGGGGGTGGTACACTGCAATGTGCGTGACATGGTGAGTTTTACTAGTGAATGCTTCCGATGTTTCGTCTGTGGGAAAGGGGTTATAGGAAGAAAAATAATTCATGGGGACGCGAAGGCGCTTTTGGACTCTGTCGAGACTGAAAAGTAATACCTAGACTGTTCCTGCCTATATATGGCAAAAGTGCTCAATTTTCAAACTCATCTCAGTAAAGATAGAGGAAAGCAGGAGAAGTATGGTACTTACTGGAGCGGTATAGGGAACCGACTATTTTTCCAGCATCTTTAGCGATGGATCGTATGTAAGAGTTCCAAATGAGGTCTTGGTTGAGTCCCAATAGACCTTCAAGGCACTGGGCCTCCTTGAGAGAACACGCGTTCATAGCGATCGGGTAAAAATCAGGGTCAGCTCGGTGATGATGAAACGTCACTAGTTTGGTTTTCAAAGCATAAAATGTGACCAGCCAGTTTTTACCCCACTGAGCTGATCCTGGAGAGTTTTCGTAGTATTCGGTCGGGAATGAAAATCCAGAGAGGCGAATTCGAGTTCCAGTCGCGCAAATAATCTTAGAAAAGGTATGAATCCATTTCTACTTCCCCAGTTATGCATTGAATATCAGAACAGACTGAGTCCTATTCAATCATAAATTGAAAGAGACATGATCACCCAAGCATGTACCATGTATGGCACATAACTGACTGATTGATAAATGAGCTACATTCACGCCTTATCAGATGCGTCAGGTACATGAGAACATTCCATTAGTGGGCCATATATGGAAGACGACCTAACGTAATGTTACGCGACATATGCTAACTTTTCTTTCAAACATGTCGTGTGCATTTACCTAGTAGCGTCTAATCTGGCAGACTATGCTCGTATCCACCAACCACATCAGCTCAGAAATAGGCAGCTTCTTGAAAACGGCTAGATCCTTCAAATACAAGTTCAGAACAAGCTAGAGCTCACTGACAAGGGCGTGTCATCCGTATCCAGTAGCAACATTCTAGGCAATCAAACATCGCAAGGAGGTTTGAATTCGTCTTTCAGGTTCAGTACATCATTAACCACAAGCACAACAAGTCGATGAAGACCATCACTGAACAGCTCAGGTTGTTCGAACGAACAGTTCATTATTACAAGACCAGTATACACTATTCTTTCGGTCATTATTCGCTTTCACAAATAATATTCATTCTTTGTTGCCAAAACTGTTGAGTATTTTCCCCGTTAATTTGAATGAAAAGGGACCAATTCTTTCCTCTTTCCTTCTCTTTAAATCGGCCATAACCTCTCTCTCTCTCTCTCTCTCTCTCTCTCTCTCGTTTCTCTCTTTTCTCTCTTTTCTCTCATTAATTATTTTGTCAAAGCCAGACAGACTAATTTCAGCTAACATTGACTGGTGACCCTTCCAAGCTGATCCAATTTCACAACAGCTGGTTTTCTCTCCTCACCGCTGAGATAACTGTCATCTTTCATATAAGATCAGTAGCTACTACCGGCCAATCCTTGGTCTCAACAATCCCGTTAAGCGCGGATCCTAAGGAGGTAATTGGTGCACACCAATTTAACACCGTCTCCAATGTTCCTCGTTGTGAATAATGAAGGGCTTGTCATGTCCCCGTACTTCTAACCGAAATCTCAAGGTCAATGCTACCGCCTACATCATAATAGTGTACTACACGGTGTCAAACTCTATGTTATGGGTGTGGCAGTATATGCTGCATTGTCTGTTACTTTCCACATGGCCATATGATTGAGGAATGGCTATTCGAGAATTTTCACAATAATGTCACTCCGAAAGTGTGGCCTATTAGTACTCCTAATTGGAAACATCTGAAAAGCTATGACGTCCGCATCGTTGAGACTAATCAGTCAGTTAAATACTATACGTGATACACGCTTTGGGCGATCATGTTTCGAAAGAGACATGACTGACTGGGCAGAAGATTATCCCGCAGTAGGTTAGCATTGCTTTCTGCGGTAGACTGGTTGCCACCCAATCTGTCCTATTATTTAACCCATAAATGGAAGGAAGAGACGGATTAATACCTTTCCCAAGGGTATTTGTGCGTAAGTTAATGCAAGGAATTCAACTGGAATTTGAACTCGGCTCCCCGATTTGAGGTTCCGAGCCGATATCCACTGCACCACAACGCACATCAGCGAGACATAATGCCATGGCCAGTTTAAGGAAGTTGAAGAACTATTTAAGACATTTTGCGACAAGAAATTAAAAAGAACTATTTTGCAGCAATTCAAAATTTGCTTTTTTAAAACACTATTTTATTCCTCCGTTATCAACGCAAGACTGCTATTGTTAATGAAAAGAACTGATAAGCAAACATTGGTTTATCTTTCATGATTATGGGATAATTCTTATCTTTCAATTATTTATTTTCTTTGCTAGCAAAATTTGTTTGCCTTTGAGACGTTGCTGTAAGCAATAATCGAATAGTGTTAGATCAGATTCTCAACATTGTCACTTCGTCTTTTTAACTGTCTCTCAAAGTCGATATAACATGTACCATGTATGGCACATAACTGACTGATTGATAAATGAGCTACATTCACGCCTTATCAGGTGCGTCAGGTACATGAGAACATCCTTTTAGCGGGCCATAAATGGAAGACGACCTAACGTAATGTTACGCGGCATATACTAACTTTTCTTCCAAACATGTCGTGTGCATTTACCTAGTAGCGTCTAATTTGGCAGGCTGTGCTCGTATCCACCAACCACGTCGGCTCAGAATTAGGACTAAGGGCAAAAAACACTCAGTCGCCATGATCACTGTCATGCTGATGTCAGTATCCACCAAGTCTCCTTCTTTAGAGCAATGAAGGGGGAGCTGTCATGGTGCTAGAATCGTCGAGGAGACCAAAAGCTCGTAGATGAGAAAAAAGTTTATTTTAATCTCAGTTCAAAGTTGTAGTTACGTTTTATTTAGACAATGTTCCATCAATATAGTTCTTAATATCACGATGAAGATGGAGTAGGTTCAAGTGAGGTGTTGGCATTTTTTATTTGAAAAATAAAGAGTTATATTAATGGTGTGATGAAATGAGTGTACATTGACGTCTATGAGTGTGGGAGGACGTTTATCTCTCGAACAAATACACGCATGCACACTCATATGCCTGTGTGTGTATGCGTGCGCTAACCAAGCATATTGAGGCCCTTACCAAACTGGTTTCTCCTGTTTTAAGCAGGTCGACTCTAAGATAAAATTACATTTCTTCTATTTCTTCTCACTCCGCACTACTCGTCAAATCCCGTTGCTGAATAAAACTGCAACATGAACACAGCTAGTCGACATAATCCCAATATTTGTACTTTTTTTTTTTTAGTTAAATTTTTGTCTTCAAGTTGGCTATTTTCTTACGTCAAGTAAATGTAGTTTTCCCTGTTTTGGCCTCCTTTTGTCGTTCAGAATTTTATTAGCCTCTTTTTTTATATTTTATTTGTTTTTTTTTCTCTGTTATGATTTTATATTTAATTTATTTCTAAGCACATGCAACTGTATATGTGAAGTATATGGGTGACTTAGTTTTGTTTAGTAGAAGGCTATAAATATGTAACAGTGAGAATCGTCCTCAGTAATAATTGAAAAACAAACTTAGAACTTAAGGTACTTTTTAAAGTACAATTGTGATTTAAATAAGTACAAGAAAATATATTCCCTCAAGAATGAGATAAGTAAACTCCACAATCAGTAAACTTATGAATTTTTATCTATGAGATAAGTTACTTATTATAATAAGGATAAAAATGTAACTCTGAAAAAAAACAATATTTGATTCACAACTGATGTCTGGCTGCTTGTTTCCGAGCACATTGTTGTGGTGAGTAGCAAATCCCTGTTGCAGACGCCTACTCAGGTATATTTGCATTTCTTCAAAACCCGCAGAGCCTACGTTGCATTTCTTTAAAATCCACAGAGTCTACCTGTAATATATCTAGTGTACTGATAGAGCCTTAATTAAATTCCTTGAGAGAGAACGCATAATCTGGTGTGATCAGTAGTTGAATAAGGCCAGTGCAATCAATCGCTGGGTCACGATGACTTATGACTTCGTGCTGACTCAACCACCAACGGCTTTCGAACAATTCTGTTTACCTAAACTCACTCACAAGTCTTAGGTCAACTCGTAGAATGATTTTCAGTTACTTCCTAGGCGAATATTATCAAGTAATCACTTCCTCGACAAATTAAACACAATAAGATTGGAACCCAGGTCGGCAATGCTAAGCTCCTAAACACGCAACCACGCGCCCGCAGAGTCACAAATAACGCGTGATTAATACTTTGATGCATAGATAATTCTCAGAATATTATCATTGAAAATAATTCGCCGACTAATGTTAGATTATTTTTATTTAAAGTTTTATTCAAAGTATCTGAATACAGGTCCGAATTAAGCGAGCACAGTAGGTTTATACTACAGTAACTTGAAGCAAATCCCAATTCTAATCTAAACTTCAAATGATTCAGCCTACAACATTCAGATAAGTTGTTATAATTTGAAAAAAAAAACGTCTTTCTTTGTTTTAGTAACAAATCTGAACGACTCTCAAAAGTCACCTTATCTGATCCTATTAATCTTTATATCACTCAGAGTTGAGTTTGTTCCTTCGTCTCTTAAAGTCGTAGACGCACACACACACACACACACACACACACACACACACACACACACATACCGACCGAGCAAAGCGAGGGACCGGATGTTTGCACTCTGAGGACCAGAAAGCAAATGACCAAAAGTGGTCTGTGCGCACCCGGCTCCACGCATATGTTCCGGCAGAAAACAAAAAATTATTAAATATCAAATTCCTGTTCGCGGGCTTACGCAAATTTTATTTATCATCCAATGGGAAGCCCAGAATTAAATACGAGTGTGAATTCCCAAATGACCTGCTGGAACCCACAAAGATGAAATAAAAGGCACACACAAAAAGCATCACCAGAGTTGAGAAAGTGCGAGCGTAATTAGCACATCCCTTGACCTCGTCAAGCGATCTACTATGCCAGCCTCCTTTCCCTCAGATTTTCTTCTTCGCTGTCCCTGAGCTACTTACCCTACCAGCGGACGGATACATCAAAGACATTCCTAACGGACAAACGCTCCCACATATACATACGCACAAACTCTCTTTTCAGCATTTACTGCTATAAACATTTTAACCTCCGTTGGACCCATCCTAAAGACATTATTTTTATTTGTAAAAACCGTAATTGATATATATATATATATATATATATATATATATATATATATATATTGTTTTTATACTCAATTTGATATTCTTGTTTAATAACCCTTTTTATAACTTATAGTGGGCTATCTACTAACGAGGCCAAATTTAGTTAATCTGCTTCAAAACACAACTACGTTTCACTAAAACGGATAACCCACTATAAACTGGTGACACCTTGACGTGATTTCAGCACACGCACATATATATGTATATATACACATACTCAAAAAAAATCTGAACTTTCAGCGGAATCAGAATATTTCTCTTCAACACAAACTCAACATGGCAACTGACGCTGAAGAAACCTCAACAAATCAAAACCAACCAATCCAAGCTGTTGCATCAAACCACCAAACTTCCTCGAATCAAATGTAATGGCTTGGTTTGCAATAATGGAGGCGCAATTTAATATTGCAAATATAAGACAGCCCAGTCAAACATTTTACAACATTTTAGCAGCACTTCTCGTGGACATAGTAGGAAATATACAGCCAACTATACTGCAATCAAAGGACTACGACGCACTAGAAAAAGCAGTGACAGGCGCTTACAAAAAAAAAACAAAACCCGAGATGTTGGACAAATTAATGTCGTCGTCGACAGTAACGGGTCGTCTTGGAAAAATGGCGGACGACTTATTATTATATTTTAATACCCAAGCACCGCATATATTCGAAAGATTTCCGAGATGCAAAAGGATGGACAGCAAAATAAAGATGAAACTAAAGGATACATGGCTGTTCCCAAAGTAAAAAAAAATTCCCCACCAATGTTCAGCCTTTTAACAAGGACCAAAAACCCAAAATGTGCCGAGCGCATTTATATTTGACCGAACGTGCAAAATTTTGCAAGCCGTGGTGCAGATGTCCTAATAAACGGAATGTTCAAATGCAACCCAGCTCTCGCCCAACTTCACCAGTTCCTCGTGAGATTTCGAAAAACTAACTAGGCGAGAAATGTTAGCTTCCATTTTCTCGCCGCTTCTCATTGTAGCCGCACGGTTAGGAGCTCAAAGTTTAAATTTTATTGTGAATACAGGAGCTGCCGTGTTTATACTTCCAAAGAGATATTTAAATGGAGCTGTAATATACCCAACCAATATCTCTTTAGTGTCTGCCAACGATCAAAAGATTGAATGCTCAGGACAAACAGTACTGAATCTCACGATACAAAACCTCAGACAGAAATTTACCTGGACATTTATAATAGCTGAAACTGCTCAGTCACTCCTAGGATACGATTTCCTAAACCATTTCGGGTTAGTGGTGGACTGCAAGAACAACAAACTAATCGATAAAATGACTAATAGACAATCCAATGCACATCCATCATCCATTATCATGAATATAGATATAGTACCGAATAAAGATGACAACAAAATGGTACGAACAATTCTGAAGGAATATCCAAACTTAATTTCTCCTCATCGCGACACGAATGCAATAAAACCAAAAATATACCACAGAATAGAAACTGGTAGTAATCTTCCTACCTTCTCCAGAATTAGACATTTATCTGTGAAATCGCGAAAGAGGAATTCAAGAAACTCCTAAAGGCAGGAATAATTTCCCCTTCGAACTCAGAATGGAGTTCAGCCTTACACATGGTACCGAAATCAGACGGCACATATAGACCTGTTATTAACTACAGACATTTAAATACCATAACAAAAGCCGATCGATATCAGGTCCCAAACATAAATCCCTTGTCTTCGAAGCTTCATAACAAGAAGTTCTTTTCAAAGATAGACCTATCGTCTGCTTATCACCCGATACCAGTTCACCCGGAGGATGTCTGCAAGTTGTATATATGTCTTTCGGACTACGGAACGCATCATGCACTTTTCAAAGAATGATGGACAATACCTTCCGTGATATTGATTATACCTTTGTATTTATCAACGATATCCTGATATTCTCAGAAGATGAAGAAACTCATTCCAAGCACGTCGAACAAGTACTACAAAAACTAAGTGAGTACGACTTTAAAATTTGTCTCTCCAAATGCATATTTAGTGCTAGTGAGTTAGACTTTTTAGGATTTCACATTCTTCTAATGATCTCAAACCCAGTGCTAAAAAGTTGAATGAATTAAGTGAATTTCCTCAACCAAACGATTCTAAATCACTACGCCGATTTCTTGGAATAGCAAATTTTTATAAGAAACTTGTGCCAAATTTCAGCAATATTATATTACCTCTCACGGAAAAACATGCGTTTAAACCAAAATTCAAAATCCTTAACCTTAACAAAGGAAGTGATTGAATCTTTCGAAAACATAAAAAACTCTTTATCAAATGTAACGGTCCTGGCTTTCCCCAGCTCGAAAGCTAACAACTATCAACTTGTAACAGACAGTTCGAATTATGCGGTGGGTGCAGCATTTCACCAAATGATTGATAATCAACCCATCCCCATAGGTTTCTTTTCAAAGAAATTATCCCAAACCCAACAAAAATATTCCACTTTTGACAGAGAACTACTAGCTGCCTATCTAGCAGTACTCCATTTTAAACATTTAATAGAAGGCAGAAATGTAATGTTACTGACGGATCACAAACCACTTTGCAATGCTTTTAGAAGCCAATCTTCCCTAAAATCAGATAGACAACAGCGTCACCTCTGTTTTATCAGCGAATATGTGAATAACATTTCACATATAAGAGGCTCAAAAAATATAGTAGCTGATTGTTTATCACGACCTGTTAATGCGATCACAATTGATGTATGTGACTTACAAGAAATAATGAAACATCAAGCTACTGACAATGAAATTCATATAAAAATGAAACCATATTATGCGACACGACATTACCTTTTCCACGACCTTTTGTGACAGAGAAGCTCAGAAAATCGGTATTTGACAATCTGCATAATCTCTCACGTCCGAGAATAACATCTTCAAGAAAAATAATAAAATCCAGATAATATTGGCCGAAGATGGACAAATCAATAAAAGCCTGGTGCACAAAATGCCGGCATTGCCAACAAGCAAAAATAATAAAACACACAAAGAGTAAAGTAAATCCATTTGAATTACCTTCCAGTCGCGTTATAACAGTTCATGTAGACATTATCGGTCCCTTACCACCAGTAAAGAACCAAACTGACTCTTATTTTTCACCATACCGATATTTATTAACATGTATTGATAGAAACACGAGGTGAATAGGAGCATGCCCAATAACAGAAATTATGGCGAAATCAATATCAATGGATTTTGTCAATCTGTAGATCTCCCGATTCGGGGTTCCTCTTCATGTCGTTACAGAGAGAGGAAGCCAATTTGAACCCGAATTATTCACAGAACTATAAAAAATAATAGGTTTCCACAGATTCCAAACAACGGCGTATTCCGCAAACGAATGGATTAGTATAGCGAGCACACAGAACCCTAAAAATGGCTATTATAGCCAAGAAAGAATCGTGGTTATCAGCTCTATCTATCGTCCTTTTGGGAATGAGGATAACACCTAACGAATCGAACTATTCTTCATTTACTGCAGTAACAGGAAGTCATGCACAAGTTCCCCGATTATTAATCGACCCTACCAAGAGCGAGAACAGCGAAATAACAAACTCACACGTTAAAATTCTAACCGACAAAATGTAAAAATTTGACATGGAAAAATTATCCAGCGGACACCTGCATTCAATACTTAATTCCTACATTCCAAAAGATTTACAAACATGTAAAAGTATCTGGCTAAGAACTGACAGAGTAAGAAAACCGGTGGAAGCTCTGTACAAAGGTCCATTCCAGGTATTAAGTCGTCATGAAAAATATTTTGCTATAAAAAGATCAGACGACGTCCATAGTAATGTTTCAATAGATAGACTAAAACCTGCATATATTTCTGAAAATATAACATCAAAAGATTCCATCGAATCAAGACGGGATTTGGATAATTCCCTATCCGAGGAAACTAATGACAACAAACCAAAAATGAGAACGAAAACCGTAGAACGGTTAAATGAAAGAAAAAAACACATTTTTATTACTAACAAAATAAAACAAAAAAAAAAGAAAGCAGCAAAACTAAACGAAAACTACTAATTGAAAAAAGCGACAACAGATACCAACAACAACTCCGTTTACTGGGGCGAAAGGAATGAGAGGGTGCATGGGGTGTCAGGTAGAGAGTGGGAGAAAGAAGAGAATAGTGATGAGAGTGGGGTGGACGAAAAAAAAGCATGAGAGATAGGATGAAAGTTAGTGAGACAGGAGATGACTATTGACTTTGCATTTAAATTCTTGGAGATTGTAACTGTCAGGAAAGCAAGTATTCGGAAGGGAATTCCACAGACGGGAAGTGCGAGAAAAGAAGTTGATGGAGTATAATTTGCGTTTACAATTTATTGGTTTCACAGTAAAAGGGTGGGATCTAGTTGCTAATCTTGTGGCTCGAGGAAATTCATATATAGGGTGTACCAGTAAGCTAAGTTCATCGGAGCAGAAGCCGTGAAAGTATTTGTAGAAGAGACACAGGGAAGCCACACTGCGTCGGTGAGAAAGCGACTACATCCTAGCTGCCAAGTCGGGATCGATCACATTACAGATTCTCCGTTAGATTTGGTTGAGGACATCTAAGTTGATAGCAGGAACACCCGACCAGATATGGCAGTAGTATTCAATGCACGGGCAGATGGTAGATTTGTATATGTGCAGGATTGTTTCGGACAGGAAAAACTTCCTGGCCCTACACAGAGAACCGACTTTCTTAGCAGCGGATTTAGCTATGGATTCTATATAGTTATAAAAATAATGAAAGCATTACTAATAAAAAAGAGAAATCTTATACTTAATAACATCAATTATGAACATGGTAACAATGTGCTTACTGTGTTCGGAACTTAAGATACTCTATATGCATAAACTTTACACATATTTATTTACAAGTAAAACAAAATCCATTCTTGATAATGGCTAAAAGTATAGCTGAAACCGTTCGAAAATACAAAACCTTTGGATAATCCTTATATAATTTGAGTTCTAAAAAGAAAAAAAAATCATAAGAACACATGAAAAATTATATAAAAAACTTAATGATAATACTTTGTCTGTCATTCTTAATGACATCTGCATAAAAAAGAGATTGTTTCTCAAATACACAATATATATATATATATATATATATATATATATATATATATATATATATATATATATATCACCCTGATTGAGCACTCTGGAAGAGTGGTAGGCTTTGTAAACAGTAGCTACCCCGGCATATACGCATCGCTCATTCAATAATGAATTGGATCACTCTAGCTATTGGGTGTGTTTATATGCGTTAAAAAGCCTGTCTTCTTCTGCCGGACGCTCGTAGCCTAGGGGGTAGAATCGCCGACTGACGCCGATTCTCAGACCATCCAGATTTTCTATGCAACATTAACAACCTAATAAAGCAATTTCTAAAATGTAAATACCCAATAAAAATAATAAAAGAAGCACTAAATAAAACCATCCACATAAATCGTAACACACTTCTCACATACAAGAAAAGAAAAAACAACAACCGAATGCCCATGGTTTTTAACCACAATCAGTATTCCCACACACTTATTAAAAATTTAAAAAATCATTACAAGAACCTCCAATCAAACAAAAAATCAAAGACATTTTCGATAAACCACCCATAAATGCAATGAAACAAACACCCAACCTATCAGGTATTTCCTCACTTCTACCAAATATTTAAAAAATACAAACCTATCAGGGAATTTCAAATGTCAGAAATCCCGTTGCTTAATTTGTAAACATTTAGTAAACGACGCAGTATTTTCTCTACCCAAAACTAACATCAAATTGCACCCACCACGCCTCACCTGTGACAACCAAAACATTATATATTTTCTCTTCTGTTCAATATGTCTAAATAGTGGATATATTGGTGAATCTGGAAATAGCTTTAGATTCCGTTTCAATAATCACAAACTTAGCATACGCCAGAACAACCAATATTCCCCCATAGCAGTTCACTTCAATCAACCGGGACACACATTAGAAAATTGCAAATGTTTACTAATAGACTCCGATTTTAGTTCTACACACTCACGCAGAAAGAAAGAAAAATACTGGATTTTAAAATTAAATACACACAAGCTATGGTTAAATAGGGACTTAGGTGTTTTGAATTTTTATAAATATTTCAATAGTTAAACATTTTTTAGATACAATTAAAAAAATTTTCTCTAAAACAAAATTCATAAGTATTATTAAAGATAGGTTTACGCTTACAAATATTTAAAAACATCTGTCGCTTTCTGCGTCACGTGATGTAAACAATCTCTCTCGGACGAACGCTCTCGCGAAATACGTTTCTAATTTAAATTTTAAAATCATTTGTTTTTTATGAAAGGCCGAGGACGGTCTGAAATATCAAATATAATAATAGAAATAAACAAATACTGTCAAAAAAATACATTTTTAAACTCACAACTTTTTAATAGTTTTTCCTATATATATATATATATATATATTTTCTAGACATATTCTATTAAATATAAGAGACAATGAATGTCTATTATGTTTAATCATGAGCCGTTCTAAACGTCGTATTTTTGCTTTAATTTCAGTTGAAAATAAAGACAAAAATTCTCCAACATTTGGATAATTATTTATTGGTTTTCTTCTAAGCTTTCGGCTCACATGAGCCATCTTCAGAGAGGTAGTTTAAACTGAAATATTATAAAATCCACCATCACCGACGATTTTATTTTGTGTTGACATAAAACTCCGCTTGGCAACGGCAATAGTTACCAAAAATAATAAACGCAGTTCTTAAGTTTGCGATGCGGTTTTATGACGTCACACCGCGGGATAGCGCGAAATGACAACAAAACCATCTAGTCAAATGCAATGTAATATGTTATTTCCTGTTTTAAAGTTGATTTTATTGAGTGTTGGTTGTTTTGATTTGATGTACATGGCCTCCAATATCTGCAGGTTCCTCTTACTGTGTGTATGAGTAAGGATCACCGTATTGTTGACCAAAATCTGTCTGATATTACCTACATGTTTATGTTTTTCAGAGAAATGTTGTTTAATAGTACTCTGATCAGAAAGATGACATGTAAGTCTACGGGAGAGCGTGGTTGTGGTAAAACCAATATATGTACTAGGTTTTTGAGTAGTATCAGAGATGCAATCTCTGAATGGGCATGTAAATTGGTACACTACATTGGTTTTTTGTAAAGAATTTAGTTTAGTGCCTGTTGGGTTATTATAAACTATGAGGTCAATTGTTTTAAACTTTTTATAATATATAATGAGTTTAATTTGATTATTACTATCCACTGGTTTAACATTTCTACGTATTATGTTTTTGAGAGTTTTTTCATCTTGCTTATAATTATTATGTATTTGGTTGCAATAGTATAAGTTAATAGTGTTATGTTTATTTTGATGTAAACCATTATTATTAATATTATCATTATTGTTAGAGCTATTGTTAAGTTTGTTGAGATACATTTTAATTTGTTGATCAATAACGGAGTTAGGAAATCCATTATTGACTAGTGTTTGCTTAATGTTGTGTAATTCTTTATAAAATATAGATTTGGAAGAAGATATCATTTGTGTGCGTTGAAGTAAGTTTTTTATAACAGCTAACTTATATCGTTGGGGACATTCACTATTATAATTAAGAAGACACGAATTTATGCTAGTTGGTTTCCTATATAGAGAAGTAGTAAATTTATGTGTGCTAGAATCAATTAATACATCAAGGAATGGGAGTTTGTTATTAATATTAAGTTCTAATGTAAATTTGAGGACGGAGTGACTTTCAAATTTGTTTTTAAGATATTTAATTTGATCGATATTCTTAGCTAAAACAAAGATGTCATCTATATATCTTACATATATAGAGGGTTTATTGTTGTCATTAATTATTTTATTTTCTAGATTTGCCATATAATAATTAGAAAAGAGGGGACCTAAAGGAGATCCCATCGCAATGCCATCTATTTGTGTATAAATATTGCCTAAGGGGTCGTGAAAGGGTACTTGTGTGGTGCATGCTAATAATAGTTTTTTTAATATAGTGGGTTTAATATTGATTGATGGGAGAGTAGCATGGTTGTATACATCACGGATAATGATGTCAATTGTTTCATGGACGGGAACATTTGTGAATAAGTTTTGAACATCCAAAGATGCAATCATTTGATTATTAGGTTTTACGGAATGGAGAATCTGTAAAAATTCGTCCGTGGAGTTAATGCTATATTTTCCAGGAAGATAGGGAGTAATTAGTTTGTTAAGTGTTTTGGAAAGGTTATATATTGGTGTGGGTATTTGAGAAATGATAGGTCGGAGGGGATGATCTTTTTTATGGATTTTTACATTTCCATAAAGGTAGCCGGGCTGATAATCACCTATAATCTTTTGAAGTTTATAGGATCCTATTTCAGCATTGTTTGCAGTAATAAGTTTATTAATATGTTTTTTAAGTTGGGTTGTGGTATTACAAGTTAATTTTTTAAATTTGTTGTGATCGTCGAGAATGGCCTGTAATTTTGAGTGATATTCCTGTCTGTTTAAAATAACAAAAGTATTGGTTTTATCGGCACGTCGGATAACAATATTTTTGTTATTTTTGAGATGTGTGGCTGCTTTTATGAGAGGCATATTTATTATATCATTAGGATTTTTATGGTAACGGTGTTTGATTGATTCAGCTTTGAGTAATTCTTTTAAGCCTACCTGTGTAGTAATATGGTTGTCCTGTTCGAGTTGAAGTATTTGTTGGTATAAAGCTTCAATTTCCATTTGTTTAAACATTGAATTAGGTTTCTGTGCGACATGAAAATTTGGTCCGAGATATATATATGGTTAAATAAAATAAAGACAAGAGGAAAACTGTATTTTAAATCGCCTACGCGTTTCGTCCTGTGATGGACTTTTTCAAGGCAAAAAGACGAAATGAGCTTTATTCTAAATTACGTGTGACTCTTGACTTTGCGCTACACGTGAAGAAATTCTAATACAGACTTACACACAAAATAAACAGTTTTCAAAGAAAACGTTCAAATTCCCTTCATTTTAATATCTCGTGACTTTACACTACACATGAAGAAATTCTAAAAACAAAAATATTCTGTTGATCTTTTGAAATGATTTATGAGCGTCTTTGTGGTTACCAACACTGTTTGTTTATAGATACGTAATTTAGAATAAAGCTCATTTCGGCTTTTTCCCTTGAAAAAGTCCATCACAGGACGAAACACGTAGGCGATTTAAAATACAGTTTTCCTCTTATCTTTATTTTATTTAACCATTCTGTCCTTAATCTCAGATTATAATTGAGTATATTTTTACACACACACACACACATATATATATATATATATATATATATATATATATATATATCCTGACATTAAACATACAGGCCGTTATGTAAAAGAGTCACCTGTTTATTTTACAATCTACCCGCACATATCTGCTTTCACAGTGTTCGCATTACATCCTTTCTCTAGCGACTAATAATAATTTCATTTTTAATAAGAAATACACATTTCACTTTTTGATAACGGTTTTTTTTATCATTTGTTAAAAGCAATTATTTCAGCTGTTATTGATATAACAACTTTTATCATCTCGTTCATAAATTGTTTGAATTTAATTTAAGTCTTTCATTTTTATACATTTATCACAAGGCTAAAATTTTGTTGATGGAAGACAATTTATCTGAAGTCAGAATCAAGTGACTGTCAACACTGTCACATTATAATGTGCGGTGGGGAGGGATCTGTAGCACATATTACAAAGAAAACAATTCTTTTCCTTTACCTGACGGCAAATATTCAACGCTTCCTTAATAATACTATTACTTGGGTATCAGTTTCAGTTTCCTTTGTCACGTGTTCCAAAAAATGGGACTCAAAATAAATATTTTCAATACAGAAAAGACGATTTGGAATTGGAATGAAAGCAGTTACTCACTATAAATTCTTCTTAAAAATACAGGACGTGGAATTGATAAATGCTAAAACACTTCAGATCTTCGGCGTATAGATCAGCTTTAACAAATAGAAAGAAAAAGAAATTGTACACTGAATAGGCCGTGTCAACAATAGTTTTATACAATACCGCAAATTGCTACAAAACCAAAACATCAACCTGAAAACTCGAGTTATGTTCTTAAATAGTCTCGTCAGATCGAGACTTTTATACGGATGTCATACATGGCATCAAACACGTTCAAAAATATCTAAACTGTCAGCTGTATAGAGCCGCTTCCTCAGATCAATGAAGAGAAAGGCTTTAAGCGAGGGTCATGGCAAAGGTCATCCTTCTTTGAACATCGTGGACCTGCACTACAGAATCGCAAAGAACTGGAGCAAATAACAGAACCCCACCAGTTTAGGACTACCAAAAGCCGCGACAAATAAGATGGATTACACATGTAACTCTAAGCAAAAATAATGATATAATCCAGCTGTTAGCATTCAACAGTCAACACCATTCCAAATGAAAGGTTTGGAAGAAAACTGCCGTCAAGATTGTAGAGAGCAATGATAGCTACTGTTTTATTTTAAAAAAATAAAGAAAAAAAGTGCTTTTGGAGAAAGCGTTTATAAATTTCAACCGAAATTAGTCCCGGCTGTTCGGGATTTTACATTTTGAAAAAAATAATTCCATTCTTATTTCACCTGACATATAATACAATTGTATTTCATTTTTGTTGAGTAATGAGTTACCTCCCTTTAAATTTGGGTTTTTTCAGCGGGAGAATGTAAGATAAAAATATCGAACATGGAAATTGTGCTTCAAATAAATTTGGTTGTGAGAAATATATTCACATAGCTTAGCGCTTAAGCAGTGAAAGGAAATTATCAAACATAACAAGACATACCTGGTATAGGAAAAACAATTTATTTGTCTTGCAAAAATATGCTGAATTTTGCTGCTACAGTGTAGCTTGGTATAGTCTCTTTTCTCTGCTTAGCTTGGTATAGTATCCTCCGTCTAGGAGTGGGATGAAAAGACACAAGGAACTGCGATCCGCGACGTACAGGAACTTTCTTCTGGGTCAGCTTCTTTCACAGTTTTTTATCTTGGTATAAGATGATAGTGCTTAGAGAATTTTTCTCTAGGAAGGCAAGGCTTTGCCCATAGGGTATCCTTTTTAAGGTAAGAAGGGTAACAAGAGATTTTCTCTGTTACAAAGTTGTGGCATTAGCCTAAAAGATTACAAAGAATTGGTAAGATGGTCTCGATATAGCGAGACAAGTGGGCGCCAATTTAGGCCCTGCTGCAACAAAAATCCGGAGCGGCACAAATACGTCCGATACTGTTCGTGCTAGCTGAAAAAAGGAGAGAACAAAACCATCAGAAAAAAAACATAAAACCTCTGGTAAAGCCCGCCTAAAGTTCAAAACGAGGTTCGGGTTAAATCAGCCAATCAGGAGACCCGTTACATCTGTAAATTTCCGACATGGTATAACGATGGTTGCATTTTAGTATTCTAGTATTTATTAACGAGTATTACTTTTAGTGCGTTTTAATGTAACTACCAGATCACCATTCTACAATTGTTAAGTAAGCAGAGCGTATCAAAAATATAGAATAAACCTTTTTTGTTGCGTGATTTGAACTTACGTCGAATTTCTTTTGGCGCCTGTCTTTCCATGGCAGCACCGTCCAGGTCAGCTTACGGAGATTAACCAGCAGGAATTATTTAAAGCTATAAAACGATATACTTTGCATCTCTGAATGCCATATTTGTTGTTTGTAGATATTCAGGCCGAGGATCGTTCATTGCTGTTGGTATCATGCAGTTCAGTAAAACTCTTTGCATATTACTTAGACAGGAGATAGACACTGCCAAGTGCTACTTACCATTGCGCTAAAAATTACTCGGAATATCACATTTGATGTTTGTCGCGGTAAATGTATGTGTCTACGTCTAGTATTAGATATAATATTATTTGAATATGTAGGGACCTGGATGATGTTTATCAAATTGCTAAACACAACCAAAGTCCCCACAATTTAAAATATCAAAAGGTTGAAAGTTGGATGTTGGAATGTGGGAGAATAAAATATTTTGTTTTGTATGTTAAAGTAAAATTTTATTAACTAAACAGAATAACAATTTTGTAAGAAGTAAAAATGTTCAAATAGAAAATGTATGTAGTTAATTAATTTTTAAGAGTTAAATGTTGAAGAGAAATAGTAGTAAGGAATTAAGTGTCCAGTATTCTAATTGCAAGTAGCAAATGTGTTTAATAAAGTCTGTCTTCCATTCCCTATTTTAAGGCCGGCGAGAAAGTGAAAAGGAAAGTGAAGCAAGGAAATTGTACTTATCGGACTTTAGTTTTTAGGAGTCAGTTGAAGTACCTTGTTATTCTTGTTATCTTCTTTGTTGACTGCGAGAATGTTGAGGATGGAGAAGAAGAAGTAAAAGAAATTAGCATGAGTGAAGAAGGAGAACGAATGTGTGACGCGACCTTACGTCTTGGTCAGACTTGAAGTTTCCTTTGTTACATTTTAGCGTGTCGTCTTTCTCTGCTCCCATTTGACTGTCTTTGGCCGGTCAAGGGACGTGAATAAGTAGTAAAATCTTGTCACGTGATTGGATCGTACCGCATACCCATTTTTTTAGGTGTTAAGAAAATTTAACAGGGGTCATAGTTCAATTTGTTATTTCCTATCCAATCAGAATCTAGAATCTTAATTTTCACACCGACCTGTGAAATTTGCCTTGGCCTGGGTTTTTCCAAAATGTTTTCAGTCATTCTGATCTATTTTTGCAGGTGTGCAATCTTGCTTTTTGCGTTTCAGTTAATTGTTGGATGATATAGGATTTGTATTCTATAAATTTCTTTGATATATTCCGGGAGAAAAATCAAAATTAATCATTGAGATTATTTCATTTAAAGAATTTAGGCACTACTTACACTTTTAGTAGAATTAATAGCAATCAGAATAGAGAACTATTTGCCTTTGGCGTAAAGGAATATACAGTCTTATTTTCAAGAGGGTATTTCTGGTCATGGACATAAATTTAATAGGTTTTTTTTTACCTTTTTAATTAAATTGCAAGAGTATTAAAAAATGAACTACGTTGATTGTTTGTTCGTGAGTATTTCTTGAAAATTAATGGATGCTTCCATTTTAAACTGAATATCTCGGTAATAATATTTTATATTTATTGCATACAAATGTCTACATTTGTTAAATTTTCACTTTTAGCTCTTTTAAAAATTTGATTAATTTTTTTTACACGCATACGCGCACTTAAGTGCACTTGAAAGTTTATTTTCTCGTTCTTCAGTTTTATTTCCGACATTTATTGCCAATCTGAAGATAGCAATTTTGGAAGGAAGTCTATCTTGACCACTTCGTAAATTCCCGGTCTAAGATTATTTAATACTTACGTAAACTCACATAGTATAAATATTAACATGAATGCCTCATCCTCTTCATCCCATAAAACATTACTTGGCACGGGTGGATAACGGGTGTTTCTATTGTTATTTAATTAAATCGTGTTTCCTCATGTCAGATAAAAAAAGTCATCGTGACCTGGCTTGACCTGACCCAACACGATAAAAAAAACGGTCGATTTTTAATCACGGTCTTTTATTCATTTTCTCTTCGCGGTTATTCTGAACATTCAATTATTTGCAACCAGGCCCGTCGCCAGAGTGTTTTGAGTGGGGATGAGGTATTAAGGTAATGCGGGTAAGAATATACATACTAATTAGTTCACATTATTTTCACAGGGCTACTGGCAACCATCGTTATATCCAGTGTTTAGGGATTGCATCATATTTTTGTCTTCCTACATAATTCCTCTCTCTCTCTCTCTCTCTCTCTCTCTCTCTCTCTCTCTCTCTCTCTCTCTCAAGATAGTATGCCCATAATTCTTTCTTTTTTCAAATTTGAAACGGCACTATATTACAGTTATATGGGAGAAAGGGACATCTATAAATTACCATAATCTCACTTAGTCATGGTTAAATTTGCTGGTGAGTTTTTGAAGTTGATATTCAAGACCAGGTAAATACTTTCGATCCTTGACTTTCAAGTTTGGTAGATATTGAGGATACCATGGACCGAACAGCAGCAAGGTTTTGAAGAGGTTGTAAACTAAAAGGAAACTTATACTCGTACTTAACATCAGGAAGTGGCAGCTGAAGTTTCTGGGACACTTAATGAAAAAGGAGGGTTTGGAAAATCTAATACTCACAAGACGGATAAAGGAAAAGAGAGATAAGTAAAACCAACGCAAGACATACTTGATTGGCTTGAGCAAGTGTATGACAGAGCAGGGTTTGGGAGAGATATCAAGTTGAAAAGTGTTAAGAGAGACAATTGATAGGGGTAAATGAAGGTACATGATCGCCTACGTACTGTAAGGACACGGCACTTAAAGAAGATGGTACTTTTCAATTAGGTTGTGATAAATGGGTTCACATTTCAAAACATTGCCAGTGTGGATAGGTGGTAGGATAATTATTTTATTGGAAACATAGGACATAAAACGGACCGACTTAAGAATACTTGTCTATACTGTGATGAGGTAGTATTTACATTATTTACATTGTTCAGACTGCTGTCCTCATCTTTATTGCCATGTTTACGACGGTTCACATGGCCCACGTGGATATAGTTGATTAGTTCTAGTGACTTGACCCAAAGAGTTGTGAGATCAATAGCTACATGGCTACCAGAATTAGCATCGCACATGAAGTGAGAATGATATATCCCAGTGATCGTAATAAATGGTTCGGTTCGAAATTCCTAGCACATGAAGAAGGCTGGAGCGTACAACCACCGAAACGCCGTAAACATGGCATTAAATAAGAGGACAATAGTCCGAGCAATGTAAATAATGTGAGTCAAGGGTTTAAAATAAATAATATATATTTATTTATTTTCTTAGAGTGAACAGTGAATCCTTTGACATTCGGCGTCGCAAAAAGTTAAAGGTGGATATTGATGGTAGTCTGAAGAAATATCCGTTTGTGGTCGTTTTAAAATAAGACCATGGTAGGGATAGTAGTAATTTCTCAAATTAGGTCAATTTCAGTCTGCTGTGTTTTCTCGGCTCTTATCAGGGCAGAAATGACAGTACCAGATAACCTCTTGACTGCTTCTTCACGCGTCACGCATCGCTAGTTTTTACGCGGTGTCGTTCTCTCAGATCACATCTCTGCGGCTTCTATCATGATGTCAGGTTTTTATCCTTTTGACCAAACTCAAGAATTTGGCGCGAACATCAAAAGCCACTTTACGTAAATTTTCCGGCGTTCCTTTATTTTTTATTTTTTATTTTTTTTTAGTAACGGAAGTTATGCTGAGAGCCTCCCTGATTTTTGGTATTTTTCAGTCACAAATAGGCTCTGCTTCTGCAAATTTCCGGTGTTTTGGGGCAGGGACAGTCTTTTCTTGTTCTTCCTCTTTTTATTTGAGGGTTGCCTTTTCGTAGGTTGAGAGAAGTATAGAAAGAGAAGTTTAGAGAAAGAGAGAGAGAGAAAAAAGAGACAACAGGTTTAAAAGAAAAACTTATATGCCTTATATATATTTTTTTGTTTATATATGCTTTATTATAATTATTATTTTTGTTTATATAATTTCATATATTTATTTTTATTGAAACTCACTACGAGGTAATTGAGATTTCACAATTTTCTTATCTCTTTGCAGTCAAAACATTTATGTACATGTATCATCTGCAATATTTATACGCTCTGTCAATACGCCTGCCTATTTTATATCAAAATAAATTATAAATTAGTTTATCTTTTCATGACAAAACCAACTTGGCGATTTATCAAGTCTTTGTCTGCTTGATGTGTCTTTTTGTTTTTTAAAAGCTACAGGCTCTAAGTACATGACTTCCACATTCCAGTCTTTGTTATTTGATATTTTAAACTGGATGTTAGATTCCTTAATCTTTAAGAAGGAGTTGATAATCCTTTCATTTTTGCCTCCGTCAAGGGATCTCTCTCTCTCTCTCTCTCTCTCTCTCTCTCTCTCTCTCTCTCTCTCTCTCTCTCTCAAAAAAAAAACAAACAAAAAGAACAAACAAATTTTTCATAAATCCATTTAAATGAAAACTGTACTGCTAATCTTCTTAAGGCTAAAATAAAATTTCTTGGCTATTTTTCTTTATTAACCTATAGCACTCTGCGTTATAACTTCTCTTTCCACTGCATCCTTTTTCAAAGGCTATCAATAGTAGCGATTGTGGAACTTTGAAAGTGTGGAGGGGCACTTAGGGGCCGAGATTTTTCTGAGGACGAGGAGAAAGCAGCGTCTTCATTTTCATACCCCCCTATCGCATACACAACTAGGAATGAGCTTGAGTATAAGTATGTTACTTCATTAAATGAAACGGAATAACTTTATTCATAGTAGTGGAGCTCTAATCTATCCTTGCCTTCTTTTCCACTCTCAAGCTGTTTGAAGCTTATAAAAGTGTGAGGAGGCAACCGAGGGGTTTGCCAATATTCTGGGGGTGTGGCATCCCCCAGTAGAATCGCTACTGGCTATGAATTGCAATTGCAGTATCATGATTCTTAATTTCACGCAAAGTTGTTTTCTGTTTCTATAGCAGGATATGACAACACAACGATGAAATTCAAACACACTATTCTTCAGGGGTCAGTTTCATTTAGTGGCAGGGTAAACTTTTTGTACAGCATTGATGAAGTTACATACAGAGTGATAAAGGTTAATATTTAACGTGAACACTAGAGTTTTAGTTATTTTACAAATGCGCCCAGAAGTTTTTAAAAAATTGTTGTGAAAAATGCTTTAAATAATCCTATTATTCATTTTGATTTCTTTGTCAATCTCATATTTTTAAAAAAATAGGTTACTTTTTTGTTTGTGACTTTCATATTCGTACAAGATTGCTGACATTCTTCTTCACCGTTTAGGTCTGCTTTTGATTCTCCCTATTTGCAGAAAAAGCAAACAATAGATCTGTTGGTTAGGTTCTATGTTTAAATTTTATTCTTCCCTTCTCTTATGAATAATACTCCGTAAATATTGACTTCTCTATCCGTCCAAATCCGTGTGTGCTGTTTTACCAACTGTAGTAATGGCAATTATAGAACGCTATATTGTAGTCTCTCGGTAGTTATGTCCCTTTCAACTTCGTTTAGCCTGTTTATATTTGTTCTTTCGTTAACACTAAATACGACCGGATAGCTTTTGTCCGTGCATTGAATATTATTGCTGCTATATCTGGTCTAAAGCTCCTGTATCGAGAATTTTTCGAGAAAATCCAACGAAACGTCTGTAATGTTATCGGTCCTAACCTGACATCTCAACTTGAATCAATTTTCCCACTTTTGTGACGCAGAACGGACACAAGACTCTTTGTGTACCTCCACGGTAGTCCACACATTCGCTGAAAAAAAAACTAAAAAAACAAAAAAACAGCATTATGTGATGTTAAATGGCTTCAAACTTAATAAAAACAAAGTTTTATTGTCAAAAACTGTTTATGTTATCATTAAGAGAAAAGTATTTTTAATCATTAAAAAAAAACACGTTCGAAATTTTGGTTAAATCTTTTTCTTTTCCGTTAACGAGTGAGCAGATTTTTACAAGAGTTTAAACTTTACAGCAAAACGTAATTACACAACTCAATTTTTTGCCGGTGAAAAACACATTAATGTGAAAACTCTTGCAAAAATCAAATAATTGTCGGATTTTGATGAAACTTTCATGACTTATTCACAAATGACTGAAATTATTTTTGAAATGATTATTTTTTTTTTTTTTTTGTAAAAACTTTTTGGTCAAGTTTCGATCTCGGCTTTAAGCAAGTGGATGTATCTAGCCACACTGATGAGCTGTGATACAGCCAAACAGTGGATGACTTAAACATATGTTACCCCACTCTAATTAATTTCCTGAAATTTCTAGAAATTGACTACCGTTCCGGAACTTGGTTTTATTAGTTAAAAATGCAGAACTCCTTGGGGAATGCTAATTTTTTTTCTTTTTTTTTTTTTTTTTTTTGTAAATGTTACTCATTTTTAGAAAATCTGCTTCAAAGTGTGAAAACAAACATGCAATAAAACTATGTCATTTTTTTAGTTAGATAAACTTTTAATTGCTTTTTTATAAACAATAAGGATATCATAATCTGAATAGAAAAAATTTCGATGAACAATGAATTTTTACAAGAATTATTTTCATTTTTATTTTTAATTATAAATAATTCATAGAGTTTCAAAAATCTCTTATCAATTTCTTCCAATCATCGTTCCAATTAGGTTATTAAGTTAATAAGTGAATATTAAGTAAACTAATCGAAAATTGAAAAGGTTAATACAAATATTAACACACCAAGATATTTAAGATAATTAAAACATTTTTGAGTGTGTGTGTGTGCAGATTCCTTTTTTTTATTTTTTTTTATTTTACGGGTGCCTATATGTGCTATATCATTAAAAGGTCACGTGCTTTAAGGATTGTCCCGCTTACAGAAAAAAAACTTATATAAACCTTTTTAGACAGGGTGTACTGTAGTAATTCCTTCTTTTCGCTTCCGTGTTTCTGGATGTCTTTTCTACTATGCGCGTGTGTGTGCGCGCACACACACACACACAGTTTAGGGTACTGGATTATAATTAAATAAAATAATGATGTAAACAAATAATAATAAAATGCAGGGTACAATAAAAACTTAATAATCTAAATAAATCAGGCCATAAGCATTATTTTTATTATTAATAAAGAATGATATAAAAACATACTAAGAATAAAAGTTAATAAATACAATAGCATTTCATAAATTATTCAATTACCTCTGTCATGTTATATAATTTCATTCTCCGTTATTAAATTGTAAAATTAATTTAAAAGAATTTTTTTATTACTTGAATTTTTATTTTTCAGATAGCATCTTCTTCAAACATAAGGCTAGACAGCTAAACTAGAATTCTATAAAATATTAGATAATTGCTGAAAATATGTTAAATTTTAACTTTACTATGTAGTTAAAAAACAAAAACGAAACGTTCGTTTAAGTTAGATATATCTATATCAATTCTAGTTCACCATACTTAACTTTTTTGGCAGGTTCTAGATGTTAGTAAACCATTCGTCACCTCAGATAATAACAGGACTAGCATGATTAACAAACGCTTTTATACTACATTACAGGCAGTAAGCAAGTAATACTTGTTTCAAATCAGATTAATGTAACTTTAAGCTTTCTAATTTTACTAAAAATAACGTGTCAGTGATGCATATTTTATTTTTGCAAGATTTTTAAAACTAAGAATTAGCATCTGTTTACAAATTATGTCGATCGATCAAAAATGACTGAAAAAGTTTGTTTTTTTTTATCTGAAAATTTCAGATTTCAATCAATATGATTTCGGTTTGAAATGTACCAGAATATTTTGTTTAATGGAATTAGTTCATTTAATCTCCTAGCTTTCAATTAAAGCTAAACTGAAAGCTTTTTTATTTATTAAAATGCATTTAAATCGTAGGTATGTATCGAAAATGAGTGGAGGTTCCTACACAAGAGTCATCCCCTGTCTTTTCTATTTTCATAACAACTTTTCTAATGAGCGCTCCTCCTTGGTATCCCGACCACATGAATTTAAAGATACTACTAGATTGGAATCTAGGTCTCATCATTTTATTGTTGAAATAGCTAGATTAACCGTATATTCTATTCTAATAGTTTATTGTCCGCACTTTTCACGTCTGGAACTCTCTTCCATTTTCTTGCTACCTACGATCTTCAAAAGCGTAAATGCAACGTCAGTCATCATCTTCTGTCTTCCGGAACCTATTCTTTTATTGTCCTTTCCCCTTCTTAAAGTTTTCTCGTTCTTTTTTACTCTAGTAAACCTTTCCGTCTTAGTGGCATTATCACTTTGTTTGGGGTGAAATTATTAAAAATAAAAGAACATGCTTTCTGTTAATTTCATATCTCAAAATGTTTGATTATACACTAAGGCGATGCATTTTTATTAATTGCTGAAATGGCTGGTAGAGATAAATGTAATTTACTATCCAAATATATCATTACTATACTCACAATATTATAATACTTATGTACATAGCTAAGTAAAAACAAAGACGTGTGTATAACATTTGTGAGAAAACAGTTTAGCTATACGTTTATAGAAACTAGAATTAGACAATTGTTTATGCAACAAACCGAATATATATTAGAAGACACAGAAATGAGGTCTTACTTGTGAGTTGGTTAGGTCATCCATTGCATCAGTGATATGGCTAGGCAACAAAAAGCGAGAAAAAATGGAGGTAAGGAGTAGACGTGTCATTGCTTTGATGAACTAGCATATACTAGCAAATCGACTTACATTTCGGGTCTCTAGCCAGACTGCCACTTGATACATTTCTTACCATCTGACATGTGCATAAATCATAGCTGAATTAAGAGCAGATAATTAAGTTCTATAACGCTATTAGTTCTATAACGCTATTAGATTCTATAACGCTATTAGTTCTATAACGCTATTAGATTCTATAACGCTATTAGTTCTATAACGCTATTAGATTCTATAACGCTATTAGTTCTATAACGCTATTAGATTCTATAATGCTATTAGTTCTATAACGCTATTAGATTCTATAATGCTATTAGTTCTATAACGCTATTAGATTCTATAACGCTATTAGTTCTATAACGCTATTAGATTCTATAATGCTATTAGTTCTATAACGCTATTAGATTCTATAACGCTATTAGTTCTATAACGCTATTAGATTCTATAACGCTATTAGTTCTATAACGCTATTAGTTCTATAACGCTATTAGATTCTATAACGCTATTAGTTTTATAACGCTATTAGATTCTATAACGCTATTAGTTCTATAACGCTATTTTGCAGCACACTCGCTCATACTTGGATCTAAGTAAAAACTATCACATCCTACTGGTGTGAATAGTATTTATCCGAACACCTACTCAAACGGAATATGACAAAAGTTAGGTTTAAAGCAGGATAGAAATCCACGTGTACATGGGCATGCTTCAAGCGCTAGATAATGACCCTAGCCCCGATTCGAAGGGAAACATTAAAGGACATCCTTTTCCTTAGTGCTTGAATCTATTATGTTAAATAATTTACTAATAGTCCAATAAGTGAAAACTTGTGAGAAGAGAAATAAGAAGAATTAGCTGCCTATATAATCCGGGATATCCCAAATTTTGATGTATTTTTTAAATCAATAAAGAAATACGTCAAAGCTTTCATTTATTCTAATCTTTATAAAGTAACATGATAAAACAGCCGAAAAATAAACAATAATCAATAATTGTATTTCAATGCTGATGTAGGATTTTTCCCAGTTGCGTGTGTATTTGTGTGATCAGTCGTGTATAAGAGCGAAATAAACAATAACATCAAATAAACCCCAAAAGCTCGAAATAACAGTTTAAATGCTTTTATGAGTGATTAAAAAGAGAGTGTGCAAAATAGTTTTATTTTGCGGGGAAGAGAGTTGGGTTTCTCATGTAAGAAATTTCTTCCCTTGAAGAGAGAGATTTCTTCGCTTATTCCCAAGGGAAGTTGAATGTGAAACTGCTGGGAGAGGTATGTGTCTTTTGCAGCAAAGGTTGTGTATCATTTTTCCTTTGGGAAGGTGTTTCCTAGGGAGATTTCTCTACTTGTTCCCACGGGAAGAACAAGAAAGCTGAGTGTGAAACTTCTAGGACAGGTATGTGTCTTTTGCAGCAAGGGGTGCGTGTCATTTTTCCTTTGGGTGGGTGTCTCGCAGGGAGATTTCTCTACTTTTCCCACGTGAATAACAGGGAAGCTGAGTGTGAAACTGCTAGGACAGGTACGTGTCTTTTGCAGCAAGGTTTGTGTGTCATTTTTCCTTTGGGTAGGTGTCTCGTTGGGAGATTTCTCTACTTGTTCCCACGGGAAGAACAAGAAAGCTGATTGTGAAACTTCTAGGACAGGTACGTGTCTTTTGCAGTAAGGTTTGTGTGTCATTTTTGCTTTGGGTAGGTGTCTCGTAGGGAGATTTCTATACTTGTTCCCACGGGAAGAACAAAAAAGCAGAGTGTGAAACTGCTAGGACAGGTATGTGTCTTTTGCAGCAAGGGGTTCGTGTCATTTTTTATTTGGTTAAGTGTCTCCTCGGGAGATCTCTCTACTTGTTCCCACGGGAAGAACAAGAAAGCTGAGTGTGAAACTGCTAGGACAGGTACGTGTCTTTTGCAGCAAGGTTTGTGTGTCATTTCTCTTAGGGTAGGTTTCTCGGCGGGAAATTTCTCTATTTGTTCCCACGGGAAGAACAAGAAAGCTGAGTGTAAAACTGCTAGGAGAGGTACGTGTCTTTTGCAGCAAGGATTGTGTGTCATTTTTGCTTTGGGTAGGTGTCTCGTAGGGAGATTTCTATACTTGTTCCCACAGGAAGAACAAGAAAGCTGAGTGTGAAACTGCTAGGACAGGTACGTGTCTTTTGCAGCTAGGGTTGTGTGTCATTTTTCCTTTAGGTAGGTGTCTTGTAGTGAGATTTCTCTACTTGTTCCCAGGAGGAACGTGAAATCTAAAGTCAAACTGCCAGGACAGATCTCGTGTCTTCTGTAGCAAAACTGTGAGTAGACCTTCGAAATGGCCCATGAAGGTTGCGGCTGCTGAAAAGAAAAAGTAGAAAAGAGGCCGAATAAGACTGTCAGCATTTTTATAATTTCTGGGACTTTTTTTTTTTAATCGTATCACCCCGAGCAAGGTGGTAACGCCACTGATGTGCAGGGGGCTACGTAATAGTGAAAAGACTGGAAAAGATAAAGCCGGTAACCACATCCTAAACAGGGAACAAGGGATGAGCCTCTTAACCTGTTACTTTCGCTTTGCCCTGCAAACTAAGGAATCCACTCCACCCTCCACATGTTATTTATTTTCTAAATTAACAATCTAAATATTTCTAATTAATAGTAGTGAAAAAATATTTAAATCGTAGATGCAGCACATCAAAAATCGTGAACAGGAATTAATGCAAGCATTATTGACAAACAGAATAATACTATTAGATGATGAACAGTATGTATTTTTGGATCTTTAAAATATTATTAGAGCTAAATTTTGCGATTTTAAGTTGACACTGAAGTTATTCTTCCTCTCCGAAATACTGATTCACAATTTTTCATATCTTGTCGTAGCTGGTCATAATGAATGTATTTCCATCTGAATTTATGAGGCGTTTCACTGTTGTGACCTTCTGCCAGGCTATATAAATAAATATGTACTAGTTGACAAAATTTTGCACCCCACATAGAAAAAAGTCAAATCTTTGTCCTTTTTCAAAAGCCAGGCAAGTAAAGTAGGCAGTTGAATCCTGGGTTTATAATTTATTCAATTATCGATCCATACTTTCACTCATAAAAATTAAAATTTGTTATTCAACGTTAACTTGCCATCAAAAATGATAGACCCAAAGAAAGATTTTGCTTTAAAATTTAAACTTATTTTAACTCTAAGAATCATTGAATTTTTCATATTTTTGCAGTTAGTCTCAACCACGGTTTTATTGTCTGACTGATTTTGAAGCCTTTCAAGTTCTGGCTACCACCCCATCGCACGATCCATCCCAAAAAATTGAAGCAGGCTCTCCTCTCCTTGCTCTGCTTTAAACAAAAAATGTGCCACTTCATCTCTTACTCCTATCTTTATTTCATACATTTTTACGTAATATGCAAATACTTTCATATTTTTTAATAGTGGGAATTTTCATGTTCCCATTTTTTGACTAAACATAAATTCTTATTTCCTACATATTATTTTGGTAAATTTTTTATTTAGTCCCCGAAGGCCTTTACCTCTTCAACTTTTTCCATAACATCCTTATTTCTGTGCAAATGTATATGCTGAACTCAAATTGATAATTATTTATTGAAGAAACCTACCTTTATTGATGTTAACGACCAGAAAAAAAATCGAACTACTTCTCGCTCTTTATCTCACCCATCAACAACCTTTGAAATATGTAATTCAGTGCTGAATGATTTTAGGCGTAGTAAGCTAATTTTCGGACTATTTACTTCCTTTGTGCAATTACTACGCGATTTGTTTTGTTTCGGAACTCAGTTTCTGCTGAAAGTTGCATGTATTTGCGTGTTTATTTTTTCTCCTATTTTTGGGGTCTATAGAATCTTTTTTTAAGAAAGTTAACTTTCAAATAGAAATTCTTTTAAGAAAGTTAACTTTCAAATGCATGAAAATAAGTGTAGTTTAATTAACTTTCAAATGCATTGCATATATTTGCGTGTTTTTTCCTTTTTTTTTAAATTTCAGAAGTTAATTTTCAAATTTAGGAAAATAAGTGATAACTGTAGTTTTACTTAACCTTCAAATATATGAAAATATATTTGCATGTTTTTTTTCCTTTTTTTATGAAAATAAGTGATAATTGTAGTTTTACTTAATTTTTTCCGACAAAAGTTAACTTTCAAATATATGAAAATATAGAATTTCTTTTAAGAAAGTAAACTTTCAAATATATGAAAATAAGTGACGAGTATAGTTTAATTAACCTTCAAATATATAAGTAACACAAAAAATACACACAATAACCCTAACACAGTTATCACTTATTTTCATATATTTGAAAGTTAACTTTCTTCTCAAATTAAGTATACACAACTTTCATTACCAAGAAAAAAAAAAAGATAAAAAAACATGCAATAACCCTAACCCTAAATTTCTATTTGAAAGTTAACATTCTTAAAAAAAATTCTACAGCCCCCAAAAAAAAGGAAAGAAAAAAATGCAAATACATGCAACTTTCAGCAGAAATTGAGTTCCGAAACAAAATAAATTGCGCAGTAATTGCACAAAGGAAGTAAATAGGCCGAAATAAGCATCCTACGTCTAAAGTCATTCAGCACTGAATTAGATATGAGAATGGTGGTTAGGGGTGAGATAAAGAGCTAGAAGAAGTTTAATTTTTTTTTCTGGTCGTTAACATCAATAAAGGTAGGTTTCTTCAATAAACAATTATCGATTTGAGTTCAGCATTTACATTTGCACAGGAATAAGGATGTTTTGGAAAAATTTGAAGGGGTAAAGGCCTTCGAGGACTAAATCATAAATTTACCATTATTTTCAATAGTAGATATCATATTGAAAGATTTATTAAAAAATGAAACTATTTCCTATCCAGCCTCATTTTGATTTTAAAAAAAAAAAAAGAAGAAGAAAAAACAGAGTTTTTCTTGTCTCGGGCAAAATTCAGATTGTCAAATTACATCTTACAGTAAATACGATATATTCTTATTTTTAAGTATTTCTTCAGAATATATTCAGTAAGGTGCCATACGTGATACACGCTTGGAAAAAATTATTACGTAGAAATTTAGTTTGACTGTTAAAAAGTTTAGTATACTTGCTATAAGAGAGCGTTTAAACTTTTAAAAACTGTTGAAATTATTTAATGTTTAACACCATCAATTGTTATTTTGAAGCTAAATGATAACTTCGTGATTAGATATTGCTGCTCTATGTAAAAAAAAGGTTTCTATCTAAAAAGTTGAGGTTTCTTCCTGACTCCTGAGTAAATTTGTTAATGTTATTGTTAATGTTAACTGATGCAACCTATTTAAAAACTGAGTTGATAATCTTATGTTCACAAATAGCATCTTAATTACATACGTATTTAAAAAATGAATAGTAGATTAATTCAAAAATCTTTTCTTTAGAAAATTCAGTCATACAGTGGAACGCTATGATTTTAATCCGATTTATGAATCGTTTCTTCACTAGAAAGAGCAAATTGAATTTTGTCCAATATTTCCATCAATAAAGTTCAATTTTAGCTGAAGATTGATCAGTTGTGAACTGATTAAAAGCATAATGAGCAAAAAAGTGATTCTAATTATTTATTTATTTCTAAATTGATATCAAATTAATGTTTTTATCAGCTCAAGTGAGTTACCTGACATTGACTGCAAACAGCTAGTGCATGTTTTTATTTTGAATAACACGTTCATTTTTAAGCATTTATCACATTTGTTTGTCTATTTCTCTATAAATTCAATACGTAGAAATCTTGGCGTAAGTGTAATTACTACTTTAGTTAATGATTTAATATTATGACTGGAAAGTGAGTTCGATCTCCAATAATTTTCTCACACTTGTGGCCTTGTGCCAAAAAACTAAGTTTTACAGTACATGAAGCGACTCACTTGTTAGATTGGATTCATCTATCGTCATTCATCCAATTGCTTTTTTCTTATAAAAATTTTATTTTACTATAAAAACATTAGTTTTGATGTTTAATTGTCTAGCTCGATTTTTTTGGTACACATTCTTTCGAGAGAAGTGTATTTTTATGGAGGCCAGACAGTTTGTGTAAAAAATTGTTACACTTGTGGATCTTTTTTGGTTCAGTGGTTAAAAACAGGCAAAATTCTGAAAGATCTATTTCAAGTTTTGGGAAAATTGTTTTTGCATAATTTGTGGTCAATGAGAACCATGGTATCATGCCTTTGTGAAAACTTGAATGGCGCCTTCTGTGAGCCACTCTTTTCAAATAAATAGATCTCGAGTTAGTGGACAAAAGTGATATGACATTTTGACAGCAAGGGGACAACATCAAGAAGCAGAAGTCATTTGACATCAAGAAGGCAACAGTTACCAGCCAGCTGCAGAGAGCAAGTTGGACAACAAAAAATGAAAGATTCCCCCAAGCATAAACTGTGTGAATTTAAAAGAGACTTTCTAAAATTACTATATGTCCCAGAGACACTCATGGAGCAAGTAAAAGTGGGTGTTTTCGTTTTTCTGAAATGTGGTCACACCTTCATTTTTCTACCTTCTTGTATTGCTTTCTCTTTCATCATTTTCAAAATCCTTGTCTTTTTCCAAGCTATAACTTTTTCAATTTTTTGGTGGTAATCCTTTTCTTTTTTTGAAAATCAGTATCACCCCAAGCAAGACAGTAAAGCCACTAAAACACAAGTGATTACAGGGTATCGAAGAATTAGGGAAAAACATTAATAGTGAGCAGAAGGAGTAATCAAGAGGACAATAGATAGCAACTGACATTGCATTTAAATTTTTGCAGATTGAAGTTGGTTGGAAAGCATGGAGCAGGAAGAGAGTTCCACAAGCAAGAAGTGTGAAAAAAGAAACTGCAAGCATAGAACTTACAATTACATCCAGCCAGCTCAACTGTAAATTGATGAGAACTTGATGACAGTCTAGTACTGCGCTTAAATTCATAAAGTTTAGGCACCATAGTGAAGAGCTCATACAAACAATTACCATGAAGGTATTTAGAGAAAAGGCAGAGAGAGGCAACCTTATGTTGATGGGTAAGTGACTGAAGACAAGCCGCCAGATCAGGACCAATAATGTTGCTGATTCTCCTTTGGATCTTATCAAGGAGTTCAAGGTAAATAGCAGGGCACTGGACCATAGATAAATGGTAGCCTTGTAGATATGTAAGATAGATTCTGGAGAGAAAAATTGTCTCATACAATGCAGTGAACTAACTTTCTTAGCAGCTAATCTAGCAATGGATTCAATATAGTCTTTCCACTTCATACCTTAGCCCGAGAAGGTGCAACAGGTCACTTTCATGGAGGTTAGCATCAGCCATACTAATGGAAGGCAGAGAGGGGTCACTCAGATGATTAAGGGAGAGAAGTTTAGTGTTAAAATTAACAAGCCATCTTTTGTTCCAGTTAATGAAGAATCTGAGGTTGTTTTAAACATTGGCTCCCATTTTGACCTTTTTGGACTTACTATCAAGGCAGGAGTAAATGGTTGGTCATCAGTGCAGATGCCAAGTTGAGAGCTGATGTCATCGAATAGATCATTGATGAAAATATAAAGCAAAATAGGACCAAGGATGGAGACCTGAGAAATATCTGCATTAGTATAAAAGGAACTAGATGAATGGCCATTCAGGATAACTTTCATTTCACAATTTGATAGGAAAGACTGGATCAGTTCAAAAATATATCCAGAGACACTATAACTATTCAGTTTGTGGAGAAGACCTGTATGTCAAACTCAAAGGCTTTTGAAATGTTCAATGCTACAGCCCAGGACTTCACCATTTTTATCTAGAGCATAATAGACTCTTTCTGCAATTATTGTCAGTACATCAATAGTTGACCTGGAGAAATGAAAGCCATTATTGCTTGTCTGACAAAAGGCCATGTGATGAGAGATGATGAACCAATTCAAGATGACTATAATCCTTCTACCTCTTTTTGGGAAACTTGTTCATATTTGAGTACTGATTGTTATAGTAGAAAACAAAAATTTACACATGTAAATGAATGGTCATCATTGTTAGTAGGGGTAAAAGAAAATGAAATAAATTTCAACAAGGCAATATTTTAATTTGTTTTTATATAACTATTGAGTGATTAATGAAAGATAGGAAATAGACTAATATGCATGTAAATATAGCTGAAATGTAAGAGGTATTAAAATTTAGTAATTAGCAAACATGTGTGTGGGTGTATAAGTGTTCAGTAACTCAGGGGAAAGATACCCCATACCCAGGACAAGTTCCTGTATTCTGGTTACTAGAACATGCTGTGAGGAAAGAACAAAAAAGATTAAAAGAAACAGGGAATATCCCCTTTTTATACCTGTTTAACAGTGCCACTGATGATCATGAATTTGGTTACCTGTATTTGAGAACTCTATTATTTATTGAATTAATTGCCTATCAGAATATCTCATTAAAATCAATGAAGTAACATTAAAAAGACAGACTGAACACTTCCAATTCTACTGAATCACCTTTCTGCTGTATTTACAAGATGTCTGTGGAATGTCTCTATAAATCTCGAGATCTGAAATATTTTTTTTTTTTTAATCATATCACCCCGAGCAAGGCGGTAACACCACTGATATTCAGGGAGCTATGTGAAAGTGAAAAGATTAGAAGAGAGAAAGCCGGAAACCATATCCTAAACAGGGAACAAGGGCTGAGCCTCTACACCTGTTCAATAGACGTGTGTGGAGTGTGAACCGAACCGGGCAATAGTTTAGGCTATCTACGCCAATTGAAGAAAAAAAAAAAAAAAGGTCACGGTGGTGAGTTAACTAAATTTTAACTTAGTTAAAGTCCAGTCAAAGAAATTTCTTTGAAAAAAGATAAAGAACACTTGTTCAAATAACCATGAAACTTTTTTTTAAATTAGCCACAAAAAAATAAAACAAAATAAAATCAAAGCAAAATTATAACTTACTTTTAAGAATGTTTCAAAGCTGATCCCAACCCAAACGCACGCGTACTAATGCCAGTAGAAAAAAAGAATTATTTTATCTTTTTGGCTGAGGGGTGGTGGAGTCAACTAATTTACATTCTATCTAAGAGGTTAATATTGCAAAATCAATTACAGACAAGAAATTGCATCAACTGAATAAAATTTTATCTGAACTGTGAAAATAATTTCATCATATAATTCTATTTATATTTGAATCAAGAACTACTTCCTCTTACTTCAAGAAAATGACCATTATATTTTTAAAAGGGTACATAATTTATTTGCAGCCAAGTCTAAACATATTGTCCTTCTCTTTTTACACAAAATACCCACTTAGGATTATTTCTCGGATTCATCAAATTGATTTAAGATTTCTTTCTGGATTACCAGAGCAGTCTTTAAACTCCATGTGACACAACCAATATATACTTCTCCTGAATGTAAAATTCAAAAGAATAAAATCAATTTCTATTCATTGTCATGTGTTTTGATCTAGAGAAGATACTTGATTCCAAACAACAGCATTGCTTATTAAACACCAAGTTAAATGACATACAAGTTTTAATTATTTTCATCCTGTTCCATATGAACAACAAATCTTTCCCAAATGACATCCCACACACCATTTGCAAGAGAAAAGTTCACATTATATTGTAAATTTTTTGGGAAGACAAGGTTATTTATCATAAATGATTAAAGTAATGACTAGAACCATAAAATGTCTTTTTTAATCTCTTGATCATGAATTGAAGAATGAAAGGCTATCCAAGGCTGTCCAAAGATACAACAATAATATACGGACATTTTTGACTAAGTTTAATATTTCTCTAAATTCTTGGGAATAGCTGGCTGATGAACTGAAAAATACTTAAGAATAGGATATAAAAATAAAGACGAGACTAAATAGAAAGAATAAAAAGCATTGTTTTCTTTCTCATTGTTCATTTTATTAGTTGTATGCTCTGGCCTTCTTCAGAGGCTAGGAATTACAAACTGAACCGTTTATTACAATCACTGGGATATATCATTCTCATCCCTTGTGTAGTAGTGCCTCTTTTGAAAGTCATGAATTATCTCCCTCTAACCCTTAAATCTTTATTCTTGAATTTTCTTCCTTAGATTGCTTTATCTAGTCTCATATTCTGAGTATACACTTTCCCCATAAACAATCAAATATAATTCAACTTTGGTAATCAATAAAAATTTGTAAGCTTATTTAATCTCATATACATTTTTCCATAAATGTGACTATTAGGACTTGTAATTTTTAAAACAAAATAATCAACATTAAAAATAGGGCTCTTTTGGGCACGAAAAGTTCAGCATAAGAAATAAAACAGAAAATATTGTCTGAAATGAGAATTTTTTTTTATATACTGTTAAAAGTTTCACAGATATTTTAATTGATTTTCCAAAGTATGGACATGCCTCATTCCCAAATTGTGTACTCAGAATATGAGTTTAGGTAAGGCAATCCAAGGAAAATAATGCAATATTTAGTAAATGAATATCACTTTACAGTTTGTAATCTGAAAGAATCTTCTTCTATCTGCTGTGTCCTTTCAGAACGTGGGCAATCATAGCTCTCCACATCTTTCTATCCTTTGTAGCTCTTAAAGTTTGTCTTTACTGTCCCTGTTCTGCCACACATTTAGAAAAACTAATATTGTAAGTTACTTGCTCTCTCTCTCTCTCTCTCTCTCTCTCTCTCTCATTCAATATTTTACTTAGTTCTTAGAAAGCAGATCTTTTGGTATTCCAATACACTTTCAGGTCAGTGTCACATTTTCTGTCCTCTGCTAAATCACTTCTAAGATATAAAATTGTTAAAGTTCTTCATTTTGATATCTCTACTTTTTTTTCACATCTCAGGCTGTTTTTTTTTTTTCATTTTGCTGACAGCCATACTTTCTATCTTCTTACAACTGATAATTAGTCCTTTCTTCTCACTTTCCTTTTGTATGAATTCCTAAAGTTTCCTTTCTGTGTCTGCTAACAACACTGTGTCATTTTCATATCTTATGTTAAGATTGTTTGTCAATAATAAATCCTGGTAGGATTTCTAATTCTCTCAGAATCATCTCACTGCAAATTTGAAGAAGTTTGGTGAGAAGACACGACATTGTCTTATGTACCTTTTTGTTTTTGTGCATTTATTGAATTCATTTTCTATCCATATGTAGATGGTTCGCTTCCAGTATAAGTTATGAATTATCTTAATATCTTCCCCAAATAAGTAAATCTTTCCTAGTAGTTCAATTAGTTCTTTGTGTGATACCATATATATCATACCAAATGACATTAATATCTTTTTATAGATTGTTGAGAACAAAACAAAAAAATCAATCAATGCAGTTGTGCTTCATTTATAGTTATTTGTTTTGACAGACATCCAACTTTTGTCACACCTTGATGTATGTTAAAAAAAGAAAAGATTCTGCAGTAATAGTCTTATATTACAAAATCCAATTTTGTTTTAGAATAATTATTGTGCAGTAAAAGAAAGCATGAAGATACTGCCTATTTTCAACCAAACAATGTTTCATAATCATAATGAATCATAATAGAAAAAATAATTGTATTTTTATACCCCATCATGAGTATAAAAAAATAATTCAAAAACTAATGAAATTATACTTTTGAATTTAATTCATAGCTTTTAATTTTTATTATTTTCTTACCTGTTTGATGCTATAAAATATTTAATTGCACCCAATGAGGTCTTTTTTAATTGCTCTGAATTTAAGAAAATTTATTAAAATAATCAAATTGCTACTAACCAAAAAAGAGGGAGCAAACTGATAAAGAGTTATTGAACTGACAATCGTTTTCACTGATTTCTTTTGGAATTTAATTTTCAAGAGAATTATATCTCCAAACATCATGCAATTTATTTTTTAAAACACTGACAATGCAACCACTAGATTAAAAAAAATCAATATTTACTAAATAAGCAGGAAAACACAGACATGAGAAAATACAATCAATGGATTGGAAAACACACAACCAAACTGACTGATTAAGAACAATAGATTTGAAATTGATAATAGATTAAGAATATCATGTTACTCTTCCAAGAAAAAGTAGTCAAACAAAGGAGATAACTAAGAATCATTTCCTAAATAATCTAATAATTGTGAAAATTATAAATAAAATTTTTAAAAATATTTCTGATGCAAAAATGCCATCAAACTTTACACTTTTCAATTCTTCAAACACATAACTTTATTTAAGAAAAAAGAACCCCTGCTATCAGCAACAGGAAGAATTTCAAAATTGCATTGAAAACTTCCAAGTAAATTTCCCAAAAATAAATATTCATTGTAGATTTTTCCCCTTAAATCTGAAAGAAAATAATGTCTTCCTTTTATGAAATTATACAAGCAACAAATCTCGACAAAAATGACTTCTGGGAGTTTTATGGATTTCTTTTCAGAAAGTTTTAGGTAGGTAAATCCACTTTTTTGTGATAATTCATGATACTTAACTTTTAAAATGAATTTTGATAAATGAAAAAGATTTTTGAAGCTTTCATTTTAGCTTTTTTGAAAGCTATATGATAAAATTTACTATTTCCAAAAATACTCTGTTGTAAATTTCTCAAACAGAAATGATATTCATTGAAATTGATTTTTTTTTCTATACTACCTGATTAGCACCCTTTTTAGCCATCTTTCATTGTAATGTAATTTTCTTTCTGAAAATATCTTACAAAAATAAAATATACTTTTCTAAAACTTTATTTGAGGAATATTAGCTGATTTAAAGTATAATTAATCAGATTTGAAATAAACTTTTATTTAAGTTAAAAAAAAGAGAGAAAAACAGATTTTAAAAGTTTCAAATTAAAACAAACAGTAGTAAGGATCTTTCAACACCCAACAAGCACTTGTCAAACACTGATAAGCTATTTAATATGTTTATTATTATCCATGGTGACTTTACATGTAAAAAATAATTTTAAAAAATGCCCGGTGAATACTTTTTTATATAATTTTTAAGTACTCAGAAATCTTATAAAGCTTAGAAATATTATATGTAATCTAATTTTAGAAATGTTGATTTTAAATTTACTATAGTCATCGTTAATGTTGTGATTGTTGTGTATGGTCATTCATACTTTCAAAATGGGCATGTTTTATACACATTAAAAGAAAATTTTAATTATTTTAAAAGCATGATAATTTGTATTAAGATTTTTCATTTTTGCTTAGTAAATACATAGTCTTCACTTAACCTAACACAGCCAATGTTTTGAAAAATTCTAAATATATTTTTGAAACTATAAAAAATGAAAATTCTCGTAAAAATACATTATTCATTGCAAAATATTTTTTTCTTCAGACGATAATGTTCTTATAGTTTTATTACATTTTTTATTTTATTTTATAATTCAGTGCCGATTTTCTGGAAAGAAGCAACTGTTTGAAAAAAAAAGGTACCTCCATAAAAAAAAAAACAGCATATACCTGATACAAACTTAATTAAAAAATATATTCAAAATAATATTTATGTTATTATTATTTAAGAGGACAGACCAAAGTATTTGTTAATCCTTTCTAATATGTCCAAAATTTTGATTTTTTTTTTTTTTTGCAACAGCATGGGACAGAGTCACCAGAGTTTATGGGAATTTTAGCACCTTGTTTCAGGCGAAAAACATTAATTTTGAAATTCTTACAAAAATCAAATAATTGTCACATTGTCGGATCTTAACGAAACTTTCAGCAATTATTCACAAATTAATTAATTTATTTATGAAAGCATTATTATTCTTATAAAATCTTGGTAAAAAAAAAAATTTTATACATGTTACCCTTCCCCCAACTTAATTTTATTAAATTTCTAGAAATTAAAATTTTTAAATTCTGTCCGCAAACTTTGTTTTTATCAGTTAAACGCAGGACTCCTTCCTTTTTTTGACAAATTTTCTAGATTCTCTACTAGTTTGATACAGCAAAATGTTTCTAAAGTTGTAGTAAAACACTAAAACAGTCTGTTCAGTATCCAAGTCATTCATTAATGAATAAGTAACTAAGGACTGAAAATTTCGTTTCTGATAATTCCCTGATTTTTGGTAATTTCTTTTAAAAAAGCGGATTTTGCTTAAAAAAAAAACCGCATCTATTTTTGACTGTAACTAGAACTTCCTTTTTTAATTTTTTTATTCAATATTAAATTACTTTGTTAATTTTGCTATCGTGCACTGAAACAATATTTCAGTTTATTTATTTATTTTACATTTTCTCTTTTTTTTAATCTTCTCAAATTAACAAATGTAAACTTGTACTCAGTACTGTTTGTACTTTTAAAAAAAAGTATTTTTAGATACTACCAAGGACTTTCTAAAAACATCCGATAATCGGGAAATAATTTAAATGCCGACTTTGGATTTGAATTTTGGTTTTATATAAAAGATAATAACTGTCACGTTAATCTGAATTTTTAAAAAAATTCCGTCGATAATGTTTTTTTAACCGCTCCATTCATCGAACTGCCATTAGACAATGTAATAAACAACGAAATTTATTTTTATTAATGAGTTCACTAAAATCCAATAATCCGTGAGATGTTTTTCGAATTCATTTCATTTAAATATTTTAAGCTTTTGGAAAAAGTAATGTTTTTCTTTACTCAATGAAAATATTAACCTTTTTACGCATGGTAACCTGTGGGGTTAAAAGTTTAAGTAATTAAAAAAATAGACAATTCCCTGATTTTGGGGCTAATAATTTTTTAAACACTGGGAGTGGAGTAGCGCGTTTTTTATTTATTTATTTTTTTTTTTACAATATTGAAAATTTTGGTTATATAACCTAAGAAAATGCAGACGTATTTAAAAATAAACCCAAACCAAAATGTTTCCACTGGTAAAAAGTAAAACAAACAATAACATATGATTTAAACTTTTGATTTTATCTATTTTTACTACCTCTGTCTCTTCTTTGATTACCCCTCCGACTCAGTCTACAAACCCGGAACTTTACGATGAGTTGAAGATTGTAACGAACAACCAATAAGGCTTTCTATCCTGCAAAATAAACACCTACACTGTAAAACCCGGAACTTTGACAATGAGGTTGAAATTAGCAAGGACCAATGAAATACCCACTAATAATATACCTAATCATACAGACCCATTTATAAACAAGCAAAAATATGTTTTGGGGTTCTATCGCACACTGATACACCACAAACCGTTTTTTTTTTCGTTCCATTTAGGAACGACCAAAAAGGAAAAAGCAAACTTTCCTTCTTTTCCATACCGGACATTTATAGACAAAAAATTTATGTCCAAATAAAAAAATAATTAAATAATAATATTGAAGTTTTTGTTGGTACTATTAATCATTAAATTCTAATCTTGTGTTATGAAAGGTTCGTTAACACTAAAAAGTCACTAACTAATAACTTAATAACTAATCAACTGGAAGGCAACCACTCCTTTTCGTCTCAGCAGAAAGGCCTTGTGAAAGTTGCCACCTCCATAACAACAATAACTACTGACTCTCTATGGAAACTTATTTGCCAGATTGTGATCACGCTTTTTTACGAATCGATCCGTAAAGGAAAAAAAAAAAAACGATTGTTAAAAAATAAAAACGTCTTTCTGGAAACGTCAGTAAAGATTTTCTGTTTTTAAAGAGGCTGGCATAACCTGCATCATTTAACTGCATTGAAACATCTGCAGTTCTTTCTCATTAAAATGCATGGCGAAAAAAATAGTATGCAAGTGTGAGAAAACGTTTTTGAAAAAGCTAATTTGTTATATTGGGAAATAAATGAAATGTAAAACAATTTTAAAATAATCTTTGAAAAAACATTATGTTGAGGGTAAAAGATTTATTTCAATAGTTAGAAATTTAAGTTTAGAATTGTGTGCATTAAAATGCAAATATAACTGGTGGAAATGGAAAAACAAATTTGTTTAGTTAGCTAAATAATGCAATCATAAGAAAGAGTCTCTCACACTGCCACAGTAAAACGGAAGTTCGTGTTTGGCTGATATTATTTCTTATTTAAGCCGTATTGGCAGTTATTTTAATAGAACAAAAATAAACATAATACACTTTAGTCACAATCTAAAAAAAAGACAGAATTGAGAAATATTTATTGGGATAAATTATTAATTTCAAAGTGACGCAATTTCATCGATCAAATGAACAACGAAGTTCAAGGGAAATAACTCGACTCAACATATCAAGAAAAATAACTATTTAATTGCGTCATTATGAAGTGATTGACTAATTTTGTATGGAAGATTAAGTGTCAAGTTTTGAATTTATAAAAAACAAACATGAACAACTAATTGTAACATTTAGCTACATTTAATTTTATATTCTACGCATATTGTGATTAAAGTGGTCAATTGTTTTAATGTGATACATTTAATTTATCATTTGAATATATATCCTAACATTTTGACAAATATTGTTAAACAAAATATTTTAGTTGATTTCTTCAACTAAGTAAAAATTTAATCTGAGTGTGCATTCAAGTATCAACTTGATTTCAAATTAAAAGAATTTGAATTAGTTTGCACTTAAGTTAGTATCATTACTTTCTGGCAATGCTTAAAAAGTAATTAGTCATCATATTAATTAGTCTGGCAACAGAGGTATAATAATGGAGCACTGAGTGACTATCAAAGTCTCTACAACAGTGAATCAGGGCACTTTTATGAAGTGATAGATGACTAGCCTAATAAACTGACTCCTGTGTATTAAGTTTGATTTTCAATGGGTACCCTTGATCTAAATTAAACTAAGCTTATTAAATAACTAATAGAGTATTGAATGATATGCAAAATGAGTTCACTGATCCTTCTACTACAACAGGCAGCTACAAATCATATGACTTTTGATTTTTGATGCTAACTTGAGAGTTCATCTTAAGATTCTTGAGAAATATGATTAAAACTTTCCCTATACTTCAGTCACTTTGGTATCTTGATTCAGTTGTTTTTACAACCACAGCAGTTTAGGAAAAGAAAGTCTGTCACCACACACACACACACACACACACTGTCACCACACACACACACACACACACACACACACACACACACACACACACACATATATATACTAGCATAGAACTCATAAAAAATAATGTAATTATTCACCTATAGACCAGCATTTCTTCCAAGGATCATCAAAGTATCTGTGGGCTCTGTCTTGTTGATCCTTGCCAAGAATAAGTGTAGTGTCTGTGCAATTAATGAAAAATGTTACACATATACACACAGCGTAGACATAGATATTAACAGTGCATGGTGACTGTCAGTTTATCACCGCAAGCATTCTCCATGATTTTTATGTCCAAATTGTCTGTATTTATAAACAAACACTCTTTCTCTCATACTTATTATGTAAATATAGCAAATTTTAAATAATTATATATGAACAGCAATCTTTCTTTTATGTATGTTTTGTTAAATATGGCAGACAAGGACTATCTTGAGGGTATCTTATTTAATTGTTCTTGTGTCCTTTTCTTTTTTGTGAACTGAGTGTCTAGAGAAAATGTTAGTTTTCTTGAGTGATTTCGCCTAATAGTTTAGCTATTTTCATGTGGGAGTTAATTTTTTATGGTCACACACACTGATAATGATGTTTAAGTAATTTTGTAATTTTCTCAACAAAATCTAATGGAGGATCTGCAATGTAATCGATTCCAACTTGGAAGCTTGCCTTCAATTGCTTTTTCATCAATGTGATGTGGCTTCCTTCTGTCTTTTTTACAAGTATTTTCATGGTAAATGCTCTGACCAGCTTTTTTCCCCTGGTACCCTGACCACATGTATTTACGTGTGAAATTAGATTGGCATCAAGGTCCCACTCTTTTACTGTCAAAATAGTTAAATGTAACTGTCTCTTCTACTTTAATAGTTTCTTTTCTTGCACTTCCCGTTTGTAGAACTCCCTTCCATTTGCTTGCTTCTCTGATAGCTACAATCTCCAAAAGTTTAAATGCAAGGTCAATTGTCATCTTCTTTCTATTTGATTTCCATCCATCTCTTATCCTTTCTTCGGCATCGCCTGTACTTGGCCTTTTTTCCTCTTACTGTAACTCCCTGCACAACAGTGGCAGTCCTGCTTTGCTTGAGGTGAAATGGTTATAAAAAAAATTATATGAACAATTTAGGATTTTTATCTGTAAAATTCTTTGGTGCTCATAACAAGGAAATCAGCTTTTAAATAGAAATATCCAAATAAAGCTCACATGAAACAAATAAAAAAGAAATTAACAGGCTGATCTCTTTTATTTACTAATGAGATATTCACTTAATTTTAGGTAATATCTTGTTATCATAACATTAGAACATATTACTTAAGGGAAATCAGGTTGTATAACCAGTTGCATTGTTTCATATTACAAAATATGGATACACATTGTCTTAAATGTAGACATATTTCTAAAATATATTATAACTTATTTAACTTTAATGTATTCTTTGATGATATTGTGAGTTCCATTGCAAGTTCAATTGAGAAAAGCCATTTAAATTCATTATAAAATCAGTAAATAAATCATTCTAAGATAATAATATAAAAAAGCTGGCATTATTGCTTGGTGGTAGACATTTAAATGAAGCTTTTTCTTTTTACAAATAAGATGAAATAATGAAACTCTTTTATACTGTCTTATGAAAGTTGAGAGTATTTTGAAGAGTTACTTGAAGTTCAAATTCTCTCTGTAAACCTGAAAAACGGTCTGAACTTTTGAAAACTGAATAGAAAAAAATCTTCACTGCATAGTGACTTTTTCCGACCTCAAATGATCTTCAAACTATTGTCTGAAAAATCACTTGGCATAAAACTGCCAATCACTATGTACTGCCGAGTTCTGTGTCCATAATGGCTGCTCAGGTAAATTCTTTTACTGTTCTTACTTCTTAATAGTATTTTTTTTCTAACATTCAGTAACCCTTTGTGTCTTAGTGGCTTTATTACCTTATCTGGGATGAAGTGATTTAAAGAAAAAACAAAAAAAAAAAAAGCACATGTTCAACATCCACAGAGTTTAGCTGTGGTTTATATTGCAGATCTTAGTTATTTTCTGGGAGATACTGCATTATCTGGGATGGTCAATATAGTACATTCAAACCCTTGGTCACAATGGCTTGTGACTTTGTACTAGTATAATTATCAATGACTCTCAAATAATTCTGTAAACTCAATTTCACTCAATCTGTGGTATGACTTTCAGGCACTTTCCAAAGGTGCCTGAACCCGGGTTTCATGGTCATAAAATGAATGCTCTAACTGCTCAGTCACATGTCCACATTGTCAATATCTACAATTTTCTAATATTGAGCAGCCTTCCTATATAAATGTGGCAACTTTTTGTTTGTGTGTGTGTGCATGCGTTGAATTGGAACATTAACACTGATAAGAGATGATCCTACTTTGCAATATAAAACTATAGAAATCTAAAGATTCATTTTGAAATGTTGTTTAAATCATTATCTCATTTTGTGGATATTGTGAATTAATGTTTTAAATAGAACTCTATAATTAATACTAGATGTTTATTTTAATTTTTATTATTAATATACAATTTTGTAGCGAGCATTAATGTTTTAATCAATGTGTAGCTATTTAATTTAATTTCCATTTATATGACAAATCTAATTTGGGTTTTGTGCCAGTTCAAAACTAAGAAGAGAATATGTAAATACTGTTTATCATAATATTAATATAACCACAAAGTAAACACGTGTACAAAGTGTCACATTTTAATTCTCAGAATGACTGTTGCTTGTCACTGGGTTAATAAGCTAGGCAAATATTTATAACCAAGCATGATCGTACATTTTCAAACTTCCTCTTTCTTGAGATGCAAATCAAATGAGTCGTTAGTTGCGAAACCATATTGTCGAGTAGAGGGAGATGTAAGAGTTATGTTATACTGTTTGCAGAAAATGAGTGAAAGGAATGTAGAGCAATGGATTAAAATTGTTTTCCGTAAAGTTTGGTAAAAATGCTAGTGAAACATTAGCCCTATTAAAAATAGCTTATGGAGAACATGCGATGAAGAAATCAGGTGTTTTTTGAGTCGCACAGGTTGTTCAAAGGACAAGAATATTTGCAAAATGGCAAAGTGGGCAGCTTTAAGAAAGAAAGAAAGAAAGAAAGAACAAAAACAGATGCAAATGTGGATGGAGGGCAAATTTTGTTGTTCCTAAATCAAAGATTAAGCATTCAACTGATAGCAAAAGAATGGAATATGAATAAAAAAAAGTGCAGCAGATTCTAACAAAGAATTTGTGAATAAGAAAGATGGTACCTTCGATGACATAATACAAAAAAAGGTTCAAAAAGTGAGGTACACATAAGCGTAAATCAAACAGAATTGAAATATTGTGAAAACTGGAAACTGAATACTGATTTGAATTAGTCATCATCTTAGCTTTTTTTTAATTTTTTTTTCCTTCTTCAGGTATCTGAGATAGTTGAGACAGAACTCTTTATTCAATCCATGGGGTAGATTTTTCTCCTTCATTTAACTTGACTTACTAAAGAGAAAGTCAATTCAAAATTTAGTAACAAAATTCACTACTTGTAGACCAATCTGCCTATGTTTATCTCACTTTTTAAACATCCCCTTTATTATGAAATAGAGGTAGAAAATAAATTTATGCTTTTTTGTACTTAACAGAATGAAAAATGCCTATTTAAGAAAATATGCTTCCTTAATTGTTTATAGGACCATAAGAGTAACAGGAAAATTTAGTCATTCACCTCACAACTCTCTGAGGATTTCTCGATAATATTTTGCATTTGAACTTAGCTTGACATCAATTGCGATCTGTTTGACACATGTCATTTTAGATGGACTTCTCTTGAACTTGTGTCCTTGTCAAACCCACACTAATACTTATTTATAAATACTGAATTTGACACGTTCCTTCTGTTGGAGATAGTTATTATCCAAATCTTTGAGAGAAAAATCTTGGTTGAGTTATATTTACAAAAAAGAGTAAAGTAAAAAGTTAAGAAAAATAAATTCCTTATAATATTTTAATAAATTCCAATAAGCTAATTTTACAATGGGATTTTCAAAATATAACTCCACAGATTAAGGTTAACCTTGACCTTTTTATAATAATGATTAAGCACAACCTAATGAGTCCCCCATCCATGGTTATCAGATTGGTCTACTAGTGAATATTTCTACTAAATTTTAAATGCCCTTTCTCCTTGTTAGGAAATCAAATTAAATGGAGAACAATCTAATCACAAAACCAATGACCTTGTACTTTGCTTCTAAAGAGTTTTTAATTCACACATGTTTTCTTGTTGTTCAATGTCAAGACAATGATAATTATTCTAATTAAAAAAATATTTAATTAAAGTATATACAACTTCCTAGTCGGGATTTTTAAAATGTTCAGTCATTATAATTCCTTCATACCAAACAAAACATGAGTTTTTAGAACAGAAAAATCTTGAAACCATTTAAAGCTTATGGATGAAGTTTTTAAATTTGAAAGATGTCATTAACATTACATTTCAGTTGATCCATTCTCTAGCCCTCATGAAATGTAATTCTGTGATAAAAAAAAAAGCCAAAGATTTATTTTCAAGGAAATGTTCCAGATGATAACAGAAATGTGGCTATTCATATACCAACCAAACCAAGTCATTACAAAGTTTATTTTGCGATAAGACAAAAATAGTCAAAGTTGGAAATTTATTGATATTGTAAACTTAAAAGATTTGTTCCTTTGCAATTTCTGGATGAAATCAACCAGGCTCTTGGCTACAATTCATTTGAATGATTTTGATATCAATTTTGTTTGGTTCAATCCTTGAGCTAAGCCATTATGGTCACATGGTTTGATGACTAGGTGAGTACAACCATCACAAACTTTCTAGAAGTCAAAGTGACACTATAAAGGTGACACATTTAAGTTCAATCTTTAGCAAGGGTTTAAATTTTGAGGAAAACAATGTAAAATATTATCACTGAAATAACAGATTGCATTTAAAAGTTCAGATTAGAAGAAAATTGAAGAATAAACTGATTAAAATATTGCTTTAAAAACAAGACAGAAATTTGAGGAAAAACATTGAGCCTTGATGAGGTATGAGAATGTATTGATATAAAACAAGTTAAAAAAAAGAAGTTTGTTCAGGTATAAAAGAATAAAGAGAGCCAATGAAATAGAAGAGGAAAAAAAGATAATCTTCTATATTAAAAACTCATCTGTATTAGAAAAGGAATTAATTTACTTTTAATTTATCTTGAAATTGTGAAGGAAGACATAAAAAGAAGTATTTTCTCATGTGATTATATTTGTAACATACCATATACAAATTCGACAGGGAATAAAACTTGAACCAAAATTTTTTTATCTCGTCACATTGGAAAATGACAGACAGCAACATTTGATATATAAATAAAAATATACAACATATTTTTATTTGATTCTTCAGTGATGTTGGCAGAGAGTAGGGGCTTTGGTTGAAGGGTCAGCACACATGCATCAAAAACAGTGGGTGCTGTGTCTGGCTTCCTCTGTCTCTCTCATGTTCTGATTTCAACTTAAGTAGGCAAACCTCTTTGACACTTTTCACTCCAGGTGCATCCCGAGCCTATCTCAAATACCCATATATTTGACCTCAACCTTTGTTTCGTCAAAACAAAATTCAGCTTGACACCTGAATTTTTTCTGAACTCTCTGACATTTTAAACAATACCCATTTTTTTTCAAATTTTGCAACAACAATGTGAATACACCTCTGGGCAAAAAAGAATATATAACATTATTGGAATATAGAGAAAGTAAAAAAGGAAAAATTTCATAAACCAACTTTAGAATACAAGTAAAACACTTTGATAGATTCTGGAGAAAAGCTGAATTTTGGTTTTGGTTTTCAATTTTAAGAATCACTTTGGAAATATTACTTTCTTATATGTAATAGATTAATGAATGCACATTAGAGCTACCATTAATATACAATGAGTGCTAAAGAATATACTAAATTATTGAGTTAGAAGCAAGAATACAAACCAAAAAGGTCAAGAAATAGATCAGATGAAAAATTAGACTTCACATAATATAAAAGTTATCTAAAGTGGTCTGAGAGAGAGAGAGAGAGTTATGTTGTGCAAAATCCTTTATTTATTAATTCAATGGGCAAGAAAAACTGTTTTGAGAAAGTTTTATTAAATATCAATTTTTATTTGTGGCATTAATTCATCTGAGCTATTTTTTTGATACAGTAAATATATTGTGTATATGCACTTCATCAACTTATATAAACACAAGTAGTTAAAAAAAAAAGTTTAAAAATAAAAAAAAATAAAGAAGGGTCATTTCACTACGTTTTTAACAGGATTGTGAATTATTTTTTTTAATTTTATCCTTATGGGATAATGAAAATTTTTGCTTGAAAACATCAAGTCAAATATTGTCAGAATTAATAACCAATATTTTTCGTTGTATCCTATCATTGATCTCCAAATGTGACTGATGTTGAAATCAAATGACACTGAACATTTCTAAGCCAGAAAGAAAAGGAATATCTTCTCCAAAAACAAATTCTCTTACAAAATCCTTAAAAATAATTTCTTTTAGATATAGAATTCAAATTTAAGAGTGCATTGGCTGAAAACCTATGTACATGCTCACAAATTAGAGGAAATTTAAACCATAGATTAAGGTTTCAGATTGATAAAAGAATGAATGATAAAACAGATTTTATTGAGTTGCTAAAATTGGAGAATTTAAATCATCAATTTGTTTTTGTCAAACCGCAACACCATTTACTAGAAATCTCCTCTGAATCATAAAACAAAAAAATGTAATAAAACTATGACATTATTTAATTAGAAAAGTTTTTAATTGCTTTTATGAATAAAACATATTAAGAACACTATTTTCTTTTTTCTTCAGAAAAAACTTTCAATGAATAATGAATTTTTTTTACAAGAATTGTTTTCATTTTTTAAAAAAAACTTAATTAGAAAAATTTATTAAGTTTTAAATCTTTTAAAAATCTGTATTTCAGTAGTTTTGATATTGTTAATAAGTGAAAACTATAAAAAGCTTAATACATATCATCAAACACCAATTGGGCAACCATACACAACATTATCAAAAAATAAAAGTGATAACTATAATGAATTTAAAGCTGAAATTTTTATAAAACATTAGATTACAGAGAATATTTTACTAAATTTTTAAGATTACTGAATACTTAAAATTATATAAAGGTGCTCACATTATTTTCTTCATGTTTATGATCACCATAGAACATTAGATCTGTCAAATGTCAACACAGCTACTATCAGGTTAAAAACACAGCTACTGTCTAGTTAGAAAATACATTTCTGCAATATTTTAAACTTAAAGTAAATAATATTTGTTTCAAAATCAGATTAATCATACTTTAAACCAGCTAATATTCCTTAAATAAAGCTTCTGAAAAGTATATTTTATTTTCAGAAGATTTTTTTAATAAAGAGAATTACAATGCGATGAAAGACAACTAAAAAAGGGTGTTAATCAACTGATTATTTTATAAAAAAAAAGAAATTCTTTCTAGTAAATTCAAAAAAGTTTTTGAAATACAGCAAAGTATTTTCCTTATTACAAATCTATTAGCTTGAAATTAAAACTAAAATAAAAGCTTTGAGAAAGATTTTTCATTTTAAAAAATTCATTTTAAACATTGTTTTCTTCTGTGGCAGTCCTAACTTAAATAGCAATACACTGATTAAAACATTTGAATATACTGATTGCTTTACTCCCATATTGAAAGTGAGGATCATTTATTTAATAAGGAGTATTATCTATTTTTAAAACTTTCAGACCTCATTGCAAACAAATACAAATCAGGTGCAAGATATTAATTTTTTCAAATTAAAGCTGAATTATAACAGGTAATCAGGAAACTTTGTTTTTTTATATATATTTGAAATTTATTATTTAAGCAAAATTCTGTAAACATCAGTCCCTGGATTCAAAGTGTGAGTTTTATAATGGAAGCCAATTATGGTAGAATGTTAATTGATGTTCTTCTTTCTTCAGTATTGTAAAACATGTAAAATACTTAATTGATTATTGAAACAATTGGTTATAAGTATATTATATATATATATTTGGCTCTGTAAATAGAATATAATAATTACATCGAGCCCTCCATCTTGATCAATTTTAATATTGATGAAATTAATATCTATTAGGATCGGGTTTTGGAGATTTACCTATCTGATCATCCTTTTGGATTTAATATATATATATTAAATTACCTGGATATATATATATATATTATATATATTATATATCCATGTGAAGAGAACCAACAGTTTTACAATTTCGAGTTCTCCAGCATAATGATGTCAAGTCAGTGAATGGCAAGGATAATCCAAGATCTACTTAATATAAAATATAATATTAAGTGCTATATCTGTATAGAGAGCTCAATGATATTTATAAAGGAAAACTCAACACATCATTTAGATTTGGCTATAAATTATAATTCATTTCTAAATTGGTTCATTTCATCAGACCACACTATATTTGTTCCATTGGTATAAATATTTTCCCCAAATAAACATTACTTTAAAATGAAATGGGAAACAAGTAACATGATCTAAAATTGAGACTTTAGTCTTATTTCATTTGGGGATCACTAAGTCATCATTTTTAGATAGTAACCATAAACTCATTACACGTCCACTCACAAGCACATAATACCTATGACCCTACATATTAACACAATCATGTATACTTACTTATATCCACATATGTCCATACTTCTACATATGTACATACAAATGCATCTGTGTGTACACTTACATATACTCACAAACACATATCCATCCATGCTCACATTAATATTGCATTCGCACACTCACATATATTTATGAAAAGCAGATTTATATGTATATAATTAATCGTAACACATACTTATGCAAGTATACTAACAAATCTCACATATACTCAGAAAATACACATACTATCTAAAAATGACGACCCCTTTTCCACCTGTCTAGTGACCCCCAACTGAGATAAGGCTAAAGTCTCAATTTTAGAGACTTGTTTTCCATTTCATTTTAAAGAAATGTTTATTCCAGGAAAATATTTATTGAATGGAATGAATCCAGTGTGGTCTGATAAAATGAGCCAATTGCTAATTTAGCTCATAGAAATGAATTATAATTTATAGCCAAATTTAAATGATGTGTTGAGCTTTATAAACTAAAAATCTATATTCAAGCTTAATTATCATATATATATATATATATAATCTTAATTAACGCAGCTTTATTACAAGATATTACAATTACATAGATCAAGAAAATGTTTGTTTGTGGCAATGTTTAACTCCTTCATACCCACAAAGAAGCGTGCCAAAAAAATAAATATCTTTAAAAGAAATCTTTTCATTCAAAAATTTATTAAAAAAATTACAAAATTATTAAAATATGTGATTGTGAACCAACTAGAATGCAATACTTGCAGCAAAAGTTATACATTTTATAATTAAACACAAGGAAAACTTTGTTTACCTGATGAATATGAAAATAAATACTCAAAATATGGAGTTCTTGGTCTAGTTTAAAATTAAAAGAATGTTTGGTTCAGAGAAAGAGACACTTTCACTAAATCTATTTTAGTGATTTTTAGTGGCAAAAGCAAATGAAAGAAATGTACGTCTTTGAAGTTTTACTAGTGAGCTGGAAACCTCATCGCAGAACTTTATTCCTGGTGCCAGTGGCAAATTTCAGGTCCCTAAATCATCATACTCCTGATGACCAAACCAGGAGCGATCACTTCACGGTCAATAAGAAGAAAAAAAATTATCCCATCCTCACAAAATAAAAATTTGAGAATTAATCCCTGGATGCGAGTTAATTTTACATTTTGGTCGCAAGTAGAAAGCAATTCAATATATGATGTGTTTGTGAATGCATTATTTTTGTCGTTTAAACTATAGGTGTTTTTGTAAATCAGCACAAAAAAGTAAAACTGGCAGACAGACCAAACTCGATGGGTTTTTCTTTTTCACGGCTTATCAACACTTTGTAGGTTATTTAAAGCCGACTCTAAACTCAATGGAAGATTCAAGGAAGAAAAACTAAATGTTTCGAGGCGACGCGAGCATCAAATCCTGAGTGGCATTTAAATGCAACTAAAAAAATGTTTAAAAAAGGTTCTCAAAGTGAAACAATTTTTGATAATCACAAGGAACAATTTTGTATACATCAGAGATGTTTAATGAGGTTCGCACAAACATGTGTAAATGTTTTTTAAACTTGAAACCATGACAAAATTCCTTTAAATTAAAATATAGTCTTTTTCTCTTTTAGTTACTTATGATTATAAGACAAAATATCCATGAAACTTATTTTCAGTCTGCGAAGGATACTTTATTTTTGTTTAAAGCCTCTTTAAAACAGTCTTTTTACACTTTTTCGAGTTAGAAATCTTGAAAAAGATATAAACCCTCCAAAAAAAAAAAATAACCTAATCTATAAACCATAAACGACACTGCAATACACATGGAAATACATTATTTTGTTGTCTAATTTTATTTCGAACATTAAACAAACATTACCAACCTTTTAAAGTTTACTACTTACTTCTTCCTATTATTGCACAGGGAAAATTTTTCATTCGACGTTTTTATATCATTTATTACTTTTTAAAAGCTGTATACACGGTTGGTGTGAAAGACCGCAAACAATTAGTAATTCTATTTTTACCGAATACCAATAATTATGGCCTTGTACCAAACCTGACCTAATTTCAATATTTGATGTTAAAGCCATTAATACACAAGGGAGATAATTCAATAATCCAAGAAATAACTAGTCGTCGGTCGGTTTATGGAGGGAAAACGTGTTTGGCAGTTTCTAAATTCAAAGATACTTTTTTTTTTATTTACAAAGGATAAATTAACTTATAGTAACAGTAAATTCTTTTAATGAAACAAGTGTAGCTTTCATGAAATCTTTCAAAGATTTTAGACTGACAAGCAATCCGAATAAAAATTTTTAAAAAATAGACCATTAAACTTTGACTTTTGCCCATTTTGTTTGTTTTACTTATCAATTTTTACAACAGTGTTCACTTCACAACAGTATTTTGGTTTTGAGTCTAAAAAGAACAGAAGGGAATAATTGAGAGAATTTTTTTTCAGTTTAAATAAAGCTAAATGTGGAACAAAAATTAAAATTGATGAGGAAAAAATGGTCTTAAAGAAAACAACGCAAGTTCTTTAGTTGATTTTTTTTTGTCACTGTCAATAAACGATGAAAATTAAAATAAATGTAAGCTGGTTCAAGCAACTGAAAGAAAAGTTTTTAATGAAAATGTTAAAAAAAAAAAAAAAAAATATATATATATATATATATATATATATATAAACATATATAAGTAAAACTTGCCTAAGATTCAGACATCTTGTAAAATTTTAACCCAGAATGTCGCTGGTTTTATTGTAACGTAGTAATTCTCCTTTTATTTTTTCTTTTACATAGAATTTTTTTGTCGATTTTTCTTTTTGCTTTTTTGTCCGTAAAAAAAAAAAATCACAAAAACACGTGGCCTTTTTATCACTTTAAAACAGAAATTGGCTGTTTTGTTAAAGCACCGATGTTAATCCCCCCACTTTTTTAAACTATCGGTAGCTGTGTATTGAATAATTTTTGCTGTTTTGTTAAAATAATATATTAAAAGAGCCATTTTTATTTAGTCTCATAACTCCGAAACACTTGATTTTCTTTTTTTTTCTTTCCGAGGTTGCAAGAAACAAATAAAACATACACAAAAAGGAAAACGATAAAATCTTTTAAGGGTTGTTTTCGAAAAACATCAAGTTGAATATCGTCAATTGAACCATAAGTCACGTGACTATATTGTCAAAATCAAGCTTGTAATTTTGCTGCCCATCGAGCGATTCTCGAAGTTATTTTATATCGCTCTTATTAAAATCGGTAAGTTGTTGTTTAGCTGTGCGTTTTTTATTTAATATTTGTTTTCTTTAACCATGATTTAAAAGAAAAACTAGAGTCAAATGTTTTTAAAGCGTTTCGCAGATACAAGTCGAAGAATTTGAAAAAAAATGACCTTTTTTTATTTACTTTTTCTTTTATTGTTTGTTGTCGTTAAGACGACGAAGAGGTTTTCGAAGTAGAACTGGATTTTTTATGTGATTTTTTCTGCGAATGTTTCAGTCCAGAACTTGTAGAGGGAATTTCATCTTCGACAGAGTCTGTAGACATTTGAACTGGTGTCCGAGTGGGTATTGTAGGTCGATCGACCCCAAAGGACCGAACAATCTCTCTCCATTCCGCCGGGGATAAAGGAATAACACACTGTCGAGTACGGACATTCTCTTTCTTTAAAGCTTGACTCTCTTCTACACTTACCGGTTCTATAACAGGTAATTTATCGTCATCCAGGTAAATTTTTGCCAATCCATCTCTGACCAGGAAGGACAAATGGAAAATATTTTCTACCGCTTGGCCATAAGAGTCTGGATTCAGTGACAGACGAAAATAACAGATTGGATTTCGACCCTCGGCTCTGTACAATTCTCTCAAGCACCCCAAAACCCTCTCAACTTCTTCAGTTGTCGCTTCATTCTTTTCCGTGTCCCCGAATTTGGAAATTTGTTTGGGGACAGTAGCTTGCTCTGTAGAAGTATTCTCTTTATCTCGGGGTTTCCTCGTAATGTTTTTTTGTAACTGAACAGTTCCCGGATCAAAAGATCCGTACAGCAGGTGCAGAGGAGTAAACCTCGAGAAATAACCTGAACATTCTCGTCCGATAGCTGCCCATCCGGACCTTGAAATAGTTAACTGTTCACCGTCCAATGATTCGAGATGTTGCGACCCGAGGTGTGCCTTAAGTTTATCGGCATATTCCGATGGCTGAAAACGGACAAATTCTGTATTCAATGCTTGGGCCTTTTGTTTTCCAAGATTTGAAATAAGATTCAAAGCGTAAGAGTCAAGGGCTGCCTCTCGTGTTCTTATATGATTTGATTCAAACACGGGTTCGTAATATTTCTCAGCCTTGCTTAGATGTTCATCTAGAGCCTCTGACGACGGATTGATCAGTGCCTCTTTGTTACGGTTGAGATCATCGATTAGAGATCGATAGTTCTGTCTAATCTGTCGCTTCTCTATGTCGCTCTGTTCATCCTCGTTGAGGGTGAAGTTTCCTAAGCCTGACAACTCCGCCATGTCCAGCTTCCAAATAAGAGGAAAGTTGCCGCCGACAAATTTTATGATTTTCACGTAATAGAGAAGCAAAAAAGGGAAATAACCCAAAATGGATATTAAAGTGCATCAACAACTGTAAGGGATGAAAAAATATATTTTTCAAAGATAAAAATAAAATGGTCTGAATTTTTTTATGAATCATTTATGGTAAATATATATATTTCAGCAATCATAAAAGAAACATTTAATATTTTATTCATAAAATACTACCAAAGATCTGCTATTAGCATTTTTTAGGTTAGGAAATACTAATATTTTTTTTTATCTTGATTCAATAAATTTTCTAAATAAATAAAATACAGAAACAAATTCTAGACATTGGTCCTGATCAAAAAACTGGAAGAAAGACATTTTACATTATTTATGGCTCAAAAGTTTATGGTATCTTTATTTTTAAAACAGCTGCTTGTTACTTCTGTCTACTCTAAATAACAAAGTATATTTGATAGGAGTGGTGGTTCTACAGGGGATGGGCAGAAGAACACAAGCCCCCTACATTTTGGCTGCCCCCCTCCCACTTTTATAAGCTTCATAAATAAGCTTAAAACATTTATGAAACAGATCAGTCTCTAATTTTGATAAGATTTGATCTTCAGAACTTTTCCCTCTGCATTTTCTTTTTTATTTAGCTTTTTAAGGACACATACAGAGACTAGATTTGAAAGAAAAACAAACAAAATAAAACAACCAGATGGATAGAAAACAACCATATTTTTAGAAAGGGAAAATGACTTAATTGTCATATTTTCATATCTGTAGGAAGATGTTAATTAGAAATAATGTCCTCAACTTGATATGTAGATGCATAGGCAGTCAGGGATTTATGGCCAAGTGAAAGAATTGGTCAGTAATTTTCTCCAATCTACTGAAGACAATCAGCACCAAATTCCCAGACGCTGAATTTCTATGTCTCAGAAGTATGCAGACTGGCTTGTCCACCACCACATAGAGAGAGAGAGTTATACACAGCAGGTGACTTGAATTGTTTATCAATGGTTCCAACCAAGATCACCAAGACTCATACACTCTACTGAGATTTGCTGACAATGCCGGCATTTGGTAAAAGAATCAAAGAAAAGGGGTTGGCAGAAAAAACAGTTTAGACCACTTATTTCCCTATTTATAGGGAAATAAGTGAACACTGAAATGATTCTTTTTTTAAAAAGGACACTGAAATGATTCTTTTTTTAAAAAAGCAACTGAGTTAATTCCACATCTTTTTGTCTCTTCCATATTTGATTCCTTACAGCTAAACACAGATATATTTCCACACATCTTTTTACAAAACATAGCACAAACACACACATGACACTACAACTATAAACCAACACTTCATTATGGATAGATCTTTGAATGATAAAAAACGCACTTCAACAAGACAGTGACACCAAAAAAGCAGAAATATCTGCAAAAATGTTGAAGTTAGATGCTGTATATTCTGCATCTGTTACTGGACATTCATCTCGAAAACTGAAAAGGAATGATATCGCACTAGCTGACATATCCCAATCCGCTGAATAGATTACCCATCTGTGAATTATCCAGTTACCCACTTATACCCCGAATCCAACCATTTGTCAAGCTTACATTTTTGAGCTAGTAGTAGCATAAATTGACTCTGCTCTTTAAGAAGCATTGAATATTGATATAAAATAATTTACATTAACTTTTGTTGAAATCTGGAGAAATAAGTAAAATCAAACCAATATAGCATGTATGTTAAATTGGGTTTGTGTCAATCCAGCTGCCCTATTTGATGTTTTGTTTCTGGGTCATGGAGAAATGATATTATTTAAATTATTTCCTTATTTCAAAGTAGCTTCTTGATTGTATAGTTGGACATTGCTGAAAAAATAAATTAATTTTTGAGCTGATTTTTGTAATAACTGTGGTGCCCACGGCATTTTGATTGATTTCGTTATATTATCTTATTTCTGCATTTATTTTTTCTTGCATTAATTTTTTGTGCTTCAAAAAAGTTTTGTAGAAGAAAAAAAATTGGAGCAGACAAATCAAACTGTTTTGCTAGTATTGACGTTAGTATTAACTATTTGATTTTCTTTTGAAATTAACTTCTCTTGTGTGCCAACAGCTTGAGAGTGAAAAAGAGAGCAAGAACAGATTAGAACTCCACTGCTATGAATGAAAAGTTATTCCCTTTAATTTAGTGATGTAACATACTTATACTCAAACTCATTCCTAAGATGTGCATACAATAGTGGCGTAGTATGAAAATGATTTTTTTACATGCTTGATTTACCCCTACTCCTCAGAAAAATCCCAGACTCTCAGTGCCCCTCCCCTTTCATAATTCCACAATCACTACTGCTTGATAGTATATGATTTCCATCTATTTGCATTGGATATTACAGTGTTATGGAGTCATGCTAAATACAGGCATTGATAGTCTAATTAATATCTTGGTAAACATTAACCAAGCAAATGCTTTAATTTTCCATGTAAGATCTGGAAGATATTTTTTGAGTGAAAAGAGTTAATGTTTTATGCCATCAAATAGGATTTCTTTTCCAAAAGTATACAAAGTTCAAAATCAATAATGGAAAACTCCTGAAAAATTTTATATAAAATATAAATAAATTAATATACTACTGAGAATTTCTATATTCTGACAGTTTTTATTCTATTTTATTTTATTGTTGAAACTTTTTAAGGTTTTTATATAAAAATTTGGCATAATTCTCAATTAAAAGAATGTGACAAGGTAAAATATAACAGAAAAATGATTTACAATGATAACATTCCTGATATAAACTGTAAGTAAAGCAATAATCTGTTAATTTTATCATGTTTTTGTTATTAAACTGATAAGAAACTGTCTATAATTTTGAGAAGGAAAGAACTTGTTTGAATGATCCTTTGTTTTTACTATAATATTTCATCAATCCATTCTTTTTTAGGTATACATTCTATAAGTATAGGATAAGTAAGAAATGGTGTTAAATATATAAACTGACTCAAGTGACTCTTTTTGCTTGCTACTATTTTCTACTAAAAAGACCACCTAATTTTTCTTATAGATTGTAAATATGAAGATGACTATAGAATGGATCAGCTAAAATAGTATACATGAATGAATTCAATAGTCTGGCTATTGAATTCATTCAATGAATTCAGTAGTCTGGATAACTCTTGGATTAACTATTAGTTGGTTGTTTGGTTGATTCATTTTCTATTGCTTATTAACTTTTGATTAACTCTTGGATTAAATTTATTGAAAATGCATCTTTAACACTTGGTTTAAAGAGAAACCAAACTTTTTTAATATCTACGCTAGTTTATATATGTAGTATTTTGTATGTTAACATTTTTTAGCTTTTGGTATTTAAAATATTTTAGGTTTTGTAATAATGAATATCATTATAAATGCATTTTTAAAAATTATAATTAAATGAATGAGTTTGAAATTTATTAGACAGTGTCAGATTTTATTATGCAAGTCAGTGTTTTCACAATAAACATTGTATTATCCAGTTGCTGTTAGTGAAATTTTCAGGAAATATATTTATGCAAGCAATATATCATCTGATATCTATGCTTACTAAAAAAGAAATAATAATAACTTGTTCTTGAGGTTTCAGGTTTTATGATGCAAACAAAGTGCAACATAAATTTTTATTTATAAATAAATCCCAAATGTATAATAACCATAGAAACATATTTGACAAACACAGGATCTCTATAGGATGAATAAATTATTTTATTTTACATTTCATATGTGCTTCTTGGTATTCTGTAATATCACATTGAAACACAACTTCTCATATTATCACCAAAGTTAAGCAATGTAGAGCCTGGTCAGTACCTAGATCGATGACTGCTTGTGAATACCAGATGCTGTAAGCTTGGATGTGTGAATGATGTAATAGAGAATTGGAAATTGGAGAGCCGAGTTCAAATTCCAGTTAGGTTTGCTATATTCACTGATGTAAATAACCTTGGAAAATGTACAAATAACCCTCTTCTCACCCTAGTCAGTTATGGGTTAATTAGTAATGTTGTGTTGCAGTGGATATCAGCTTCGAAAGAGAAATCGAAGAGCTGAGTTCAAATTCCAGTTGAATTTGTTGCATTCACTTACACACAAATACCCTTGGGAAAGGTATTAATCCAACACTTCTCCCTTCAGCTATGGGTAAAATAGCAGGACAGATTGGGTTCTATAGCCTTGGTTAATAACCAGTCTACTGTAGAAAGTAACAGCAACCTACTTCAAGAAAAATCTTCTGCTCAGTCAGTCCTATCTCAAAAGAGACATGATCGCTCAAGCGTGTATCACGTATGGCACTTAACTGACTGACTGTATCAGTAAATTATTATTATCTCAAAAAAATTCTTACAATTTCAAAATATTTTTTGGGTTTAAAATAATTTATAAAAAATTGATAACCTATAAAAACAAATCAATCAATAAAAAACATTGGCATTTCCATCAGCTTCATAAATTTTTCTTTGTCCATTCTTAACTTTTCTACTTTTTTGACTTGAAAATTATTTGTAAAATTTGTTTGACTTTTCAGAATCTATCATAAACATTTATAAGTTTCCCATTCATCAGTGCATTGAATATTGCTGTCACATCTAGTTTGGAACTTTTGCTATTTATTTAGAGTTTCTTGAAAAAATACAAAGAAGAATTTACAATGTTATTGGTTGTGACTTGGCATCTTTGCTTCAATCATTTTCCCAAAACCATAACTTCCTTTGAAATCATTTTTTACAAGATGGCCAATACTTAGCTTTTTTCAGAATATGTTACTAAAAGTTTCTTGGTATTGATAAAAAAGAAAACATCTTGTCCAAGAACTTACAATTCCCTGAATTCTAAGTGATTTTTGTTATCTCTTTCCTTGACAGATACAACTATTTAGCCCAGCCACTGGATCTAACCTATGCAGCTTTACATTTTAAAAATTACAGATGAGAAATCTGTAGTTTTTTGATGTACTTTAGTTTTTATGTACTTTTTCCAATTTATGTTTCTGTTTGTCATCTTTACTTAAAAGTTGTATTTTATTCAATCTTTTTATAATTTGCAATGTTTTTTCATCATTTTACAAAATTTTGTTTCTCTTTTGACAATATATCTTTCTTACACCAGCCTACCAATCTTTATATATACTGTGGTATTATGTTGGAATAGGCTTGGCCTCAATTTCCCACTAAACATCAAAGGAAACCAGGTTCTAAGTTGACTTGAGTAGACAAGGCTGTGACTGATGTGTGTGCACATGAGAATAAAGTGTTTGACAGATGGATGTATAAACAACTACTCAGGACAGGAGAGGGAAGCAGTTCTCTCAGATATCACAGGAGACAATTTAGGGTTCATGTGTCAAATGAGGAGATGGGGCTTCACCAACACAATGACCAAGAGTAACTGACAAAGTAGCAGAGTTAATAAAATGTAAGTCTCATCTTATTAAATTGGCACAGCCACTTCATTACAATATGAAATTTAAAAATCATCAATCTGGAAGAATGGTAGACTTTGAAAAAACAGTAGCTACTCTAGCATCTACGCATCATTCATTCAGTAATGAATTAGAACACTTTCACTACTGGTGTATGACTACATGGTATATCACACGTTAAAAGTCTGCCTCCTTCTACCGAGCACCCATAGCTCAGAGGTAGAATTGCTGACTGACACCAATTCAGTCAGATTTCAATCCTGGGTAAAAAGCAATTGAATGTCTAACCATACAGATCTGTCTGTGGATGACTATATATATATATATATATATATATATATATATATATTCAAAGAACTTCATAACTTGAAACAAGCACTTATGAACAATGGATTTCTAAATTATTTAGTCAACTACTGTATTAGACATTTTCTCTCAAACTTAACCAAAAAAATACACAAATAAAAACAATAACATTAATATTTTCTAAAAAAACAAATGCATAGCAATTATAAACAGGACAGATCTTCACTTTCAAACATTATCTGAAAATATATGCAATTCCTATTGACTTAAACAAAAAAATTGAATTAATCATCTATTACACAAAACTTAAAACTACTAACCACATTGTCAAAAATAACAATTCACCTTCAAGATCTAAACTACAGGGAACCAATATTATTTATGAATTTAGATGTCTTTTGAAGAACTGTGTTCTTGATCAATCTCATTTCATAAATAGTTATATCAGCCACACAACTATGAAATTGATATGAATACTCACATTGCATCTCTCAAGCCAGAGCTCAATTTGATCTCATTTAAACATTTATGGAGACCTATTAAATCTATCTGTCACATACTTGTTGATAACACAAATATCATAGCATCACCCACATGCAAAAAAAGGCTAAGAATAATGGAAGCATTATTAATAAAAAAAAAAATCCAACACTTAATGATATCAACTCCGAACATGCTGTGTTTAGAACATGAAACATTCACACAATTCTACAAACATGCATAACACTACAAATATTCAGTTACACATAAAATAAAACCCATCCTTGATAATGGCTAAAAGTATAGTTGAAAGCATTTACAAAAACAAAACATTTGGACAATTTTTATATAATTTATGTTCTGGAAAGAAAAACCGTAAGGTCACATGAAAAATTATATAAAAACTTGACCATAATGCCTTTTCTGTCATTTATAATGAAACCTATATATATATATATATATATATATATATATATATATATATATGATGGCTCATATGAGCCGAAAGCTTAGAAACAACTTAATCAAAAATTATCCAAATGTTGGAGAATTTTTATTTTTATTTTCAACTGAAATTAAAGACGAAATACGATGTTTAGAACGGCTCATGATTGTGTAAGGTATCAAAAATTGTTCTTAAAAAAAAAGAAGAGTGTAATTTTCTATATGACAGTGAATGTGGGACAATTTCCTCACAGATAAAGAATAGTCTTTATTACTGAGAGCAATAAAAGACAGACTTTTTTATTTATAACCCATGCTATTTAATAATTATAGTTCTCTAGCCCAGCCCCAATCCTGTATAATATAATGTGCTATATACACATGTACATATCCATCAGGAGAGGTAGTGCACTCCTGAAATATTGCCCAAGTGAAAATGCCAATAGGTCTTGAGTAATTTTGCCCACATTCTGAAGAAACAGAGATATCAGAGATTTTTTCAAAATATGTCACTTTATTGCATTGAACTCTGCTTGAATACTAATTCATCAGCACTAACCTAGACCTTGTGTCAAACCTACCATCATATGGTTTAAATCACAATCATGGGTCCTCGTAACCTATTAGGGTTGTAAGGGCATCACATATGCACTGCAGCTACAGCGGTGTTTCCTAAACTCCAGGCTGCTTTGAATTCAATTTTCTTTCTCCTAGACTGGTTGTCAACCAAGGCTATAGGACCCAGTCTGTCTTGCTTTTTATCCATAGCAGGAGGGGTGGAAAGAACAAATGATCATCCTCAGGTTTTGAATTCAGAATTGTCCTTCTACTAGACCGGTTGCCACCCAAGGCTATAGAAGCCAGTTTTTCCTGATATTTATTCATAGCTGGAGGGAGAAGAGATGGATTCATACCTTTTCCAAGGGTATTAGCATGTAAGTGAAATGTAATGACCCCAAATGGAATTTGAACTTGGCTCTCTGATTCCTCAATCTGAGCTATTATCAATTACTCCACCGAGTTAAAATAAATCTCAATAACTTACCTCAATTTCTTTTCAGGCTCATCAAAAGTAATAACCATTTTTATCAGTTATTATTTTAACTCAGTCTTTATCCTTGTTTTTTTTTTCTTTTTTATCAACTATATCTTGATATTCTTTTTCACATTAGCCAGTATCATCCTGGCATCATTTTAAACTCTGACCATTTTGCTTAAAGTTTGTATTTTTTTTTATTTCAGATGAAAACTTGGAAAATTTCCAGCATATTTTAGTGAAATTTCCATTTATCGAAGTTAAAGTTTATAATCATAGTTTAGATATTTGGTAAAAAAACATCAGTTTAAACTGATGCCAGAAAGATCGTGGTTAAATCATGAGTTCTACTACAAACTAGTAATAAAAAATTGACTATATATCTCTGCATTTGTTTTCTATTTTTAAATATTAAAGCAGTGGTTTGTGAATTTGGTGATATAGTAATTGTGAATTCTGGGGATATATGAATCTGCCATATATAACAGTAACCTTTCCATCCTACTGGAACATACATCATACGTGACAATAAACTATCCACCCCTCTGGGGAGATGTGAATCCATCATATGTGACAGTAACTTTTCTATTCTACATTTAATAAAAAAATTCAGCTGTGATGCTTTCTTTTAATGCTTTCAATTTAATTAAAGAATTTCATTTCAATAAGAATATACTAGTCAAATCTGTGTGGTTAGTTTTACCAAGTGAGAAATCTGTAATCCTTTGCTAAATAGAAGTTCATTAATTTGATTATTCCAGTGTTTTAATTGTTACCCTATGTCTAATAAATCAGGGAAGGGATCAACATAGCAAAATCTGCAAATTAGTTTTTTTATACTTCATGCTAACCTCTTTAACAGAATTTACAAGTGTTACCAACTTATTTTTGCACCCCAAAACTTAGAATTTGTTAAAATTTTTTAACCCTACCTCGTTATTAGATCCCCTTCTGACTTATTCTAACCTTCATAGCTAAAACCTTTCATGCCATGCAGATTGTAGTGACCCACCCCAATACTTTCATATTCCACTCATGAGATGTAATTTCCACTCAAGCAACTTCTTCCCATGAACCACTACTTTGTAGAACCAACTCTCAAGATGATGCTTCTCTGACCACTAAAATCTTAACCTGTTTAAGTCTAGGGTTAACCATTATCTTCCCTACATATCCTCATAAACTGTGCCTCTCATTTTGTGTATTAGAGTATTGGGTCAACTTGATATGAGACTCAGAGTCGGTTGTGTGTGGTGCTGTAAGCACCAGGAGTTATGTACTATTTCACAATAGACTGTTGCAAGAAGACATTCTACTCATGGTGGGTGGTTCTCACTATTTGAACATGACTGATACTGGGTAGGTATTAGCCAATAGTCTGTATGGGTCAGAGATTGAGAGAGTTATATAACTTTGTTTCTTTCTCAGTTAGAAAGAGCATTCTCAGTGTGAAAAAAATCACACAAGACAGACACAAGCTATTTCAGCAATTGATGGACAATGGTAGACACCAAATTTAACTTAAAATTAATTCCCGGATGTTCAGCATGAGTCCTACCATGGTAAAGACAAATAGCAACAACAATGAGGATGAAGTACTTCCTCCTTGAATGAGTACCAGAAGAAAACATCCACTCCCTGCATGTTGGTGCTGTGATTGGGGTGGAGAGGGGTTAGTGTAACAGAGAATTGGGTTAACCCAACAAGAGACTCAGAGTTGGTTGCATGTAGGGTTGTAAGCACCAGGAGTTATGTCCTCTTCTACAATGGAATGTTGAGAGAAGACAGGTGGTGATGACTATTTGCATATGAATGATGCTGAGCTGAGTCAGTGAGGGTCTAAGACTAGGAGTGCTCTATTGCACCAGATTTTATCAGTTGGAAAGTGTGCTCTCAACATGCAAAAACCAAACAAAACAAACACACTTTGTACCTTGAGTGGCTCTTTGGCCTTGTACAGGGTGAACATTATTGTACTAAAAAAGAAAAGGGGAGTAGCTTAAAAGGGATAATTCTTTACTTTAAGGAAATATGCTTATTTTAATTTTTTTCCTAATCAGAAAAAATACAAATGTCAATCGTGTGGATGAGATATAAAAAACAAACTATATTGCTGCCCTAAGTTACTCCACAGCCAATTATTATATTTATATAATGATTACTGGATGACAACAAAAGTGAGGTTAATTGCTGTCATAGGCAATACCTTTTTAGATTAAATTTTATCATTATTATTAATTGTTGTGTAAGCTTTCTTCTGCTTTTTATCATCATTCTCTGGTGTTTATTTGATACCTGTTAAGTTATAGCAAATAAGAATTTGTAAAAGTGAAAAAGAGAGTTGATTTTAATAAATTTCTTATCTGCTACAAAGTAGATATGTTTTTATGGGATCACTCAAAAAGGATATGCTATAAAGCTGAGTTTAAACTGAGAATTACCTTGTTTACATGGGACTAAGAACAACAGATTGTTCAAATCTTGTTGGCATCTTCACATTGGAGACACTTCAGCAGTTAAACCTTTTGTTAAATCACATGATTTAGAAATAAAGAACAGGTCTGCAGTGTAATTTGAATTCACATCCTTTATTCTTTAGGAACCTGTCTAACCATGATTGTGCTCTAATGATTAAGTCACAAAGACTTTCACCAGCAGACATTGATTGAATAAGCCACATAGCTATCTTCACTCATTACGATACTATGTTATATAACCATATAGCCATATCGTTATATTTGAAATTGGTAAAAGCACTCACAGTAAGTAATGTCAATTAAAATTGTGCCAGTGACTTATTTTTTATTTCCATAAAATAACAATGTGTAGAAAAAAAATGTCAAAAATTAATAATAATTAGATTCTTTTATGTGTCATGTCTGTTTAGAACATAGGTGATCATGGCTCTTCAGAACTTTCTGTCTTTTATTGCTCTAACCATCAGTCAGGGCTTTTATGTCCAGGTTTCTCACAAGTATAACAGGTAGAAACATTAGCGTGTGGCTTTGGTTTTGACATTCTGAGAGCCATTGTGATATTTTCACTGTTATTCTTCTGAATCATCTTTTTAGTTTCTCCAAAGCTTTGAAATGTTACTTTAAATTTACTAAACCCTACTAGTTTGTCTTTCTGACTAATAACAATTGTAAATCATTTAAATCCGAACAGAAGGTCTTTTAGGACCATGGCTATTAGCAAACCATTAGGAATTACCTCTCTGGAGTTTTTTTTTAATAAAGTTGCAGCATTTTCAGCTCTAATAATATAATCAGTAATAGTTTTGGCGCTTGCTTTGCATAGGGTGGTTAATTCAGTATACAAGGAAATTATTTTTGGTTTTCCTTTTGATAAATAATGCTCTCTCAAAATTTACAGTGCTTTACTTCTATCATCAGGGGCTTTTCTCATAATAAGAGACAGATTTCAATCATCAAGAAATTAGATTAATTCAGTAAATGTGTTTAAATTCTTTTCACTCTTTATTACTGAGATGATTAAATAGATTGTTTTGTGTAATTTTTGGATTTTCATGTATCCTAAAAATATTACCTACTACAATTCATATTTTGATTTATCACTGTTGAAATAGAGTTTATTTCTGGGTTGATAACCTGTAAAATGAGCGATCATGGTTAAATATACAATAAATAACAGAACTGCCCAAGAAAAAGAACTGGCAAAGTTTGAAATAAACAACAAGAAAAAGAAAAGAACAGAGTAGAAAATAATACAAAGGAAGCAAACAATATATGCAAGGCAAATTAACAGTGATAAGGCAAAAAGTTCACAAACTAAGAATTAGGGTTGACACACAAGAGCAAATTTGGATAAACAAACATAGCTTTCTGAATTCAAGACAAGAAAAACTGAGTCAGATAAAACCAACAAGTGGCTTATATTATTGGCTAGCAAAAAATTTTAGCAGCCTCTTTCTGATTGTAACTGTAAGTTTCTTTGTTGTTCTTGTTATTTACAGTCGGGCAATTGTTATTTCATCCAGATCTTATTTTTACTACTGTTCATCCTGTTTCCACTGAGCACACACTGCCAGGAATTGAACTCACAATTCCTCTATCACCATAGAGCTGCTTCTGAGTATTGTCTTCATGTTGATGTTACAAACTAGATGAGACATCCCTAGACATGTGCGTTGGATCAAAAACATTCTACTTACCATAGATTAAATAAAGTTTCAGTTTGGAATTCCCTGCAGGTTACTTGGATTAATATACATATGAAGAAGGCCAGAGGGCACAATGGTCAAAACGTTGTGATAACAACAACAAAGATGAGGATAATAGTCTGAATGTAAATAGTGTAAATAATGATAACACATCATCTCAGAAATTCAGAGATTTCCTTGTTCATTGCATTGTAAGCATTCACTGAGTAAAGAAAAACATCTTTGTCACTTTAAATCTCTTCTTCATCCATGAAAAGACTGTCAAGCATTCATTGCTTTATGAGATGATAAACATTACATAGCAGTTCAGTACTCTTTTCTTTGCTTCTAGGAAAGTTTTCATATATCTTAATACTTTACTTAGTTTCTGAAAGTTTCTTTTGTTATGTGCATTCAGATTTCTGTGTTACATTTTCCATCATAATCATCACTATCCAAACAGCCTAATTTCTGTACCTGCTTGATTTTGACATGCCTAATATGTGATACACACCTTGGGTTGTCTCTTTTGCTGACAAATATACATTGTCTTCTTTTGTTTAAATAAATTATTTATAAGTAATAATCATCATAACAAATTATGTTAGATCTACAACCATCACTTTCTGTTAAATTCCCCAACAGATGTCAGTTTGTTTTCAATTCACACACACACACACACACACACACACACACACACACACACACACACACACAAGTTTTTGTCTGTATACTTTTGTTTCATCAGCATAGATATAAATGTATATAATATTATGGTCTACAGTATGATAAAAGGTATCCATATCCCGTCAATTTAGTTAAAGTAAACAAATAAGAATAAAAAACAAGATACAAATATAATTAGATGTATACTTTATACCATTTGAATGTTTTAATAATAATAAGATTATGTAGCACCCTTCTTTTTCAATGAATAAACCATATGAACTGAGATAAATGAATAATTAGTTGTAGAGAAGGTGAGATTTCCAGACCTTGCATGTATTTCAGATAAACAATATAGCTTTCGTTTTTTTTTGTTTTTTTTTTTTGCTAATAGGCCAATAATTAGAAAGATCAGATGGTTCACCTGAGTTCATAAAGACTAGAGGTACAGAAAAGGATTTCCAACAAGCAGTAAAACAAGCAGCAGCAAGGCATTTAAAGATTATTGCAAGGATACCATCAAGTCCACATGTTTTGTGAGGATTCAGGATAGCTACAAAGAGGTAACTATTTCAGCAACTAAACAGATTTGGCTAGGATAGTCAAAGACACCTAATACATCAGTTGATATTTATAAGATAAGTTAAAGATATAAATTTTCCTAATTGCAATGGTGATTATTACAATAATAGCTGGTTATATAACCCAACATATTACAGATAATATTTATCAAGCAAGTATACACAAATTTTCATTCATTTTAATAATTACATTGATAGTGATATAGTAAATTCTGTTTTTAGTGCCAATTGCATCTTAAACTGATTATATACAAGCAAAGTTTTGTATTTCTTGTCCCTGACTTTACACTTACTCTACTATCATTTCACTTAAGTTTAGCAGCTTTTTATGTTAAAATATTAGATATTTATGGTAGTAAGGACAAAATTGCTAACCTTTAAGTTGCTTGATTGAGTGAAGCTGGTTGATTTGACAACATATTACATTATTTAATGTTGAAATCTTTCTTCAACTTTTTAAAATTTGAGTTTATAAGCATTTATTTGGTTTGGGCATAGATATATATTAGTTGTTTATATTTGAATCTATAAATATTTACTTGGTAGTTGACCTCTTTTGAGAAGGGTCTTGCCTCTCTACAGGGGATGCAGTCAGCATATATTAAACCCAGCTCACAGGGCAGCTATAATTGTAGTTTTGTATTAAACTAAGTTTCATAAATAACATGCATACACACACAAGTGTGTGTGTGTGTGTATGTGTGTGTGTGTGTGAATGTTTTAAGGAAAAATTAAAAGCAAAGGTGAAGAAGCAGTAATATAAAATCTGCATTTTTTAAAAATGTTCTTTTCTACAAAAACAACTTTCTCATCTTTCCAGTACTTCCCTAATAGTAAGACCATCTTGTTTTTCAACCTTCAAGTGGAATCAACTGTATTAGGTTGCCTTTCATCAATAAGAATTTTCACCTTTGCTGGAATAAGTATGTGGTGATACAAAAATAATAACAGAAAGAACACAATTTCACCATCTCTAAAAAAAAATGTACACTCAAAATTGCCAGGCAAACAAAACCATAGTTTGATGACCCAATCAGAAAACTTTTACAACCAGGATATAAGAAAAGAAATAAACAAATAATAACAAGAACACCAATATTTTACCAGCTTCAAAAATAGATAGTTTAACCACCCAATCAGAAAACTTTCACAGCTGCCAATGAGAAGCAGAGCACTGTTTTTGAATCAGACCAATAAATGTGTATATAACTAGATGGAAAATCAACCAAAATCAGAGTTGATATATTATTGTTGTTCATTTGCTGATGCTGAGGTTATCATAACAGATACAGAAATGAAATACAACATTTGTACAACTAGCTTGTGACTTTGGATGGCTAAACCCACTTTGCTACATTGAAAGTAAATATACCTTCCTTCACCATCATCAAGCAGCAGCTACTAGAATTGGCAACAAACAAACAAACAAACATATGTACATACATTTGGTTCCTCTTGGACTCTCTCTCTCTCTCTCTCTCTCTCTCTCTCTCTCTCTCTCTCTCTCTCTCTCATGCACCAGGACTTTTACAATTGAACTCTTGAAACTTCAACTTTCACCTGATCTTTCTGCATTATTATATTGTGTGATATAAAGATTGATTTTGTATTTTAAAAAATGTTGTATATTATCTTTTAATCATTACACAAGGCCAATATAAACCCAAATCAATTATGCCTTATATATAGTTAGAACGGATGTTTTCATAAGATAAGCAACTTATTGATAACTGATAACCTAATTAACATAAATCAACAAAACAAGTATATTTTAACATTATTTACATTGTTTGAACTGTTGTCCTCACCTTTATTGCCATATTCATGATGTTTCAACCATTGTACACTCTGGCCTCCTTCAGGTGATTGCAATTTTGAACCAAACCCTTTATTTTGATCACTGGAATATATTGTTATCATTTCATGAGCCACGTTACTTCCAGGTATCTTAGTTATTTCCTTTTAACTCATGGCTCAGTGCATAAAAGAGTCGGTTAGATTTAGTGACTTGACCCAGAAAGTTGTGACCTGGCTACAGCAGTGGTGAACAAATAACTTTTAAACATACCCCAATGATCAAGTGTACAACAGCTGAAACATTGATTATGGAAATAAAGATGACGACAACAGTCCAAACAATGTAAATAATGCAAAGCATCTCAAAATTAGAGAAAAGTATATTTTTTTATTGCAGGAATTCTTTCTAATTTGGTCTTCATATTCTACAATTAGAAACATTTGAATGATTCTGTAAGATTTTCAATAAAAAGATAATAATTTAGAAAATAATTTCTTGTTTATTTCTTGTTTCTTGTTTGTAACATAAAATTTTAGTTTATACTCATTTAATTAAAATTTTAATTTACTGATATTGTAAAAAATAAACAAAATGACAAAATGATAATATTTAAGTAATTTTGCAACTCCATTGATCATACCTTTTTTAGGAGTAAGCCAGAATTTTATATCCATATATTTCTGTTTTTAAATTATCAAAAATAAAATTATTCAAAGAAATCTTAGATAACATCATATGATTTAATCCACTGCACAACAAAAACATAAAAACAAATGTAGGTAAAATATTCATTAAACTCATACACAAACACTTCCCCATGTGAAGCGCTCTCCTCAAGATATTCAACAAAAAACAGTAAAAATCAACTACAGTTGCACTGTTGAACATGAAAGAAATAATAATAAAAAGCACAACAGGAAAACAACCAACAAATCATCTGAACAAATCAAACCCATGTATAACTGCACAACAAAGAACAAATGTCCCTAAAATGGCAATTGCTTGAAGAACAATGTAATATACCAAGCCACTATAAAATCAGCAAATAATGAAAAAAGATATATGTAGAAGTTACTGAAGGTCACTGTAAACAAAGAAACTATGTACACAATACATCCTTTACAAATAGTAAATACATGAACACCACAATGCTTTCTAATTACACCTTGGAGATTACAAACAAAACCCAAATTACATAAAAAATATCATGGAAAATAAGAAAAACAGCATTAGCTTAAAACAATAGCTACAAAAACTGTAAACTTTGTCTAGAGGAGAAAATAGCTATAATTACCTTTCCAGACCAACACAAACTACAAAATAAACAATCAGAACTCATAAAAAAATGCAGTCAAGAAAACAAATTTTTACTACATTACATAAAAACTGAAAATGAACAAGAATAAACAAAAATTAGTAATAAAAGTTTGAAATAAAATAAACAAAAATAAGTAAAATAAATTAATCCAAACCAATAAATAAATAAACGAAGACAATAATAAACAAATTAACAAACCATGAATGCACACATAAACAGAAGTAAATGTAAAAATAGCAACCAATAATAAAATAATTGATAATAAATTAAAAAAACTTAACAAACATCACTATAAATAGTCAAAAAATTGCATCCGGATCCACAATTATTCCTACTCAAAAGCAACTAGAATAATTTGAAACATCCCAGTTACCACTCACCAAATATAACCTTTAGAATAATACAATAGGCTACCCAAAATGCATCACTGACCTGTATATATAAATAGTTAAGCAAAAAAAGCAAAAACCATATTCTCTTATGGCTCCATGCTTTCCAGCTAATGTTAATCTTCAAAAATTAAAATCCAAAGCCAATCACTTTCTAATGTACTCTTGATTCGTCTTCTTTTGTTCTTGCTCTTTGTTTTCTAATTCTTCCATTCCCAGTAATTTCTTGTGGCCTAGTAGCTTTACTGCATTGTTTGGGGTGAAATTGATTAAAATAAATACAACCCCCCCACACACACACATATAGAAGTAGCCAAATGTGCTTGGGACAATAAAAATTTTGGACAATTTTTATATTCTTTAACTCCTTTCACTCTCAGCTATTGATGTGTGTATACATGATATATCACATGCTAGAAGTCTGCCTTCTTTTACCGAGCACCCATAGCGCAGAGGTAGAATTGCCAACTGGTGCAAATTTAGTCGGGTTTCAATCCTGAGTAAAAAGCAATCAGATGTCTAACTGTACGGATGAGCTGTGATACAGCGAAACAGATTTGTCTGCGGATGACTATATAGTTTTATATATATATTTAATATCCAATTATTTTTTACTATGGGCCGGAAAAATCTATTAAATTGCATTTGATTGCTTCTAGCCAGGATTGAAACACAATCAAATTGACATCAGTTGGCGATTCTACTTATGAGCTATGGGCGCTCGGTAGAGGGAGGCATACTTTAGCATGTTATATACAATGTAAACACACTCCAGTAGCCGAGAGTGTTCAAATTCATAACTGAATGAATGATGTGTAGATTATTAAATATATATATATTATTATTATTAAGAATTAAACTTATTAAATTATTCTATTTTTCTTTCTTTATTTTTTTCCAACTCTTTCAAAAGATATTGTATGCTACTGTCTTATTCCTTTCCACCTCAAACTTTTGATATATCCAGTCTTTGGCAAAACATTAATACATTTTTTGTATGAGTTCACACTCACACAATTCTTTTAAAATGTAATAACTTCCCACCCCACTTTATTCCTCTCATTTGATGGCCTTCTTTATTTTTAGTTTAATTTAATTTTTTTAAATCTCCTTTTATATATATATATATATATATATATATATATATATATATATATAGTCAAGTAAATTAACCACATTTCCCTGCCTGATGATGGTGTATTAAACACCAAAACTTTCTAGCTGTCAAGTTGCGGTATATTGTTGTTATAATAATGATAATAGCTATATATCTATGCTTTACTTTTGTATTGAGCACTTTTTAAAAGTAAATATCTAACTGTGGAATGTACTTTCATTAGTATTAACCTCTTATTATTATTACTATATATATATATATATATATATATATATATATATATATATATATATAAAGAGAGAGAGAAAGAGACATATGCAATTAATAACTATATGTATAGATATATACATAATTAATATTATATATGAATATATATTTATATAGTTATATATATATATATATATATATATATATATAATACAAATAAACTAGAATCCGTAAGTTTACACTAATCAAAATAAACATAAATATTCGAAAAAATGTCAACAAACAGAACCTAAATCCGTCAAAATCCGGCGAGAAATATGTCGTTGGATATTGGGGATGAAAAAAAAAGAGAAACCAACGGAACAAGAACAAACAGTCAAGCATCCACAGGAAAGAAAAAAAAACCCAAGATGGAACCAAAAACCAGAAAAAGTGCTCGATACGAAAGTACGAAAGTACAGAAGTAGAGCAAGAACACGAAAAATCTCACTTATAGATTTTTCGTTTATATATATATATATATATATATATATATATATATAATATAGTACATATATAACATATATATATATATATATATAACATAGTACACTTGGTATGTAATCCAGGTAAATATATATATTGTATATTTGGCCAGCAATCTCTCTTTTATACAGGTTTCATTAAAAATGACAGACAAGGTGTGATGCTTAAGTATTTTATGTAATTTGTCATGTGATCTTATGATTTTTTTCTTTTGTAAATCATATCTGCTTACTTACGAGATAAATATCCTGGCAATGTTAAACAAAAGACTACTACACATGTGAAACATTGAAAATAGACTAGCCAAAAAATGTACACAAATGACAAATGCAACCTAGTCTACATGGCAACACAGTGCCATCTACAGTCAACTTTCTTTAATCTTAATAACTCAAAAATGAAGGATTTGCAGACATATTTTATATGGAATTTTGTCCTTGTTTTGGTGTGAAGAACCTATACTCAAAGTTTGTAAAATTATTTTTTATACATCCTGTATATATGTATATATTTATTATACATATTTAATACATTATATATATATATATATATATATATATATACAGGCTGATTGACAAGTGACTACTAGTTTTAAAATAGTTATAATTTATTTATTAACTATAATTTTTACAAGAAATGTATATGATAAGAAAGTGTTTAACATAAGGTTGTATTTAAAATTTGATATAGGCACCAGATTTCACTACTAGTTTCTCAAGCCACCTAGGAATCACATCAACTAATAGGAACTCTTGTGGTATGAAAAACATAACTTCTTGCATTTGCCCTTCAAGTTATTCCAAAGTCTTAGTTTGGTATAGTAAATTTGCTCCTTCAACTAATCCCAAAGAAAAAGTCACAGGGTGTTAAGTTAGGACTCCTGGCTGGCCACTTATACATAAAATAGCATGTTTCTTTTCTTTTCAATTAGCTTGTATAAATACATGTATTTAATATAAATAATATATATATATATATATATATATATATATATATATATATATATATATATAGGAAAAACTACTAAAAAGTTATAAGTTTAAAAATGTATTTTTTTGACAGTATTTGTTTATTTCTATTATTATATTTGATATTTCAGATATATATATATATTATTTATTTAAAATTTATAAAATAAATATGTTATAACATCACTATAAAGTAGCTATTTCAACACTTCTTGCATCTTATCAAGATACCTATTTTTAAGTGGTTATAATATATTTATATTATAAATTTTAAATAAGCATTATTTGCTCTACTTTGTATTGAGCACTATTTTAAGAACAGTGTATTTTTTAGATATCAGAATTTTATTCCATCCATACCAACCCTATACTTGCATATATATATATATATATATATATATATATATATATATATAAAAGACAATAATGATAATAATAACAATAATAATAATAATAACAGTAATAATAATGCTAATACTAATAATTGTTATAATATATTTCAGTTTGTTTTGAAAAACCCACCGAGAAGAAACTCGGAGGGGAAAAAAGGGGAAGTAAAAAAAGAAACAAACTAAGTACTTGAACATACGTCAAATACTTGTAGGAAAGAAAAGAAAAGAAAAAAAACTTACCCTGACGAGCCGTAGGGTGAAACCTAGGTAGGTCTGTTGGCTCTTACTTAGATTTATTCTTTCTTTATATATATACACACAAAGAGATTTTCTCTCTAACTAACCAGAATGCTTTATCTCCCTTGTGATATCAAAAACTTTATGATAAAAAATCTGCCTGGCAAAATACTTTTTATCAGTAAACCCATGATAAAACAACAACTTTGGTGTTAAACATTATCAGAATTAAACGCTATTTTTTTTATTTTTTATTTTTTTATAATCATATCACCCCAAGCAAGGCATTTTACTGCCACTGTTTTGCAGGGGGTTACATAGGAGGAAAGTTATGAGAAAAAGTGACAGGTTATAGGGGGTGTCAGAAAGTGGGTTAGAGAAGGATGAGAATACTGATGAAAGTGGAGTAGATGGAGAAAGGAGCATGAGAGAGAGAGAGGATGCAGGTTAGTGCGAAAGGAGATGAGTATTGATTTTACATTTAGATTCTTGGAGATTGTAGCTGTCAGGGAAGCAAGTAAATGTATATATATATATATATCACCTGGTTCACACTCCTTGTCTGCCTTTTGAACAGGAGTGGGTTTATTACTTGTTTCCTTTTCAGGATCGGATTCTATATTTTTCTCAGGTTTATTTACTCCTAAAATTCTTCCATCTTCATGGCATTATTGCCTTGCTTAGGATGAAATGAATAAAAATATATATTTAAACCTTATGAAAATTTTTCCTACATTATGTCAACTCCAGTTAGTGTCATAATAATAAAACATGTGATTCTTGGGATGATCAGTATTAATGGAAATATTGGTAAATTATTAAAAAATATTTATTCCTTAATCTCCTGATTAAATTTCAATCCTATTAAATTTCAATCATCTAGAATGTCTTTCACTATGCATTGGTCTGTATTGTAATTTATATGTACTTGTGACATTTAATATAATACACAAGCATATGTACATAACACACAATGCAACTAACTTTGAAATAATAATAATGCATTTACCTCCCACTCAGTCTAAACAACCTATACACTATCCGAACAATAAAATCATAAAATTGGAAAGAAGGAAAAACATTTTTTTAAACCTTAAAAATCAGGTATTTATTATTTATTAGACTTTATTGAACTTTCTGGAATTATTTGGTAATAAAAGAAATTATCTTTATGAGTGTCATTGAATTAAAATGTACACTTTCATAGGCAAACATACATACATACAAAATTTGAATGAAATTGAAATGAACTGCTGTGTTGTGAGGATTAATTTCCAATTCTATCTGGTAACAACCCTTGGATAACAAGAGAGGATTATAAACTGAAATGTCTAACCTTTTAAAGTAATTTTTATGACTACTTCTGTATTTAAATTGAATATATTTTCTAATAAATTTTGTATTTGAAATGGACAAATGATTTAAATTTGATCAAAGGAATACATAATGAACTAGTATGTATAATAAAATTTATACATGTTCAAATGTCTGTATGATAAACAATACTGAGGTGAGTATTGTTTGTTCTTAAACCATATTTTTCAATTTCAAATCTATTCTTTTTCTATATGCCATGTTCCATCAGGGTGTAGGCGATCATGGCCCTCCACATCTCCCTCTCCCTTGTAGCTCTTAATGCCCTTTCTCTTGTTACCCCTCCCAAACCCCGTTCTGTCATCCATTTGCTCAAGCCCATTAATATGTCAAACATTTCTTTCCCTGGTCTCTCTTTCCCTCTATCTGTCCTATGAGTATCAGATTTTTCAAGCCCTCTTTCCTCATTACATCTTTCAGGATCTTTAGCTGTCTTTTCCTCATGTTTAGTATCAGTTTCCTTTTCATTTCTATCCTTTCCAGAACCTTGTTGTTGCTCACATGTTCGGACTATGGTATCCTCAGCATCCTTCTGTAGAACCACATTTCAGTTACCTCAAGTCTTTCCTGTGTCCTTGATGAGATTGTCTAGCATTTGCTGCCATATTGAAGGACAGACATCACTTAACAATCCAGTACTCTCTTCTTTGTTTTCATCATAATTTTCCTGTCTCTTAATATTCTACTTAAATTCTAGAATGCATCCTTAGCCAGGCCAATAAATCTTCAGATCTCAGTATTCAGTCAGTTAAGTGCCATACGTGATACACACTTGGGCGATCATGTCTTGAAAGAGACATGACTGACTGGGTAGAATATTATCCCGCAGTAGGTTGCCATTGCTTTCTGCGGTAGACTGGTTGCTGAGAACCCAATCTGTCCTGTTATTTAACCCATAACTGGAAGGAAGAGACAGATTAATACCTTTCCCAAGGGTATTTGCGCGTAAGTGAATGCAATGAATTCAGCTGGAATTCGAACTTGGCTCCCCGATTTCTTGTTCCAAGTCGATATCCAATGCACCACAACGCACATTTCAGTATTAGTCAGCTTAAAAACTCTTCACACCCCATTCTCAATATGGTCAGTCTTGAAAACACTCAATACAAATATTAGTTCATACTTAATGATCCCTCCACCTGCTATTTACACTCGGTTGTTTTGACATGAAAACTCTCTTTAGTCTTATTCACTGTTCTATCCCCACTTTCTCAATAAGTTTTTCTTCTATTTCAGTCACTCTTCCCCCTTTCAGTCACTGATGTTTTTATTTTCTTCATGAGTGCTACTTACTTAAGTGGTTTTATCACATATTTCTTTCAAATTTTATTCCCTTCTTACAATTGATATCACATCTCAACTTTTCGCCTCCTCTCCCTACCCGAAACGGAAATTAACCAAAGTTCATTTTCAGGAGCCTCCTCACTACAAGGCTGTACCTTATTGCACTTAAAGGGGTCAGTCCCTAATGCCTAAGTTATCACCAAAAAAACAAAGAGAAAAAAAGAAGGAACTGGACAATTTCTGGTACCACCCCCATGTACACGTGTGGAGCTGTACACTATGACCTTGTGTCAAACTTACGCTCATGGGGGTGGTGAAGGTACAGCTTTTTTTACAAATATTATTGTCAAAATTTTATCTCTTCTTATCATTCTATGTTCTACTTTTTTATCATATGTTAGTACCAGAGTGTTTGTTCTCTTTATTTGCTTACCGAAGAAAACGGTTTAGCTTAGGCTGGCACAAGGTCACATGTCGAAGTGCACCTAGTAAATATCCTGCCAAAATTAATCATTGCTTCCAACGGAAAAAAAGTCTTAGATGTTTGAAATACTGATGACTTCAAAAGGTAGACAAGAACTTTTGTTGGGCGGTAATCAATCTTTCACTCTTCATACAAACATAAAGTGTTACCTTATCAGTCACTCAGACCAATGACCCACCTCCTGCGCTAAAGTGGAAGCAATAATTTTTTTCAATTTATATACGAAGTTTTATTCTTTCTGTTTCTATTTATTTGATCTTTTACCCAGTATTAATCTACCTCCGATTTCATTAATGATCAATTTATCTTGTTTTATTGATTGATCTGTGCTTCTCTGTCTTGTTCATTTCTCTCTCTAGTCTCAACAGTGCTTCTGCTCGTCAGCTAAGTCTACAGCTCCTCCAACCACGAGACAAGGAGCTTCCTTCTCCTCTTCCCACTTTCCATCATTTGCTGTTCCCGCAAGTGGCCGTCAGTCGGTTGTTACCAGGTTGAGCGTTAAAAAAAAAGAAGAAAAGAAGAGAGAGAAAAAAAATCATGGTATATTTTGCCTTCGTGGGGTGGTAAATAAATATTACCAGATCAAGTATAAGAGAAAAAGAACTATGTTGTGTTTTTGTTTATATGTAAAAAGAGAAGCTAAAACACTATGTTCGAGGGACGTCATATTATAACACATACAAGGATTTTTTTCATTTTTTATGCAACATGACATCTTTACATTACACAGCAAAGTGGATACGAACAGTAAAATTCTTCTATAATACTTGATGGGACATGTACAGTTTTTTTAATATACACGCACACAAAATAATAAAATCTTTACTTTTATAAACTGCATCACAAAAAAGGGCGTTAACACAACTACTAGAGAACCGATTTACTGGTACTACTATATAATTAACCATTCAGCAACTTACCAACGTCTTCATTTTTACGACCACCGACCACACAAACGGATCTGGTAGAAAAGATGAACATACGGTTTTTATTATTGCTAGATCTGGCTTCAAGAAGACTAAATCGAATTGTTGGTGTTATATCTCGGTCAAAACTGGCCTTGAAGAAGCGATATTACATTTCTCATCATAGTATGGTTAGATGACAATACACGCACATTGATTGCAGTTATTGTTTTTGTAAATTAGAATTGCATGCTGATCCTTCCTTATTTTTTTTTAGTGTTTCTTGTTCAGATGAAGTTTTTGTTTTCGTAATTCTTTATTTAAAGAAAATAAACATTTTTCTTAAGAAAAACGCACGCCTTTATTTTTTTTAATACGTACATAAGAAGTGTCATTTACAAACAAAAACATAGGTAAAAAAATAAAAAATATAGTCCTTGTCTTCGAAATCATTAATGGACTGTTGTATTTTTATTTACCATTAAAAATGTATTACTAAATATTCAAAATTCTATTTTTGGTAGGTTTCCTAATTCCAGTGGTGTTCAGAAATATTTGAACAATTTTTCAGTGGCACTTCATGTTTAATTAACTACAAAAGTACAAACTGCTCAATTTTTAGTTTGCACGTCAATTCATAGTACATTGTAATGTACAAAAAATACATTGATATGGTTGGGATTTTAAATACATCACAAAGACAATTTAATATCACAATGTGACAATATAATACAATTCTTTATTTTCAAATATTTTTTCTTGTTAAAGCATTTTACTTCAAAAACAAAAAGTAACTAAAGTCAATTTTATGCGAAATTAACTTGTATATGGATTTCCTTCTAACTAGCTAGACAAAGTTTAACTTGTTGGTAGGTTGTAAGTTTGTGTTACTGTTTAATTGAATAAAAAATATCACTTATAGTCAAAGTTGAAAACTAAAGAAAAAGGATTTAATACAGTTACTAAATAATTTTATTTTGTTGACTGTTAAAAGAAGAAATATTTTTGAGAAAAAAAAAACACTTGTAACTTTTTTTTTTTTTTTTTTTACAAAAAGAATATTTTACAAAAACGTCAACCTCAGCTTCTATTGCCTGGTTGTTAAGCTATGTAACTGTCCATGAATCTTACCACCTGGACATTGTCATCTACCCTTCTTTCTCTCTAACTTTTACCTACCTGTTTCTATGTCCCAGAATAGTGTGTAATTACTAACAAGTCGGCAGAGAAAGTTTTAGGCCAGTAGCAGGTGTGATCATCAGACATTGCCTACCGTAGGCTGAATGAATCAAGGAGCCTGTCGTTGGAGTTCCTTACTTGCGCCCAAACTTTTTTACTCAAAGGAATTTGTCCTTTTTTTTTTAAGGACACAGAGCCCGATTTTTTTTTTTACTATGGGCCGGAAAAATCTATTAAATTGCATTCGATTTGATGAATGGGACCCTGAAAAGGTTGCCGCTTGGCTAAGAGGTGAGTATTTCTCCTTTATCACCTTCTTCATTTCTTTTATTTCTTCATTCATAAACAAAAATAAATGAACACTTTTTTTAAATACTCAAATATTTTATTGAAACAACTTTTATTCGTGTTTGTTAACTTTAAGAAGAAAAATAAACATTAGCTTGGTTAACAATTCAAAAATAAATGCTGGACATTTTTTAATCACAGTTACAAAAAGTTTTTTTTTTGTTTTTTAACAACTATCTTTTTCACACTTGTGAGATGTGAGTGTGAACAGTTAACTGAAAAAATAGGAAATAACACGTTCACTGCATAATCCAATATATGAATAAAAAAAGACAACTAATACTTGAATTTTACAAAGTTTTCTACTAATAAAAATTATAATACTTGAAGTAATATTTCAGAATTTTATAAAAATTTATAAAATTCTGAGATGGAATTGATAAATAATAAATTTTATACACAAATGTGAAAAAAATATCAAATCAAAAAAGAAATATATAGTCAATAGTCAATTTTTATAAGCTGTTTGTTTTTATTGGAGATTTTCAATTTTCATTATGGAACATTTGTAAAAAAAAAAAATGAAGTATAATTTGTTTTTTTTTAACTTTTTTCACAAAGTGAACGACATTAGTGTGAAAATTAAATATCTTGATTTGTATTTTAATTATTCTAAAACTGAGATTCATATTTTTCAACAAGGTTCCATTTCATTTAATGTTCATTTCAAAATCAAAAATCATTTATCTGCCGATTTGTTCCATAATTTGTCTCATCAAACACTTGTTTTGATTTTTCTCTAGGCAAAGTTTTTTTTATTTTTATTGGAATTTGATTTTAATTTGTGTTGCTCTGAGTTTTAAACTGACATCATATGGGTTTTTTCTCATTCATTCATGACTCATAGCTTTTTCAAATAACCTTTTCCTTTTTAATTTCTCTTTCATACACACTTGTTAGATTCTGTATTGCCAATAAATTTTATTGAATTAATAGTCTTTTTTTTTTTTTTTAAACTAAAAAAAGTTTGTTTCCCACTTACAGGAAGCTATTTCAAACTCATTAAAGCTATTTTAATTTAAAATTTACGTTACGGTTACAATCAACATTATTTATTACGTGTGTAAAAAAATATAAGTGTTAAGTGTTAGTAATTGTTTTTTATTACTTTAATTGGTTTCCGCTTGATCCATTTTATTCTTACCATCATCATAATGTCAGTTTTTTTTAAAGTTACTTCGTATTTAATTTATTAGTGATCTCTTGAGAGATGCTTGACAATATTTTCCCATTAAGTCATAGTAAAAAATGAAAGTAAAATTAAAATAGTAACTGAAAAAAAGAAAAAAAATCGACATGTGTTTTTTTTAACAAGATCAATCAATTTTTCTAAGCTTTCCTTTTTTTACCACTTTAGAAAGTATATGATTGAAGTATTTTTAGGGAAAACAAAACAAAACAAAACACTCTTCTGTCGTAAGTTTTCAACTTTGACACCATGCCATGGACAAAAAAAAAAATTTTTTTCTTTTATTTTACATGCAAATTTTTCATGTGTGAAAAAATGGGACTTAGTGAAAAAGGTTAATTTTCTTCTTAAAGATCTCTGACCAAACATCCATCAATGGTTTAAAATTAAATGCCTAAAAAAAAAACTTCGAGGCATATTTTTGTTTGCTTTTTAATTCAATTTTAATCTTTACACGATTAAAATTGAATTAAAAAAAATTAAAAATATGCCTCGAAGTTAAACCTTTAAATGAGTCGGAAAGAAATTAAGTTTTTCATTAAAAAGACAATATTATTCAGAAAAGTCAAAGTTTTACGTGAAGGTCGTTTTTTATGTTTATTCTTACTTTTTTAAAGTTGTTAAATGAGAAAACAAACCATGATTCCAATTCAGCCACGTTATGTTTTTTACTTTTAAATTTAAGGAAGTCAATTATGAAATGTCTCCATCCTTTGATTTTTCTATCTCTGAAGGAAAACGAAAATAACGTACATCTTTTTTTTTTTTTTTGGCAAGAAGGATGATGTAAAAAAAAAAAAATCTAAGTTAATTGAAAGTGCGATTGGCCAAAATAAATAAGCTGATTTATGGATGTGTTCGTAGTAGACTTTGGTTCAGGCTATATCGAGTAGACAATACGAAGCAATAAGGAACCGATAAAACATTGTCATTAGCTAGGTCAGCTGTATTTTTACTGTAGAACATTTACTGAACCATTCAACAATGTTTTTGAAATTTTGTGTGGCACGATTTATTTTTTTTTTACTACACAATTTTCCATTTTCTGGTTTACTTTCAAATTTCAGAGAAAAGTCATGTTTTTGATCAGCTGATATTTGGTAATGCCATAAGCTGTCTGGGGATTAAAAATGATAATTCTAAGGAAGCATTTGATTTATGTTGCTAAAAAATGTTGACATTCAATCACGTGTTTTATTTCGTTATTTGATAACGAAAATATTTTATTTTTACAGTACATTCTAGGTGCGTCCACGCACGTTTTCAGAAAACGTGTATGGAGCAAAGCGACAAAATTAAAAAAAAAATTAACATTAAATCTTTTTTGTTGTCAGTACTGGTTGCAAGATTGGAGATTTGTCGTGTTTGAGATAAGTTTTACGTTGTAAAAAAAATTTTAAAAACAGTGTGGTCGTGTGTGTATTCAAGATTTTTTTTAGTTTTTAGGCGATAAAAATGCCTAAATTAAAAAGAAATTATGTTATTGATAAAAAAAATCAGTTGATCATTTCATTTCAATAAAATGAAATTTTCGATAAGCGTATTTTATTTTTAAAAAAATTGAGGAAATAACTTTGAACTTGAGTTTGAAAGACTTTAAAAAATCATTTCCTTAAATTTTTTCCTGGTACTGAGAATGGGTTAAATTTTGGACGAAAGAAGTAAGAAGCTTCATGGCAACGATAGGCAAGAAAGGGTCCATAATGAAGAAACATACATTCTAACTCTAAAAGTACAACTACAATGTTAGCATCAAGCAAGCAAGACTCAAGAAGAAGAGCTTTGACATGATCGAAAGCAGTTAGGTGGGGTAATGTTAGGTGCAGAAGTAAATGGAGATAATTTTTTTTAGGAAATATTCAACATAATAATCACCACGTTACGAACACAAGGATTTTTTTTTCTAAATCCAACAGGTTTGAGGAGAAACACCTGGAAAATATAACTGAAAGTGTTGGACAAAGCCTAAGGACTTGACAGCTGGAATAAAAGCCTAAAATCTTGACAAAATTGTGTAAGAATCGGTGAAGGGAGGTAATATAGTCAAATATGAGTGGCAGTACCAATAATGTAGGGGAAAAAAAAACATTTTCTTGGTTGGATGTTAATGTTATTGTTAGTACTTTTCAGTGCCCAGATTTTTTGCTGTTTTCAAACCCGACAAGTCCAGATAGGTTTTTCTTCAGTGACACCTGCTGGTGTTTTGCGGTTAAAATAAAAAATATTTTTAATAATAATAAATAGATTAATTTCTTTTTATCCAAGACAGGATGAATTTTTTTTCTTTTCAAAATACAAACAAGGTGGTACCAAAAATGTTCTGGTAATAAATTATCATCTTTCAAGTAGACTCTTCTTCACTGAATTAACAATTTCAGTAACACTTAACTTTTCACTCACAAAAAAGATCATGTAAGGCTGTAAGTGTAAAAAAGTGCACTGTAAATTCAATTTGCATGCACAACAACATTAACAATTTTTTGAGTAAGACCTCTCTCGTATGAGCAATATTGTGGTCGCATCCTAAAAAATACACGGGAGTAAATTTTCTAGAGCATTTACTGTTGAGTGTTGATGTAGGTAACATATTTCCCGCCACTCAAAATTCATCTCTACGTGGTTGAAGATTTCAAAATGTTGCATAGTTAAATTAATTTGTTTAGAAGGAATCTCGATAAAAAGAAAGAAAATTGTGTGTTCTTTGTTTCTTTTATTTATTTAGTTGTAAAACTGAACGCGAATATTTAACATTCAAGATTTTGGGCCGATCAAAATAAAAATAAAATAAAGATAGGAAGAAAAGAAAGTTACATATCACAATTTCAATCACGGATGTTTATTGTTTTTTAATACCAGCACATTAGGTTGGTACAGATTATGGACACTTACTACTTAGCTTAGTGCCTTAGTCTGGCATAGACGCCTCTTAGGATCGAACTCATACGAAAAGCAGAATTCTTATTTTACGACCAAACTGACACATTAGCAAATAAATGACTGGTTTAAAAATGAAAAAAATAATAAAAGCTAAATGGGGGAAAATCCTTAGAGGATGTTGAAAAAATAAACGTCATATGACGTTTATTTTTTCAACATCCTCTTCAAGGATTTTCCTCCATTTAGCCTTTATTAAACCATACCCTTTCGTTTTTTGGAGATGTTATTTTTTTAACATTTTTATTTCAGTATCATGTCTAAATTTTGTAAAAATACAGTGATCCTAGCTTTTTTTATTATTGCCAGTGGAAATGTCTTCATGATGATTGATCTAAAAAAAAGTAATTAAATTTTTGTGGGATTCTTGTATGCTGAGGAACTTTGTTGAATATAATGAAGGTACCTCCACTTCCACTTTTTCTTAGTTTTAAAATTAATTTTTTAATTTTTGATAAATGAAAAAGCTTTGATTTTAGCTTTGACAGCTAAAAAAGATTTTTACATTTCTATCATGCAAAAAATCAAAATACTCTCTCGTGTATTTTTCAAACGGATATTATTGATTGGAATCGTTTTTTTTATATTTTTCAAAAATAGCTGATTAGCGCCTTTTTGACCGTCTTTCACAACACTAATTTTCTTCATTAAAAAATCTTTCAAAAATAAAATGTACTTTTCTGAAACTTTATTTGATGAATATTAGCTGATTTAAAGTATATAATCTGCTTTGAAACAAGTAAGTTAAACGCAGATAAACGGATTTTAAAATGAACAGTTTACCACCACGTATCTTTCAACCTGGACACTGGACAGACACTTATCAAGCACTGATAAGCTATTTACATGTTTATTGCTGTCCTACTGAGACATAATTTAAGAAAATAACAGGTGAATGTTTTTGATATAATTTTTAATTCCGTAATCTTACTTACAAGTCTTTTCAAATTTTGCTTAGGAAATATAGTCTTCTCTTAATAACTTAATAACCTAATGCTGACAAATTTTGAAGAATTTTTAAAAGATAAAATATAATTTAAAAAATTATTATTCTAATAAATTGTTACTATGATAAATTATTTATAAATTAAAAAAGAAGAAATGAAAACAATTTTTGTAAAAATTCATTATTCATCACAAAAAAGTTTTTTCTTCAGGCAATAATGCGATTAAAATATATAATTTATAAAAGCAATTAAAAGTTTATCTAATTAAATAATGTTATAGTTTTATTACATTTTTTTATTTTACTATTTGAAGCAGATTTTCAGGAAAGTGAAAAAATAAAAAAAGAAAAATGATTTACATTCTCCAAAGAGTCCAGCATTTAACTAATAAAACAAAGTTTGCAGACAGAATTTAATTTCTAGAAATTTCAGGAAATTAAGTTAGGTGTGGGTAACAAAAAATATATATATATATATATATATATGTGTGTGTGTATTTTTACCAAGAATGTGTCATTATAATCTGATAATTATTTGATCTTTGCAAGAATTTCCAAATCAATGTGATTTTCATTGAAAAAAAAAGTACTCAGGTGCCATGTTGATGCAAAAAAAAAAAAAAAAACGATTTTTAACTAAAATTTTGAACATTAAGATTTTTTTATTATTCTTTTCATATTTTTTAAATATGAAAAGAATCATAAAATTACTTTGGTCTTTCCTCTTAATAATAACATAAATATTTTGAGGATAAAACTTTGTTTTTATAATGGGTTTTTATTCATCATGTGCTGTTTTTAGCAAAAATGTGGAGGTACCTATTTGTTGGATGCTTTGTTTGTAGTGAGTGTGAAATAATAACTCTCTTTGTTCACTTCCTTCAAATTCAGAAGACTGTGGAAGAAGGAAAGAAATATGTGAATGCATGTGAAATTGTTTTTGATATAAATGAGAAAAATGAATCAGAAGAATGTTTGAAATTGTGTGAAAGGTTTTGCTTCTATTCCTCACAACCAGTGTTGTGGTTCTCGCCAGTTATATTATTGGACACTAATCAGCATGCAGCACTTCAAAGAAGAATTTTCTCTCAACAATCCAAGAAAACTAAGTATTTTAAACTATCTTTCTTTGTCTACTTTCAAACGTATACAAACTACACATCCCTTTGATGAGCAACAAACTCTCTTAAAACATTTTTTCTTGTTTAAACATTTTCTTGATATTATTTTGTGTCCAATCATATAATCTGTTGTCCAAAAATATCTTCTTCATGACAATTTGTTAAAACTATGGACTTTGAGAATTCTGATTTATGTGTTTCCTCATCATTATTATTCTGACATATTTTTGAGGCCTCAAGTTTATAGCTTGTTTAACTTATACCTAAATCTGGAACTAGTAATTTTCAAAGTCTGATTTAATGCTATTTTTAAAGTTATACTGTCAAAAAGGTTATTTTGGATATTAGCTGAGAGAACTATGTTTGTGTTTTTAAAGATTTGACTCAAATATGACAGAAGAAATGCAGTAATTCTCTTATACAAAGAGCCACTTTAAAAATCATCCAGTGAAGCAAGAGCTTAAATAGTATTTGCCAAGCATCATTTTGACAATGTTATTCTGGTTGTTTGCATACAGGTCTGTTGCACTTTTCTACTTTGAATCAGTTTCTAATATTTGCTTAATTCCTGGACCTTTTTAAGCTGGAAGCATATATATTTTAGAAATTTTGATTAAACACTGTGTTGTATTGTGGAATCTTTGGTATATTTGTAAATATTGGGTAGAAAATAGTTTGGGCATGTTTTAATATGGTATGCATGTGGGTATGTAATTGTGTTGGAAATAGGGTTTATTTTCTATATCATCACTTTTTCATCAAGACAGATAATGCTATATGGATCAATTTAAATCAACTTGAAAACAGCTCATCTTTGATATGCAACTTACTTGTTGAAATCATAAATAAAATACATACCTCCAACTATTTAAAAAAAGAAAAAATTAAATGTTGAAAAATTATAACCTCTCCCTTCATCATAAAAACCCAACCCTTAAAAATTATAACTACAAAGATGGCCACATGTACTGACTGTGTTTAGGAAATAGAAATAAGTCTGTCTTGTAGTATTTACAATAACATGACTAAAATACTTCAGATTAGCTGAAAGTATTCAGAATTATCAATCATTTGGATAATTTCTATATACACTATTTTATTGTCCAATACAGAATTTTCTTGTTTGTACATGAGAAAAACAGTAAAGAAACGTAAGAGAAGTACCACGTTAGTCATTTTTAACACACACACACACACATTATTTCAATTAAGGTGGTTTTGGGTGGTTGTTCTCTGCTATAATTGTTATGCATGAAAAACATGCAATCTTTAGGTGACCGACAGGGGTTCCTGGTGGCTAATGTATTTATTCCCCCTCAGCAAGTCCAATAAATATATGAGAAAAGTGGAGGAAAGATGAAAATGAGACAAACAGGCTTGCTCAATAGATATCAAGAGAAAATAAGGGAAAGTAAATACTGTTAGACAAATAGAGCAAAAGGCAGAAAAATTGTAATATGTTAAAAATTCTTTATGACAAACAAGAGGCTGAAGTAGAAATACTTGTCTGCCTTATTTCTTTTTCACATGTGAAGCTAATTCATATTTCTATAATATTTATGAATGGGCAACAAAGATGGGAAGGGATAATAGAGAAAATTAGAAGATACAAAAGAAAAAAGGCACTCCTCAAGGACATCTGGCCCAGTGGATAAAAGTGTTCGTTGGATCCAGTGACTTGTCTCAAAGAGTTGTGAGTTCAATACCTGGTGAAAAAATAACTTAGTTAAGTTAACTAAGACATCCGTCAGTGGCATGGCTCATGAAACAGGAACACTGTACTCTGGTGATCGAAATAAAGGGTTCGGTTTGAAATCCCAATCACCTGAAGAAAGCAGGAGCATACAACGGCCAAAACGTCATGAATATGGCAATAAAAATGAGAACGACAATCTGAATAATGTAAATACTAACTCATCTCAGAAATATAGACAAATATTGAAAAAAAAGAGTGTCAAGAGATAATAGACTATCTTAGTTGTCAATGTCTATGGAATTTCCATGGGTTTGGTGAGTAAAGATAATGTCTATTAATTACATCTCTTCAACCCTTGAATTACCTAAGACAATTTTCTGTGCATTATTATTTTCATCTCTTAAACATCTGTAAAATGTTGCAGGAACCTTGCATGTGAAATGAGTGAAAACAAAACACAATAAGAAGAGTGCATGCAGATATAGTATTACATTTGGTTTGTTCTACAAATGTTATTTGTAGACAATAGACCAGGAAATGACATGACCTCATGAATTAACCCTTTTCCCACAGACAAAATGTTGCAAGCTTCTTGTTACTCTCCTTATTGAAAGTATTCAAACTACATTCCTTAGTTCCACCAGTTCTAACCTTGATGACTAAGACTAGCAGCATTGTAGCAAATCTCCATACTTCATTGGTCAGATGTAAGTTTCACTTGAACAGCTTCTTCCCATGAACCACTACTTTGTGGAACCGACTCCCAAGAGAGTGCTTCCCTCATCAATCTTAACCTGTTCAAGTCTAGAGTTATACATTTTTCTTCTCCACATATCCCCATAAAGTGTGCCCCTTACTCTATAAATGTCTGCCGCAAGAGGCATCAAGTAATGAATCATGCCTGAATCATTGGTAAAAATTTAAATCTTAAACTAATGATATCCATTCTATTCTCCAATGAAACCTTCATTAATATCTGACATTTTAATGGATCATAGAAGGCAGAATTTCTGCTCCTAAACTGAAACCTACATTGACAGCCATTCAAGTCCTAGTATTTGTTTTATTAAGCTAAGTTTGATTAAAAGAAAAACAAATTCATAGAATATTTTGTCAGAAATTAAACCTACAAGCAAAAGTTTGAAAGCTTATCATGTTAACTGCTGCTTTATAATGTTGGATTCAATTCCTATGTCTCAATTAAATACTGATTTCAATGAATATACAATGCAGTTCAGAAAGTAGATTGTCTCTCTTCAGTTTTATACTAGTTTAATTTGCTTTGCTGTCGCAAGATGATCAAATTTCATATCTAAATTGTTAGTTCATTTGAAATATATTTATTAAGAAATATATTCTGTTTGAATATAAAAGGACTTTCAAAAATGACAGGCTTATACTATTTTCTTCTTACCCAGACAGGAAAATTAGCTCTTGTGACACAGCTGTTCATTTCACTTTCATTGAAATTGTGTGTGTTGTGGTGTAGTGCATACTGGATTAGAACAAGAAATTGGAGAGCCGAGTCCGAATTTCATTTGAATTTGTTGCTTTCACTTACGTGCAAATACCCTTAGGAAAGTACTAATCTGTCGCTTCTCACTTTAACTATGGGTTAAATAGCAGGATAGACTGGGTTCTGTAGCCTTGGTTGGCAACCAGTATACTGTAGAAAGTAATGGAAACCTACCGCAGGAAAATCCTTTGCCCAGTCAGTCATGTCTCTTTCGAGACATGATTGCCCAACTGTGTATCAAATATGTATGTGCAGGCATATACATTTTAATTCAGTGACAGGCCTATTATATTTCTGAAGAATTAAAATTTAAAAAATAATTCTATTTATTATAGAATAATTTCAGGACAGTTCAATAAAATCTTTTAATTATTTAATTTTTTTTTTAGGCTTTCAAAAATTAACTTTTATTTTTCTTGTCTATCTTTATGATTTTATTACTACAGGGGTTGTGCTATTACTAGAACAAGTGAGGTCCCTGAATTTTTTGGTGAAGAATATGCTTTTTATTGTATAGCTTGTGTATAAAATGTGGCTCCAGCTTCTTATCAATACTAGCAGGCCATCCATTGTCAAATATTGCAGTACTGTGCATCATCCTGGACATATTTCATAGCAAATAAATGGTCTTCATTCTTTTTTGTACAAAGCTATCCCAAAATGGCGAGAAAAACCACTTATCATAAAGTATCTGATGCAAAGATTTTGATACCATACCTTTGTTTATGTTCATGCCTGACCATAGCAACTTCTTTACCATGGGCTTGCCTCTTATATAACCTAAGTTTCTATCCTTTTGTCACTACAAGAAGAGCAGGTACATTATGGTCACTGAAAATGCATGAATTTTAACCCCTCCAGAAAAAATTTGGATTTATTGCATTCACTTACATGTAAATACCCTTGGGAAAAGTATTAATCTTTTTCTTCCCTCCAGCTATGGGTTAAATATCAGGGCAGATTAGGTTCTGTAGCCTTGATTGGCAACCAATCTACTGCAGAAAGTAATGGTAACTTACTGTGGGAAAATCTTCTGCCCAGTCAGTCATATCTCTTTCATGACAAGATCACCCACATATAACACTTAACTGACTGACTGACTGACTGATAGTGGAACTGGTCACTTATAATGCATAATTTTTAAACTCTTCAAAAAATTACCTCTGTATAGTGCAAACCCATTTTTCTTTTTTTTTTTTTTTGCATAAAAGAAATAACTGATCATGAAAATTTTCAGTATGCACGAGAATATATGGTATGTCTTATTTTATAACTTCATAACTCTTGTTTGTATGTATGCACATCTTCATAACTCTGTTGTTTGTATGTGTGCACATTAAATGACACTACATGTAAGTTGCTCAATTAAAACACAACATATGCATACACAACATGCATGCATACCAAGTTACAGACAGTGTGTGACGGACAGAAAATCAACTCTCCTTTTATGATATAGATTCTTGATAAAAATATTTGAACCCACCAAGACAATGATCTTGTTATTTTTAGGGCAGAGCTTTCCAAACTGTTGTGCCATGACACTTTAATTCTCTCTGTAATTATTAGCTAAATTTTTCATTGAAAACATTCCTTTTATAGACAGTTTTAAATACATATTTGGCTTAATTAACATAATGAGTTAATTAAAAAAAAAGTGTTATCAAGACAAAAGGTTTGGAAAGCTTCAAATAAGATAATAGTTAAATTTAATTTTCAGAAAAAGCAAAGATAATATGGTTAAACTTACTACTTGCTATGATCATCAATTTACCTCTTCTTTTTGGTAAAACATCTTGTCTTTAATGTAAAATTAGGAACAATGTTGGCAGTGCACAATTTGAAGTTTGTATAAGTAAAGCATATTTTTTTATTTTAAATTAATTGATAATCATATTTGATTTTCTTTAATAAAGATAATAATTAATGCCTCCTTATCCTCAATTTATTAACTGACCTGAATTGAAATGAATACATTGAATCTATAGATAGAATCTACTGCTAGAAAGGTTGGGTCTTTGTGTTGAGCCAGAAAGTTTTTCAAATCAAAATTCATCTTGCAAATTTATAAATCTAGTATTCATCCATGCATTGAATACTGTTGCCATATCTGGTCAGGTGCTCCTGCTTTTCATCTTGAGGTTCTTGTCAAAATCCAAAAAATGATTTGCAGCGCAATTGTTGTTGACTTGGCATCTCGACTTCAGTCACTTTCTCACTGATGTGATGTAGCTTCCCTCTGTCTTTTCTACCAGTATTTTCATGGCAAATGCTCTAATGTGCACTTTTTTCTGGTGCCCTGACTACATGAATTTAATCATGCTACCAGATTGGCCTCTAGGTCCCATTATTTTTACTTTTGAAATAGTTAAATGTAACCGCCACTTTTACCTGAACAGTTTCTTTTCTTGCACTTTCCGCCTGTCAAACTTCCTTCCATTTACTTGTTTCTCTGATACCTACAATCTCCAAAAATTTAAATGCAACGTCAATTTCCATCTATCTTCTATCTTGAATTTTGTTCATCTTTTTTTTTCTTTTCTCTCACTGTAACGTCTGCACACAAGTGGCAGTCCTGCCTTGCTTGAAGTTTAAATGATTAGGAAAAAAATAAGAAAATACCTGAAAATGTTTGTCCAGAGTTTAAAAAATATATTGGAATAAAGAAAAAGAGAAAACTGAATTTAAAATTTCTGCCTAGAAATTGGTTGAAGGCATGTCAAAGGCTTCTGTTTTTCAAGTCGGAATAATAACTTCTCAATGTGAACATAGATTATATAGCAATTATTCTAAATTTCATGATTTAACAGATACCATGTAGCATTCTTCTTGATGTTTTTTAAGATGTAAGTCCCCTTGCCAAGGGACATGTTACTGGTTGTACTGAGTTATGAGACTCCTTGACTGATTTATTTTCTGTGGCTTGTTAATCCTTTGCAGGTTATTTAAAGGCAGGAAATACTTTTCTAGATAGGATTTTTTTTTCTTTTGAGATAATAATGATTTAGTGGTACAAGTCTTACTAATTAATTCATAGCTGGGGAGAGAAGAGGTGGATTTGTACTTTTCCCAAAGGTATTTGCATGTAAGTGAATATAACGAGCTCGAGTGAAATTGGAACTCTGCTCTCTGATTAACAATTCAAAACTATTATTCATTACACCACCCTTACATATAAACTTAGAGCATCTGGTATTTCCAAGTGGTCACTCATCTAGATACTGACCAGGCTTGACCATTGCTTAACTTTGGTAACCGTACAGGAACCAGTGTTTCAACATGATATAGCTGTAAACCACATGAATGTCAAGCTGTAATTTTGATAGAAAATAGGTTTTAATGAGTTGAATTGTTAGCCCTATATCTTATCACTTTGAATTAAGTTATCCTTCTTATGAACCTGTTGCCAATCAATGCTACAGATTCAAGTTTTCCCTTTTATTTTACCAATTGCAGAAAGTGAGGAATAGAAAAGATGATTTTATGACTTTCCTAATAAATTATTGCAAAGCGAACATAAACTGCCCCATCCTGAATTTGAACTCTGCTGCTTCCATTTTCTTCTGTTGTTAACTGTTGGATCACCTATAAAATACAAACAACAGGAAGTAATTTCTGATCTATAGGGGAGTTAGATTTATTCTTTTCCCCAGGGCATTAGTGCAAAATGAACACAAAACTACTTCAGTTATAATTTGAACTCCATTCACAGATTCCATTTCCTGTGCTGTTAATGAGTACGTTAACTTTACACAACATTAAAAATTGTAAAAATGCTCACCTAATTTTATCAAAACGTCACCCTCAAAGCACAATTGTTGATAACCATTTGCTAAGGTCTAACAATTTCCTGTTTTGTCATTATCAAATGTGGACTTGAAATGTTTTTAGCACAATTATTTGAATATAATACTTTCATGTTTGTACTGAACTGAACTTCTCTTGCTTGGTTTCCTTACACAGCTCTGAATATATTAAATCTAAAATTGTCATTACTGAAACATATAATTGTAGAAAAAAAAGCATTAAAAATTTGCCTTTTAATATTGTTATTCATACTTACTTGTAATGTTACTTTTATGCACTTCTAAAACAAGGATTCTACATTTTTTATCTCTGTAGAATCAAATGGAAAATGGCAAAGAGGAATATGTTTCACAACAATTATTGTCTTTCATTAAATTCTTATATTATGCATAAGTACTTATAAAAATAAACTTTTTATTTATTTATTTTTTTGGTATAATCAAAATGGTGTATAAAGGGGAAATGAAATTGCTGAACCAAGTTCAAATTCTAGCTGAGATAGTTTGTATTCACTTTGTACTAATTCCCTTGGGAAAAGGCATGAACTCATTTTTACTCCCTCCAGCAAATATATAAAATATCAAAGCAGATCCGGCTCTCTAGTTTTGGTTAGCAACCAATCTAGAAGGAAAACTTTGAATTCAGGGCAGAAATATTCTGTGGAATTTATTCTTGAATTCTGATTGAGAAGTGGTGATGCTTTCATGCACCTAGCAGGCATGAAATAGTTGAAGTAATTTGCACAAATAAAAACAAAGGAAGATCTTCCTATAGCATCTTGTAGTACACATTGATGAAAAAAAAAATCATCATAATTAATTTTTCTAAATTGTGAAGAAAAAGTGTAAAATTTCCTTAAGTAGTAAATCAAGTGGTGGCACCCGGTTGAAATGTTTGTGGGATTGGCAATTTTTCACATCAGCATGTGTATAAATGGATAAACAGATAAATAAATAAATGAATCAAGTGCTGACCACCAAGTTGAAGTGATTGTGGGGTGGGTTTTTTTTTTATTTATTTATAAACAATACCTCGACCATCAGAAACAAAAAAGGAACTTGATATGTAAAGTCACAAGTTTATTCACCTGAAGAGAGTCAACTTTAAACTCTAAACACATGTTGCATCACAAATACCATTATGGACACTTAATGTATCATAACATGTATAATAATAACAACAATAAATATACACTTTAAACAAAACGTTCACGGCCTCTCACACTTTTTATTCTATACCAATTTCTCTCATTGGAACAACCCCATTTCTGTTTTTAATATATATATATATGTATATATATATATTCTAATTAGGAAGACTGAAAGATTGAAACCATGGTAGTGTAATTGACTGTTCTTCCTAATTAGGTTATTTAAAAAGTTTACATGTTAAATTTTTATTTTATCTTTAAATCTGTAACACGTCACTCAATAAGTTCTGGGCTTGAAATGCAGATGGCACCACTAATAAAAAATCCCTATGATTTTTATGAAGTACTAACTTTCAAATGACAACAAAATTTGGGCCCACTCAGATTATTAGTTTACAAATTATAGTTATTTAAGTGAAGCTACTGTTGCAAATTTTCAAAACAATAGAAAAATCTGAATTTTGTGTGTTGATAAAGCATTGCTTTCTGATGGCAAAAATACTGTTCAAGCAAAGCAGTGGCTTGATAAGTGTTATTAAAACTCTGCTCTGTCGAAAAAAAACAGTTAAGAAGTGGTATGCTGACTTTTCAGTTGTACAGACACAAATGATGCTTAATGCTCAGTTTGCCCCAAATTGGCAGTTGTCCCAGAAAACACCAAAAATATTCACAAACTCGTTTAGGCAGATCGTAAATCAAAGTTGTGTGAGATAGCAGAGAAGTTGAACATATCAGAAGGCAGTGTATTCACTATTTTGCATGAACATTTGTCAATGAGAAAGCTGTGTTCAAAGTGGGTGCTGTCTTTGCTTACAGTTGATTAAAAAAAAAACAATGTGTTGGTGATTCAGAGCATTGTTTGTAACTGTTTCAATGCAACAAGGAGTTTTTGCATAAATATATGACAATGGATGAAACATGGATCCACTGCTTCACTTCGGAGTCAAATCAGCTGTCAGCTGAGTGGACAGCACCAGGTGAAAGCCGTCAAAAGTGACCAAATATGCAAACATCAGCAGGCAAGGTTTTGGCCTCTGTATTTTGGGATGTGCAAGGTATTTTGTTCATTGATTACCTTGAGAAAGGAAGAACCATCAGTAGCAAATATTATATAGCATTATTGGTGCATTTGAAAGAAGAAATCACTAAAAACAGTGAAAAATGAAGAAAAAGGAATCTTTTACCAAACAATGCACAGTATCACAAGTAGATTATAACGATGGTAAAACTACATGAATTGCACTTTGAATGGCTTCCGCATCTACCCTATTCTCCATATCTGGCCCCCAGCAACTACTGGCTGTTTGCAGACCTCAAAAGGATGCTCCAGGGAAAGAGATTTGGCTCCAATGAAGAAGTGATATCGGAAATTGAGGCATGTTTTGAGGTCAAAGACAAATTGTTCTACAAAAAAAAGGCATCAAATTGTTAGAGAAGCATTGGGATCAGTGTGTCACTGTAGAAGGAGACTATGTTGATGAATAAAGTTGAATTTCACCTAAAAGTTGTTGTTTTATTAGTTCGGCTTGTGATTTATTGAGTGATGTGTTATTGAGCACTTTTTGATCCAATTGTTTACTCATCTAATTTGACTCTGAGCAATAACTGATTATTAATTATTATACATATTTGGGGTAGGAAATGGCTCGTAACTTTTAATGCCTCCAAAACAAAGCAGCTGTTCTTTAACTACCACAGAAAATCATTCCTGCCTATTATCAGAATGGTTGATGCTAGTCTCTTATAGAGTAAAACACTGTGCCTCCTTGGCCACAATCTCTCAAATGACCTCAAATGGAATGACTACATGGAATCTATAGCTGCATCTACTGCTAGAAAGGTTGGTTCACTGTGTTGGGCCTGAAAGCTTTTCTTGTCAGAATCTATTTTGCACATTTATAAATCTATCATTTGTCTGTGCATTGAATACTGTTATATCTGGTTGGGTGCTCCTGCTATTCATCTTGAGGTTCTCAACAATATTCAAAGGAGGATCTGCAATATAATCAATGTTGACTTGGCAACTTGCCTTCAGTCACTTTCTCATTAATGTGATTGACGTGATGTGGCTTCCCTCTGTCTTTTCCACAAGTATTTTCATGGCAATTGTACTGATGAGCTTTTTTTCTCTGTTACTCCGACCACATGTATTTATGTGTGCTACTAGATTGGCATCAAGGTCCCACTTTTTTATTGTCAAAATAGTTAAATGTAACCAATTCTTCTATTCCATCAGTTTCTTTTCTTTCTTGCACTTCCCATTTGTAGAACTCACTTCCATTTGCTTGCTTCCCTGATAGCTACAACCATTGTGCATTGTGGTGCAGTGGATATCGGCTCGGAATGAGAAATCAGAGAACCGAGTTCAAATGCAATTTAATTTTGTTGTGTTCACTTATGCGCAAATACCCTTGGGAAAGGTATTCATCCATCTCTTCCTTCCTGGTATAGGTTAAATAACTGACAGATCGGGTTCTATAGACTTTGTTGGCAATCAGTTTATCACGCAAAGTAATGGCAACCTTCTGCGGGAAAATCCTCTGCCCAGTTAGTCATGTCTCTTTTGAGACATGATTGCCCACGTGTGTATCATGTATAGCACTTAACTGTCTGAATGCCAAAATGGAATTGGCTTAGGCATAAAATTATATTTCTTTATATATTTCTATATTTGATTTTAAATTCATAAAAATTATTTTCATGTATATTTTTTTATACGAGTATATTTTTTTATATTTTTTCTTTTTCCCCATATACTTTTGTTTTCAAATTTTTAAACATTAACAAAAATGTTCTTTTTATATTTTTCTTTTTCTTTTTTTCCTTTTTTCAAACTTGAGTTGATAAATATAAAATAATTAATAACTACAAAAATGATTGTTCTCTAACATGTACCATTTGCCCTGACTTTTAGTTCTTGTTTGGTATGTAAGTCTCTTCATTTCTCTTCAACATTCTTTATCAAATGACTGATCAAGTCTAAACTGGTTTCATAGCTTCCAACTTAAAATGTTTGAATGACATGTTCGAAGATAATCGTAAAATTAATTTTTTTTTAATGTTAAAATGCCTTTACTACTAGATGCTTCTAGTTTGTATCCATCAGGCTTCCTTTCTTTGCACATCTCTGGCCTTGTCTTGCTTTTGAGTAAGATGTGAATAAACAATGAAAAAATTAAAATCATTTCTTTTATTAAATTGCTTGAAGTAATTTTCATAGTGATTTTATAGGAACAAAGCATATTTATCTATACTTAATATATTGTCCTAATCTAATATTAACAGTTGGGCACATTTTTGGAACATCTGTTAAAGAATGAATTCACTTGTAGCAGCTCTTAAGTGTGATCATTATTCTGCTGCTGCTTAAAAAGGGAGTGGTGAACAAAATTCAATCTCTGAATAGGAAGGGAATTTTTTTTGGAAGTGTGTTGGAGCAAGAACTTTTCAGCATGGGTCATGCATACAGCAATAGACTTAAATATAGGGTGGGTAAAATATCTTACTTTAGAGTTCACTTTTTTTTTCTTCTTCAATAAAATTTTAATTGAAAATAAATAAAAACCTTCAATGACATTTCTACATTTAACTACTTTTAATTATGTAATATTTTAATGTTGGTATTATTTTTTTATTACAAATTATTCTTTATACTAATTAATATCTGAATGTCTGGGATAATGAGTTATCATTATTTACACTACTTACATTCAGACTGTTGTCCTCATCTTTGTTGTTATTAAAACATAAAGCAACCTTCAGCAAGTGTATATCAATCTGGCTAAGCTACAGGTAATTCTGAACTGAACCCTTTCTACAAGGGTAAGTGAATTTCGCAGGTATACAAAAATAGAAAGGGATGTAAGACAAGGATGTGTTTTCTCACTGGATCTATTCAACCTATACAGCAAAAGAATTATGAGAGAAATAAAAGGCTGGATGGGATTTATCATTGGCAGCCACAATCTCAACAATGTAAAATACACGGATGACATGGTGCTGATCGCAAACACAGAAAAAAGAAAATGCAGGACCTTCTACAGAAGGGTATCCAAAGAAAGCGAGAAGAAAAGATTGAGCATAAACTTTAAGAAAACTGAATTTATGGTCATCAGCCAAAAGAAGACCACAAAATGCCAACTACAGTTTGAAGAAACTAAAATAAAATATGTAAAGAAATTTAAATACCCGGGAAGAGTTTTGACAGAGGATGGAAAGTGTGAAATGGAAATCCAAAGACGCATTGACATGGCCAAGGACACATTTCCAAAGCTAACCAGAATACTGAGAGACAGAAAAATCTCATTGAAAACAAAGAAGAGTGCTGGATTGCTATGTGATATTTATTTTTCTGTATGGAAATGAATGTTGGATGATCTCATCAAGGATGAGGAGAGGCTTGAGGCAGCAGAAATGTCATTTTATAGAAGTATGCTGAGGATACCACAAACTGAGCATGTGAGCAATGATGAACTGTTGGAGAGGATACACATAATGAGGAAGGAGAGCCTGGAGAATTTAATACTAACAGGATGGATAGGGGAAAGCAGCACGATACCTACTTGATAGGCCTGAGCAAATGGATGGTGGAGCTGGCCTTGGGAGAGATAGCAAGAGGAAATATTGAGAGCAACAATAGACAGAGCCAAGTGGATCTCCATGATTGCCTACATTTTGTAGGGACACAGTACATGAAGAAGACAGTTGTCTTTTTCCACTACCCATGTCTAGAGATATCTTATCTAGTTCTTGTTTTTTAGCATTGCTCAGTTATTTCTATGGGATTAAAGTGTTGACTCATGAATTTGGTGATGTCGTAATTGTGAGTTTAAGAACTAGAATATCTCTAGGTATTGGGAGTGGAACAAGAATAGTCTCTTGTAGAATGAATAATGGGTTCAGTTTGGAATTCTTTGTAGGTTACCCATATCTATATACACCTGATGAAGGCTGGAGGGTACAATTGAAACATTGTGATATCAACAAAGATTTGGACAATAGTATATAATAGTATGAAGAATGTTGAAAAGGTTTTGGTCCAACTAAAAAAGGATAAAAAAAAAAAGACATAATATAAGAATAGATATATTGTTATCCAAGGAGGCAAAAAAATAAAGAAATTGATTTTGTCTTATACAGAACCCATATTTGAATTCAAACATTGACTTATTTCAGCAGGAGTGATTTTTGAAACCACTTTTATAGATGCTCAAAATAGATTTCTTCATTGCAGCACATGAACTTATTCCTTCTACTTTTCCAACTCTAAACAGATGTTAAGTAATCTTTTGCCAAAACAAGTGCGTAGTTGTTATTCCTACTTATTATTTCACCAATCTTTTGCACTATCCGTTTTTTTCTTTTTTTTTTTCCTAGAAAGTTTATTCCCATTTTAAAACATTACATCTTTCTGTTACTTTTTTCAGTTATATTTAAATTTGAAGAAATTTCATATTTAGTTATTGTGATTTATAATTTATCTGTGAATTGCAGAGTTAAAGATTTTATTTATTGATTCCTAAACAAATTTCAAATATTTGAAAGAAAGTCTTCAAAACCGTCTCACCATCTTAGTACAATAGCCAATTCATTTTCTAAGTTAAAAATATGTCAGAAAAATAGTCTGGTCCCCATTTTTATTAAGTTTTCAATACAGAATTCTTTTACTGCTTGCTTGGATTGGATAAGATCAAACAATATAATTAGATTTATTAATATTTGACTAGTATTTTTTATTTTTATTGCTTTTCATTACAACTCTCAGACTGTTCTTCTGTAACTGTAAAATAAACATCTACTGGAAATGAAGGATAAACTTCCACTAAGAGGTTTATTCTATTTTTCTGATCCACACTGTTTATTAACATTTTGAATAATGTGGATATATTTATACACCTTTATAACCGGAGGCAATGTATATGAATGTTTTCAAAACATACTTCTCATACAATTTTATGAAACTGCTGGCTCCTTATGTTTTCAAGACACTAAAATGTCGGTCCATACATAATGTTTCTGCTAGTGTAGCCACAGCAGTGTACAATATGACCTTTTTTTTATTGGCATATAATTATATTGTATGTTGGGAGTGCCATTTAGGTTAGTCTATACTACAGGATATCAAATGAAAATGGTGCTGTCCAAGAAAAATTGCTATCAGTATCTTTATAGTCATTGAGTTTCTGTAAATGGTAATTTCCTATTTTTCCCATGACACAGACAGACAACAACACTATAACAATGCAACAGTGAAAATAATAATAAAATAATGGTATAATTACTAGAGCTGTGATAAAAAAACACAGCAGAAATGGGATGAAAGAAATAGTAGTCAAATATTAATGAGTGACAATGAAATCTGAGTAAATCTTATATTTACTTCCAAGAAAGATATTTTTTTTCAAAACATTTATGTTATTGTTAATAAGTACTGAATTTATGTTACCGTGATTTAATTATATTAGTATCCTCATCTTTGTTATTATAGTCAAATTTTAGCTATTATATTTTCTGAATTTTTTTTCAAGTGTCTATTGTGCTTGATATATTTGAATTTTGAATAGATAGGGTGGCTGGAATTTTTAATAATCTTCAATAAGATTGTTCTAGAATGCTTGCAGCCAAAATTGAAGTCACGTTGAGTGTTTCTCCAAAAAAGAATAATTACCCCAGCCTATTTTAAATTAAAAAATAACCTTCTTCTTCACTTGAAATTTTTATTCAGTTCATAAGCATAGATTGTCCTCATTCTGTTGTGTTAGAGTATGTAAGTTTCAATGCCTGAACATCATGCAACTAGATACAATGTATAATAGCAATAATTTTGTTTCTCAAATTCACCAGGAGAATATTATTTATAATGGATGAAAAGTTTCTTTTGTAATCTTCCAATTTCTTGTGCAATAAAAAATGTCCAAAACCTTTTCAAAACTTAGGCTTATCAATTTTTTTTTATATAAATTTTCACTGGAAGGATATAGGCAGAAAATAGATTGTATGTTGACACCATAATAACTTGAAATATTGATTAAACTATTTCCATAAAGATAAACATGGGATGAAAAATAGCTGGTAAATAGTTATTATAATAAAAATGCATTTATTTGATGACAGTAATAACCCAATTACAATTTTTTTGTTGTGTGTGCTTGTATCTAAGCTTTAAAATGAAAGTTTTGTGCAGGTTTCAATTGTTTAAGCAACTGGTAGAAATATTATAGAAATGCTCATCTTATGTAACCATAAAGTTATTGCCTGTAGTAGCATTCACCTTCATCTACATTTATTTTTATACCTGATGGCTGGATTTATAATATAACTATGATTGTGAAGAGTTGAACACTTTTCCTGTTCTTTGGAATATAAAAACCACACCTAAAAAAATAGCATGTCCTTAATTGGGGATTTTTTTGTTTTTTTTGTTTTTATAGAATATTTGGGAGAGTCTAACATAGATTTTTGAATATTTACTAACAAATCTCTTCTGGCTTGGTCACATATAGGATTGGGTGGAATTTTGCTAATATAAGATAATGAATATTTAGCTTATATTCTATTTGTACTACAAGTGTTTGATTTGTTGTTCAAAGCCTGCGACTGATGGCTTTCAAGTTTAAGGTTTTAAATTAGTTAAGACAAATTACAAACTAAATGTAAACACATCAATTTCAATTTTAACTTTGCAGCAATGACTTTATCATAGGAAGATTTTGAGTTAGAAATTGGAGAAGAACTTATTTTCATTATCAATTTGTTTGTATGAATTGGACCTTTAAGATTTGCTTTGTGTTTAAGTACTGTCCAAATGTCTCTATCTGTAAAATTATAAAGTTTATTTAGACTGTAATCTAAAGATATTTTACAATAAATAGAACTATTATTTTCTTCATTTTTTAAAAAATCAATTCACCCTAAGCAAGATGATAATGCCATTAAGACACAAAGTGTGACTGGACATAAAAGACTTCAGAAGTACTGGAAATCCAAAACAGGGAAACAAGAGATAAATCTCTACTCCTCTTCAAAAGATTTTGGAGGAGAGTGAACAGGATGATAGGTTCACACATCTACTCCTATTATGAAAACAAATGATAAATTTCAGAGTATAGATGGAGATGTTATATAGAGTTGAAGTAAAATTTATAGGAAACCAGAAACCTAATCCAAAATAGGAAATAAGGGATAAATCTCTACTCATGTTCAAAAGATTAGGAAGGAATGTGAAATGGATGATAGGAGAATCTATCAACTCCTATCAAAAATAAAAAAGTAAAAGATAATGCTTAAGACAAGAATCTCATTATTATTACAAAATATTGACTGTATTTTAAAAGCGCAATAAGAAAAATAGGGGTTTAAAAATAGAATCTGCAAAATGTATGATGAAATCTAAAATAACTTTTTTGATTTTTATTTGAATTCCAGTTGAGTTTGTTTCATTCACTTATACCCTTGAGAAAGGTAGTAATCCATCCTTTCTCCCTCCAGCTATGGGTTCAATAGCAAAACAGATTGGGTTCTATAGCATTGGTTGGAAACTGGTCTACTACAGAAAGTAATAGCAATCTACTGTGGGAAAATCTTCTGCCAAGTCAAGCATGTATCACATATGGCACTTAACTATCAACTTGTATAGTATTTAATTCATTATAAAGTCAATATCAATAAAATAATTTTAGTTAATTATTGTGCTTGCTTACTTCATAATTAATATTTAAAATGAAAAATATGATAAGTAAATTCTATCAGATTAGAGGTGGGAAGTTGGATGACAGAATTGAAAAATCCTATATAACATTTTTTTGTCCTTCAATATGAATTTTTTAGACTTTTCCTTTTTGTCATTCAATCCCTAAAGATTTAAATTATCATTAAAAAGACATTGAGTGAAATGAATTTTTTTTTCAAGCAGTCTTTCTTCTTTTTTTTTCTTTTTTTTTTATTAACTCTGCACACATTTCGTGGAATGGTGTAGCTCATAACCGCACTATCCGAAGAAGTGTTACCATGGTTTCAATAGTAAATAAGTTTTTCTTGCCTAATACTGAAACAGTTTGAAATTCAGTTGTTTTTCTAACTTGATTTCAAATCCTGTCTAGAGAATCTGCCATGTTATTTAATCCATAGCTAGAGGGGTAAAAAAGATGAATTCATACTTTTTCATGAGGGCATTTATGAAAAAGTGAATGCAAAGGCCTTGTCCAAAATTTGAACTTGACTTACCAATGACCTATGACACATCAAGAAGAAATAATCAAAATCTTTAAAAATATTTTGTTGACTGTTTAAAGTACTGATACAAAGACTTATGACTGATTAGTTTCCATATATTTTGGGATCTTGTTGACATCTCTTTTTGACCATTATTCTCTTTCCACTTTATCTGTGTTTTCTAAATCATCTAGCTTTATTTTATTTGATTGCATTAGTTTTTTGTTTTGTATATATGTTTTACTGATCAACAGAAATTCAAGTTTATTTGAATAAAACTTTGAAATAGTAAACAATATCTACCACAGCTGTTAACTAATTATTGAGTACCTATTGTTTGGGAATAGCTTTCATCTATTATCACATACGTGTGTGCGTGTGTATTAGTTTTATGTAGCTTACCTCAGGTAATGCTGGATTGTATTCAATAAATACAAGTAAATATATAAACATCCAATAAATATGGTAAATATATAAACATTGACCTGAGATGAAGTAGAAAGTGTCTTGTACATCACATGAGAATATAGTGTCCATTTCAATGAGGATTCATCACACACACACACACAGCAGTAATAGACAAAGTTCTGGATTGAATAAAATGTAATGTTTAGGGTGTAAGGTAGAGCTAGCATTTCCAATAAAAGAACTATCGTACTTCTTTGGGAGTAATTTTTCCTTGGTTTTCATCCATTTCCCTGACCCATGGTTTCAAATAGCTATAACAGCAGCCACACTCCAGTAAACTGCTTCAACTGGTAGGCAAACCAGGTGAGGGTAGTCAGTGTATCTAAACCATTGATAAGTTTGGTTCTGTCAGCCCTATTGCATGTGAAAACTGATTCCTGGAAGAATGGGCAGATGAGATATTCTACAGATCCAATAGCCATGTGGAGTGCATCAGAGAATGGACATGACATGTAGAAGTCCCGGTCATCTACTGCAGCCTGGAAGTCTCTGGTTGTGACAATTCCTCATATCACTGGGTAAAAATTCCCTGGGTTTAGAGAGTGGGATTTTCCCCATTGTACATTCTTCCCACATGTATCTGTTTCGAAAATTTGTCATTATTACAATCACCTGTGTGGAGGTACTGGAGCAACATCACATTTCGATATGCCTATTGTATGGAGAACTGTTATACAAAGATGCAATCAAAACTAACCTCCACTGGTGCAAGATCAAACCAAATGAATTAGAGGGTATGTTGCTGACCAATTGCATTGGTTTGGTATTGTCCAATACCAAACCTCGGCAAATTTCAAAGAAGTCCAGTATCAAAAAAAAAAAAAAAAAATCAATATTTAATTAGAACAGTACCATTGTGTAACTTTGGCATTGGTCACAAGTAACAATTTCTAGTGTTCCTCACTGCTCTCGAATGTGCATGTCCAAACTTGGTTTGTGGAACCATCTCCTGATTCACTGACAGTCTTCAGACCTAAAGGACAACCATGAATGAATGCTACATATTAGAGATTTAGTCCCCTGTTTTCATTTGCTGGTACAGTGACAATACTACATATATATAATCCCACTTTATTCTGTAAGTAATGCTTGAATGAATTTCTGACTGCTGATAATTCCTTTCTTCTTGGTTTTCAAAGCATAACATACAGATTGAGTATTGAAACTTACTCAAACAAATTTGAGGTAAAAAAAGATATTGCAAACCTGTCTGTTTAATCATTTTCTGACATATTTAGTTTGTTAGAGCAGAAAATGACTGGAGATAATTCAGTGAGAGTTGGAGTAGCAATAAAGTCAGTGGGCAATGATAAGAAAAGCTGAAATCTTGTTAATGTATACCAGGTCCAAAAACAGTTAAAAGGCAACCATTTTTTCTCATACTGCTAGAAAGTTCTGTTGAGTTGTGATAATGCCTAGTGCCAAGATTGTTGTTTTTTCAGTGGTTTACTGATAAGATATTTTAGTAAGCATATTTTTTTCATAAAGTTCTCAATATCTATATCCATATAGAGATAGTGTTAATGAGATTAATGTAGAGATTGAAAAATAAGCCCTGATGAGTGATGACATCATAATGGTTCCTTCATAAAACTTCAAAGTCAGCATGACTCTGCTCAGTTAAGTGACAAACTTCTCCACATAATATATATATATATATAAAGTGAAACATGTTAGATTAAAGACACTTTTTTCCTACTTGTTCTTTATTTATTCTATTCCTCTTGTCGGATTTCAATCCATATATTCAACTCTTTTACACACACACACACACACACACACATATATGTGTGTGTGATGTTTTAACATTTAAAAGTTATGTCATAATGCTTTCAGTATAGAACAAATTTTTGTTTAGCTGACATCAGTAATTTTCATATTTTTATGTGAGTCAATTAAGTGCTATACCTGATGATACCTTGGGTAATCATTTCTCAAAAGAGACATAACTGACTGGGCAGATTTTTTTCCCCCAGTAGGTTGCTGTTACTTTCTGCGGTAGACTGGTTGTCAACCAAGGCTATAGAACCCAATAGTCCTGCTATTTAACTGATAGGTGAAAGGAGAAGTGACAGATTAATACCTTTCTCAATAGTATTTGTGCGTACGTGAATACAACAAATTCAACTGGAATTTGAACTCGGCTCACTGATTTCTCATTCCGAGCCAATATCTGCTGCACAACACATATTTTTATGTAATGTATTTAAAATAGATTATAACATCTTTCTGTGTCTTCTATCTGCATAACTTATATTGTTAAGATTGCACCCATCGATAATAAATCCTGGTAGGATTTCCAGTTCCCTTTCAATAGTGTTGCTGTATTAGAATTTTTATGGTTTCATCTCAATTTTTTGTTTAAAAACAAAGAATCTACTCCTTTCTGTATTTATTATCAAAGTAATTCTTATCAATTATTACAAGGTTTTTTAATGTATAGCTAAAATATTGTGTATAAGTGTATCATAACTCCCTTTGTAATGAGTTGGGCATGTGATAACACTTGAATCTTCATTACTTAACATTTTATTTTATTCACTCTAATATTTTGTCAGTTACTTTTGACCAGTGTAGGTGTGAAGCAGTACCCAAGCCACTGGTCTGATATGTGGACCCTACATTCTCCTGTGATGCTGAGAGAAACTGCTCAATCATCTCTGGGGAACTTATTCAAGATTCTCGTTCTTATAATTGCAATATAACACACAGGTGCGAGGTCACATGCTTCTGCATTCAGTGGCTGAGATGAATCCAAAATCAAACCTGCTCCTGTTTTCCTTTGACTGTCTGATGTGAAATGTGAGTGCAATGTCTATTCTGTTATTATGCCACACCTCTCTCTCACTCTCTCCTGGTCTTAAGAGGTAAATGACCTTTGACATTGCTAGCATCTGTAAATTGATATCAAGATGAAAAATTTTTTTTTTTTTTGCTCATCAACCTCTCTTATCCTGTTGGCTATTATTTTCTTTTATTTCTGAATTGGTTTATTTCTATGTTCAATTTAGGCTACAATAGAAATACCTTGATAATATTATAAAGTGATCTTTTTATTTTCTATTTGTTGATACTTCAAAAGTTTTATTAGATTAACAGCAGAAAAAACAAAATTCCAATAGTATCTGATGTTTCGTCAGTTGTAATAGTTGTGTTGATATCAGTACAGGAACCTATACAGTATGGACATAGGAATCAACACTGCATGGTGATTGTCATTTTAATGCCTTAATGCAGCTGTAATAAAATGTGTGTGCTAGCTTCATAATAATATGATTTGGGCCAATAAAGAACATGGGGCTTGAATCTTCTGTATTTAACATTACAATTTATTCAATCATTTATTCATTAGTCATTTGCTCTTCATCAGTTTGAGTGTGTGGTCTTGTAGAGCTCCTGGCTGAACATTGCCCTTACATTTTCCATTGCAATGTCTGTTGAGAGACTGCATAATGTATCTCTGGAGGGGTTGTTTATCCAACAGTTTTTTTTTCATATGCATGCTTATCAAGTGCAGGTTTGACCACATTTGCTCTGCAGGTTTAAAATTGACAATAGATGAAGCACTATGAAAATGAATTTACTTAAGTCTTTCAGTATATCGCCACTGTTTTATACTGTATATATCATTTATGTCTATAATATTCTTCTTCTTTTATGTGCCTTTTATGGTCCTCCACATCTTAATAAGTTGTCTTTCTGTTATTTCTCCCAAACTCTGTTTTGTTCATCTCATTATTGCTCACATGTTCATTCCATGGTATCCTCAGCCTCCTTCTGTAGAAATACATTTCTTTTGCTTCTCATCTTTTCTTCATTTTTGAGGTTATTGTCCAGCATTTGCTACTATACAAGAGGACAGATATCAGTACTGTTTCCTTTGTTTTCAACAAAATTTTCCAATCTCTTAATACGCTGCTTAGCTTTTGGAATGCACTTTTAGACATCTCAATGTTGCAAACTATTACATAATAATAATAATCTTTATTCTAACTGATAACATTAATGTCTACAAATGATTGAAATATAAAAACATAAAAATACTATGAACTGTGGACTATTTCACCACATATTTGATTCAGGTGTATGTCAATTTATATCTTAACTAGAAAAACCTAACATTAAATTAATAGACCTTGTTGATCTATCTTGATAAACTTTTTTGGACGAATGCTGGTGTGTGTGTATTTTTTTTTTTTTATGTGTTTGTCTGTACGTGTATACATATTAGCTTTCTAGCTGTTGACTTGTTTTCCTGTTATGATTACTCTGAAATATTTGAAAAATTTTGTGTCTTTATTTTGAAAATACAAAATATCTTGCTTAACAGGTTATCTTATGCTATTAGTAAAATGACCTTTTCCCGTTTAAGATTATTAACTTGAATTTTACATAGTCACATCAAAAAAAAATGTATCATGTTTTTTTTAACCCGACAAATATGTTTTAACATATCTCCTTCATTGTTTATTCAACTAAACTAGTGAAAACTTTTTGAAATGCTAAATCAACTCATGATGAGGAAAAATGTAATAGTCATCTATTAAAAATGTAATAGTCATCTATTAAAATGCTAGTTTACCTATGCTTTCAGTCAAAATTCTGTTTTTATAAACATTTAAACAGGCATATTGAAGTAATCTAGTTGGTTTCCTGTACTGGTAACATAAAAGTTACAGACAAAAAATATGCACATTCACTTATATTTTAGGATGATATGAAGATTGTCCTTATTGTACAAGGGACTGAAGAACGTTAATTACTGATAGAATAGAGAAGTGAAAAGTTAACCTCTAAGAAAGAAACCTGCCTTATGTTACCAGAGATATCAGTGTAATTGTTTTCTGAAGTAGAACTTGTCTGAAGGAAACTTGAAGTTATGTTCCAAAAGCTGTTAATGTCTCATGGGCATCACCATTTTGGCTTTGATCAGATGCTCTGCAGTACAAACTAAGCTTAACTGCATCTATAACAATGAATAAAAACAAATCACAAGTTAGATTGTTTTGTACACAACTATATGTTGGCACTGGTTTGAAAATAGCACTATGTGTTAGTTTATTAAAAAGATGTAGTGGACTAATATATCATAGTAGCTTGAAAGCATATATATATATATATATATATATATATATATATAGACATCAGACAATGTTTTTTTTATAGATGTCTAAGTATGTCCACGTTAGTGTAAATGTTAAAACATTACACTATTTACAACGTTCAGGCTATTGTCCTCATCTTTATTACTATATTTACAACATTTCACCTGTTGTACTCTCTAGCCTTCTTCAGGTGCTAGGAATTTCGAACCAAACCCTTTATTTTAGTTCAAAATTCCTAGCACCTGAAGAAGGCCAGAGCCTACAACAGCCGAAACGTCATAATAATGGCAATAAAGATGAGGACAATAGTCCAGACAATGTAAATAGTGTAAATACTACCTCATTTCAGAAGTATAGACAAATAATGTTAAAACACATTCTTCTTCTATGTGCCATGTCTCTTCAGGACATGGACGATCATTACTCTCCACAAACTCCTGTCTCTTGTGGTCCTTAGCATCCCTTTGCTAAGCCCCCCCCCCATCTTCTAACAACACCAGTTTGTCAGGCAGGTGACATGCTGCCTTTTATCTCTCTTGCCCTTAATATACTCTGTGTGTAAATCAAGTTTTACAATCCTTTCTTTATTATATGTACAAGAAATTTTAGCTTTCTCTTTCTGATTCTTCTTGCTATTATTTTTGTTAAGACATCCTTGTTGCGTACTTGCTCCATCCATGGAATTCTCAGTATCTTTCTGTAGAACCATATATTCCTTTTACATCAAGTTTTCTCTTCATTTTTAGTTAGATAGTTTACCTCTATACAAGAGGATTGAAATTACACAGTAAATCAACATTTTTTTCCTTTATTTCTACTAAAATTTTCTTGTGTCTTAGTACTTTTAGTTTTTGGAATATACTTTTTGATTTTGGTGTTGCATTTTTTATCCTCTATTAAAAAAACAAACACTTTCCAGATATTTAAATTTCTGTACTTGACATCTCCAATTTGCATATTGGCCTTTTCTCTGAGTGACAACCATACTTCTGTCTTCTTACAGTTAATGGCTAATCTTTTATTCCTCACTTTCTTTTACTATGCTTAGGGGCTATTAACATAGTGTAATCTGTATTGTTAAGATTGCACCCCAGCCTCCCCCTCCCGCTTCCAGGTAATAAGTCCTAGTAGGGTCTTCCGCTCTCTTTAGGTAGCTTTGCTATAGAGGTTGAACAGATTTGGAGAGAAGACGCATCTTCATCTCATGACTCTTTTGTATTTTTGTGTATCTACTCAATTCGTTTTCTATCTATATGCAAACAGTTTGTTCCCAGCATAAATTCTTGATTATTCTAGCATTCTTTCTGAATAGATCTAGTTTCCCTAAGAGTTTAAATAAATCCTTGTGCCCTACCTTGTCAAATGTTTTTGTGTAATTTCTAAAACATAAGTGTACATCCTTCTACATTTGTATTGCTCTCTCTAATATCCTAAGTACCGCACTTCTTGTTCTAGTGTCCTTGACAAAAGCTGCACTGTTCTTGTCCTATTTCCAGTATAATTCTGCTTTGCACTTTATTCATCAGGATTCTGATCATTAGCTTGGTTATGTGACTCATTAAGCTGATTTTCTGATAGAGCTTGCATTTAAAAAGGACCTCTCTGAGAGAAACATATGCTTGTGACATCTTCAAATATCAACACTATGCCAATTATAACCAGCAGAAATTCCTGTGACAATCTGATAATTAATTAAAATTATGGATTTTATCATTTTTATGAGGTTTCTTTAGGATTAATCCATTAATGAACTCTTGAAAGCCTAGAGCATCCCTATATAAGTTTTACCAGTGAATTCTATTGAAAGGTAACTCCTTAATAGTTAATCTTTTAAGTGCCATATGTGATACACACTTGGGCAATCATATCTCTTTTGAGACATGACTGACTAGGTAGAAGATTTTTCCAAAATATGTTGCCATTACTTTTTGCAGTAGACTGGTTGCCAACCAAGGCTATAGAATCCAATCTGTCCTGTTATCCAACCTGTAACTGAAAGAAGAAGAGATGGATTCATACCTTTCCCAAGGATGTTTGCTTATAAGTAAATGTAATGAATTCAACTGGAATTCAAACTCGGCTCTCCAACTTCTCATTGCAAACGGATATCCATTCCACCACAAAAGGCTGATAAAATAGACTTTGACATCTGAAGTATTGTTATTTTTTTATTTTTTTGCAAATATTTCATTTGACCTAAAATGCAAATTTCATTTTATTATAATTCTCTACAATAGGTTGACAAATCAGAATTTAAGAAACCTTTTTTTTTTCACCCTAAACTCAATCAGGAACTTCTGTTGAGCCCATGTCCTAATTTTCAGTTATTGTTTTTACAAAGTTTGTTGACACTAAATTTTATTGTTTAGAATGTTGGTTGATAAAACTTTAATCTCAAACCTTTTTTCACATCTGATTTTGTCTGGGTATAAATAATTCATTGGGTTAAATATGCAACTTTCCTTACAGGTTAGGATTTTAAACTAGTTCTTGCAGAAGGCCTATATAAAATCAAGAATTTTAATTGAACTATACTTTACTTAGAAAACATCACCATCATGAACTCTTGGATCATATCTTAAATATCTTTGAGGATTTCTCAAAAGAGTTGACGTGGATTCATATTTTTTAAAAATATAAATTATTTTTATTGAATTGTTATTCCAGCAATAAACACAGATGTAGCACTGAACTATGCCTTTGTGAGGACTTAGAATAAATCTGAAGCTAACATTTATGGTTCCCTGGTGACCATTGATTTACAAATTTACAAATGTAAATAATGTTTTAAGTTTTGATTTCTGGTGACTAGAAAATGTCTTGGGAAAAGGTCAACTTTTGTTTCTGGCTAGGAAATTTTCACTTAGGTGTTTATTTAATATTGTCAATCAAAAAGATTCCCTTTAGCTAACCTTGGCCTAGTTTAGCATTTTACTTACATTATACCTACCTTTTTTAAAAATTGGAATTTTCAAAAACTATTATGCTAGAAATAAGCTCCTGTGTCCTATTTGAAACCAGACAATTTGGGGACTATATCTTTAGCCACTCTTGGGTTATGTAATGATACACAGAGAGTAAAATGGTTTATTGATGTGGTTTAATAAACACATGTGCTGCTTCCATTACTTTATTCACTTTCCAGTATGTTTGTTTTTTACTTCAGTCTTGAGTGGCCAATGTACTCTATTTTCTTTCTTGCATTCTACTTTCATTCACACGCCTATACACATACATATATGCAAACAAATTTTGTTAAATTTGACTTGACAAAGTCTGTTGGATTTTCAATGTACTTTTCTTTTCTAGTTTTTGATCAAATTGTTATATCAAATCAAATAAAAAATGTTGAGGTTTTGGTGGACTTTTGACTGTTTCAGTCATTATCAAGAACTCTGTTATCAGTATGGTAGATTTTCTTGACAACATTTAGTGCTTAATAATGACTGAGGCAGTTGGAAGTATTTGAACAAAAACAAAACAAAAAAAAACGAACTTTAGACAGTTTATCCAGTTTTGATTTATATGGATAACTGTTTAGAAAAATATAATGAAAAATTAAACAGTTGAATTTGACAAATTCATTTTTAAAATATGAAAGAATGAATTCTTGCTGCCTGATTAGTTAATTCTGATTTATTTGTTGTATGTTGTATTTTAATGATCTTCAGGTTTAAATTTAGGTTGGAAGAGGTTCACTGCTTTTCCTTTTATAATAACAAATGGATGACAACAGAATACTTGAGGATGAACAAAAAACATGTAAATTTAACCTGTGTGCTAACAATAACAATGATAAGGATACTTGTCTAAATAATTTAAGCACATTATCTCAGGATAGTCTTTTTTTATGACCTTAAAAGTCACAAAACAACCAAACTGTATAAATTAACTTTTAATAATGTATACTTACAATATGGAACTAAACAAAAAAAAATGAAAAAAAAATTTTTACTTAAAATATTGTCTGATATCATTCAAATAAAATCCAATTGAAACTTTGGCAAAAACCTTTAAAAAATATGGCCTAAAGCCATATGTTTACATACTGTGCTTAGCCCAAATCAGCCACCTACTGGCAAAGCAAGTATAAATTAATTATAGTTTGAGAGACATACAGTAAGAAAACCATTAAAATTTACTTTTTCAAATTCATTTTTATGTTTTGAATATGTTAGTAGAAGGCCCCTTAAACCCTATCACTCCCAGTGGCGCATAGGTCATCAATGAGGTGGGTAGTTGATGTTTCTGTAATTTGTCTTTTTTACAGGTAGGGGTGTTGACTCTATGCAAATCCTTTTATCCTTAAAGTAGACTGGTTGCAAATCAGAACTATATAACCCAATCTGTCTTGCTATTTAACCCATAGCTGGAGAGAGAAGAGATGGGTTAATACCTTTTCCAAGAGTATTTGCATGCAAGTAAATGCAACGAATTCAACTTGAATTCAAACTCAGCTTTCCAATTTCTCATTCCAAGCTGATATCCACTGCATCACAACACGTATTCATTAGTAGAAGTAGTAACTGCAAAAAAGTCTTCTTTGAATTTTATTGTGTGCCTTTACATCTGCTTCCTGCTTTCCTGCCTGTTGGAAGTCCTCCTCTGTAGTTCCTATATTTAAGAATACTGGCAAACCCTCAGACCCCGCTAATTACCGCCCTATCAGTCTCCTTCCAATCTTCAGCAAAGTTTTCAAAGCCATTATCAATGCCGAGGTGATTCAGCATCTCACGGCCCACAGGCTTCTCTTGGACAAACAGTATGGTTTTCGCTTCACCAGGTCTACTGCTGATATGCTAACGACCATTACCGAGTACATATACCAGGCTCTTGACAGGATTGGCAAAGTCCAAACCATTGCCTTGGATATCTCCAAAGTGTTCGACAGACATGCTGGCATGCTGGCCTTTTATGCAAACTGTGGAGCTACGGTATAACTGGACATTTGTTTGACCTCATCCAGTCATTCCTCTCTAACTGCACATTGAAGGTGGTATTAAATGGACATACCTCCCAAAACTACCATACGAACACGGGCGTCCCTCAAGGCTCTATCCTAGGTCCCACGCTCTTTCTGATCTACATTAATGATCACCCAGATCCCAGTAAGGCATGTACGCCGATGACACCACAATTTATTCTCGCCTTGATGAAAAATCCGGTGTGGGCGACAAAATGAACCTCGCTGCCGAGCTTGAAAAGGACCTCCAATCCGTAGTGGACTGGAGTAGGAAATGTCTCGTAAATTTCAATGCTTCTAAAATGAAGCTGCTATCTAACCACCATAGACAACCGCATCTACCTTCCATTAGCATGGAACAGGCTTGCCTCCTAGAGAGTAAAACATTACGCCTCCTTAGCCTTACACTCTCGGTGGACCTCAAATGGAATGACTATATCGAATCCATTGCCAAATCCACCACCATGAAAGTCGGTTCTCTGTGCAGTGTCTGGGAGTTTTTCCCGTCTGAATCTATCCTGCACATATATAAATCTATCATCCGCCCGTGTATTGAATACTGCTGCCACATCTGGTTGGGTGCCCCTGCTACTCTCCCCGGGCTTCTTGACAAAATACAACGGAGAATCTGTAACGTGATCGATATTGACTTGGCAGATCGGCTGCAACCGCTCTCCCACCAGCGTAACATGGCTTCCCTGTGCCTCTTCTATAAATACTTTCACGGCTTCTGCTCCGATGAACTCAGATCATTGGTGCTGCCTAGGTACAAATTTACATTGGCAACTAGGTCCCACCCTTTTAGAGTAAAACTGATAAGATGTAACCGTAATTTCTACTCCAACAGCTTCTTTTCTCTTGCTTCTCGCCTGTGGAATTTCCCTTCCACATGTCTGCTTTCCTGACAGCTACAATCTCCAGGAGTTTAAATGTAAGGTCAATAGACACCTCCTATCATACTAACTTGCATCTATTCTTCCAACACTCTCACCATCTACCCAACCCTCATTCTCGGTATCCTTACCTGTCTCTCACCCTCCTTCTGACATTTCCTATGTCTAACCATCCTTTCTCACCACTTTCCCCTCTATGTAACCCCCTGCGCAATAGTGGCAGTGAAATGCCTTGCTCGGGGTGAAATGATTAAAAAAAAACAAACATATATTTGGTAATTTATTTGTTAATTTATATATTTTTATTAAAAGATAAATTATTTACAATTTGAAAAATGTTTTCCCCATTTATGAATTTACATAAACCTTAATTTATTTGAACTACTATTTTCATCTTGGTTGTTAAGATGTTTTAGTTGTTATACCCATTAGCCTTCTTCAGGTGTCAGTCGTATTTGGTAATTTTTTGGTACTTTCAAACTGATTCTTTTATTTAATCCATAAAATTAGATTATTTTATTATTTATTATTAGATTATTATAAACTTATTTATGCTAAGGGATTAACTTTTATCAGTTAATTCTTCTTCATGTCATATGACACATTGTAATCGTCTCATGGTTATGATACGTGTAGTCAAGTGGGCTGGAAATGATTTTATCTGGGCTGAGAATGGTAGCAATTTCGCAAAAACAAGAGCTTCAAATTAACTCCCTGCTGTTCAAATGTAGTGTAGTCAGTTTCTTCAAAATGTCCAAAATCTGTTTCCTTCTACTGACAGATTAGCGATATGAATTTGTGTCAAATAATGCAACAACCATATGTGTCCTGTTTGCTACTGTAATCATCACAATTCTGTTGTCTCTTTTATAGATTGAGTGACAGGTCAAATTTATGTACATGGAAAGAGTCTTGCAAAAGTATTTGACCCTGAGATTTATCTTTTTTTTAAATATATGACTTGTAAAACCGCCATTTTCTTTTTGGGAATATTTTACACATGAGATACATCCGAATCTGCTTTCATCCAGTAGGTAAGCTCCTTTTCCTAGTGTTACATGTAGCAAAATGGAAATTAATTATATCAATAAAAACTTTCAAGATTCAGTTCTTCTCAGACGAAAGGTAGGGAATTCAGGTTATGGGCTTATATAGTCAGATTTCATTCTAGATGGCCAATCACAAGCTGCCAATTGAGATATAGGCAAGAGAGTGAGAATCAATGGCAGTGATGAACAGAGTTAATTACAGTTATGAAGTGGTCAGTCAAAGTTCACTCTGGCCAAAATGAAGATCTGTCTGTTGTGAGAGAATAGAGAATTAGCAACAAAAATGTCCCAACTGTCACTAAATTATTCCTAAGCAACGACAGATGAATCAATGAATAAAGAACCCAGTATAATGAAAACCAAATTCAGATTTTCTTTTCACACTGCGATCACCTTTCAGTTTCTGTTTCTTTGTTGAGGGGATGTGCAGGTGGTGTAATGATAGTGGCTCAGAAAAAGAACTGAGTTCCAGTTGGGTTTGTTACATTCATTCATTCACTTACAGAAAAAATATCCTTGGGAAAAGTATGAATCCATTTCCTTTCCCATCAATAGATTAAATTGTAGGACTTGTATCTAGAAAAAATGATTCTTATTCTCAAAAAATTATTAATGCAATATTTGATCACAAAAAGAAGAATTATTCTTACAATCAAAAATATGCTCCCAAAATAACCTGCAAAGGATTGAGAAGCTGTAAAAAAACAAAACAAAAAAAAAAAACCAATCTTTTGTTGACTGTACTTTTCCAGTTCTTGTTCACACAGATGCAAATGAGAATTAAGTCATGATATAGGGCAAAAGCTGATGACCTGTTGACGAAGAACTGTCTGAGGGGCCTGGATGTATGTTCATAGCCGTTTTTTCCTCCCCTTACTAAACCAGAGTATATGACATTCACAGTATGACTGATGGATAATCTCATGATCTAGTTGAGTTTAATGATGACTTAATTCACTCCATGGGAGTAGATTGTTTTTATTTCACTGTCCATACTCAAGGGATCTATATTATTAGTTAATTTTTATTCTATCTTATGCAGATTTTGGTTTTTACCACTTAACCAGAATATGCAAATTTCACTGCCTGATCCAGGGATTGAATATATGACCATCAGTGGTATCACAAGGATGGATTTACTAGGAAGAATGAACTGATACAAAATACCTCCTCATATGGACACTCAATCTCCATGGATTGAATAATATTTTTGATTTTAAAATTCCTAGATGATTACTGAATATGAGACACTTGAAAAAACTGAGAAATATAATGGCTGAAACATGTTCACTTTTCCAAAGTTTTTCTTCATCAGCTTCATTCTTAATTTTGTCCTATCTTAATGCTCAACCTTGTGTGTGGTTTTAAATTTTTTCTTGTTCAAAAGAAATTTTAGCTGTGGGAAAACCAGAAATTAGAAGTCAAATCTGAACTCTTGGCTAAGCTGACTGTCATGGGGGATGTGATATTTTGCTAAACTGTATGAAACTTGAAAAATTGGCAGTTGAAATATTAAAAATGAACAGTCTGGAATCTCTTAATTTTTAAATTCTCTCACTGCCAATGACCATTTCTCTTTGTAGCCTGCATATTTTCAACAATCTTTGGTATTTGCTGTTTGAAGGCCTTCCATAATGTGAATTTTTTTCAATAGTTTCTTTGCCAGATTTGAAGGGTTGATGTCAAAAATTTTCTCTAACCTCAACTAAGAAGTAATCTTTGAAAGTTTTAACTATTTGAATAGTTTCTGAAGATTAGCAACTAGGTCTCTCCCTTTTACCATCAATATAGTCAAATATAACTGCCACTTCTACTCCATCAGTTTCGTTTCTCACACTTCTCGCCTGTGAAATTCCCTTTTGTATACTTGCTTCCCAAATAACTACAATCTCCAAAAAGTTTAAGTGCAGCGTCAATTGCAATATTCTATTTCCTTGATTCCCATCTTTCTCATATCCTTTTTTTGACATCCCCTGTACATTTTCTTTTCTTTCACTGTAACTCCCTGTGCACCAATGGCAATAATGCATTGCTTGGGGTGAAGCAATTATTAAAAAAAAAAAGTGTCACAATTTACTGAAATAAATTTTAGGATAGAGTTGTTAAATTCACTAATTCTTTTATTTACCTGAATATCAAAACTATTTAGTTTGTTAGTGTACAAAATAAGTAAAGCTAAGATGGGAGGGTAGTGGAGTGAGCAAGTAGTAATAAAAGTTTAATCTTTTTTCAGTTGATACTAAAATAAATATGTTTTTTTTTATGCTTAACACTCAGTATTTTTTGTAACTCTATATGCTATCATTAGAGTAAAATGAAAGTTTTAGTGCAAATGACTTCTATACATGACATCTATTCTGAAATGAATTTTCAAATTGAGCATTTCATTGTTATTAAATTAGGTACCTCCACAAAAATACTTAAGGACTAAAATGAATTTTTAAAAATGAAATATGTTTCTTGAAGCATTTTTTTTTGTTTTAATTTCAAGGCAATAGAATAAATTTAATATTTCCAATAAATAAAATACTTTGCTGTATTTCAAAAACCATTTTAAATTTACTGGAAAGAAGAATTTTTTTGTCTTTTGTTTCTTCAGGTCATCTGTTGATATTGTGACAGTAATTGCAGAAAGAGTCTATCATGCTCTATATAAAAATGGTGACAGTTGGGCTGTAGCATTGGACATTTTGAAAATGGTTTGGCATACAGGTCTTTTTCACAAGCTGAAAAGTTATGGTGTCTCTGGACATATTTTTCAGCTGATCCAGTCTTTCCTATCAAATCATGAAATGAAAGTTATCCTGAATGGCCACTCATCTATATTCTTTCTTACTTTAACACTTTCTCCTATCCTGGTCACTGGACCATATATTTAGCACTTCTACTTCATGGGCATATTCTGGTCAATGTGCATCCTGGCTCTTCGGGTTGAGGTGTCTATTCAATCTTAACCAAACTCAAGGGGTTGGCTGTAGGCCTCTGAGCATCTGTAGGTTAGTCAACCAGCCCATTGGTTTAAATCTGCTTTCTGCCCATATTGGGATTATGAGATCCAGAAAGCAGAAGTGTTGTTCATTCACAGTCGACTGAAAATGTAGATATGCCCGGGGAACCTGTGTTAAACATTTAGAATACAACAAAAATAAATAAAAAAAAAAGAAAAAAAAAGAATGTCTGTAGAAAGCCGAACAAACAATTGCTCAATGGTTGCACTGACAATGTCTTTTATATATAAGAAAAGAGTAGAAAAAGAAAGTAAAAGTTTTTTAGCATAACAACTCACACACTGGAGAGAGAGAGAGACATAGGTTGACTTCTTGTTAAATTGTCTCAGAACATATATAACTCTTTTCAAAAATGTTCTCCAGACTCTTTTGACGGAGACAATTCTTCTCAAATAAAATGCTGGGACCACAGTGCCTTTCAAATGTGTTGGATGAATGATGTAATTCCGATTGTTGTCGTGCTGGTGAGGAACATTAAGTTTCATATACTCAGCGGTTTTTCAATGCGACTGCTGCAACGATAATATTTCTTGTTTTTTACTTCAGCGGTGGGTTACCGATCTCACATAACCACATGCTTCAATGGTTGTCGTCGCTCACTCTTTTCATCAACTCTTCAACTCATAATATCCTTGTCAGGAACCCTCAATCCTACTAATCATTTCATAATCTTTTTCTTGCTCTTTTTTGTTCTTCCGTCATCACCACCAGCAACAACAAATACAAAGCCTCCGTCTAAAACAATAGGACCAAATGCAAGTAAAATATATTTTACTCTGCTTTTTCATTCAAAGACATCTTTAGTTAGGAGTTTGTTTGGTTCAAATTGTCAGCAACCTTACTTCAGGTGTGGGGTGACCTGTTCTTACTCAACCATACGCTCACGCGGTTCTGGTCTCTCTTGTCAGCACCCTCTCTCATCGAGGAGACCCGATCTCACACACAACCGTACGCTTCCACGGTCATGATCTGACTTCTCTCTCCTTCAGCATTCAACACACTTATATAGGGTTTTAAGCCAGGCCATTCACATGCTTATAAGTGTCTGGCTTAGTCAGTGCTATTTCGATTTATACTTGCTAAAAATTAATTTGTTCATTTCTGTTGTCTTCTGATGACCTAAATTAAATGGAACCCAACTTATGCTTAGTCTGCCACCAGTAAACAAAATACATTTTGATATTCCAATTTACTCCAATTTTTTTTAAGAAAATTATTTTGTTCATTTCCATTGTCTTTTGATGACCCAAATTTAATGGCACATAACTTATGCCTAGATCAGATTTCACCACCAGTAAATAAATGTGCTGGTTTTATTCTGCTGTTTCAATTTACTCCAAATTTAATTTAATCAATATTGCCATGTTTTCTGGAAGCCGAAATTCTGTTTAAAAAATTTTTAATAAAAATTGAAAAGAAAGAAACTAATGACATGACATTTTGACCATTGTATGTTTTGGTCTTCAGGTGCCAGGAATTTTGAACCTTTTTAAATTTGTGTATGTGTTGACTCTCTCTCTGTCATATACTAATGTGGGTCCTTCCCAGGGTTCTAACCTTGATCCATCCTTATTTTCATTAACGACCTTTCTGATTACATTAGCCCTCAAATTTGCATCTACGCTGATGTCACAACCATTTACTCTTGTTTCATTAGTAAGGCTGATCCCTCTGACAAAATCAAAATGGCAGCTGATGTCCAAAATGACCTCGAAACTGTCATTACCTGAAGCAAAATGTGGCTTGTCAATTTAAAGCCAAACTAAACTTCTCTCCATTAATCATCTGAGAGACCTCTCTCTGCCTTCCATCAGCTTAGCTAGTGCTAACCTCCAGGAAAGTGACTTGTTTTGCCTTCTCATGTTCTCAGCTGACATGAAGTTGAAGGGCTATATTAAATCTATTGCTAGGTTGACTGATAAAAAAGTTCATTGTGTTGTGAGAGACAATTTTTCTCTCTGGAATTGATTTTACATATCTATCATCCATGCCTAGAATATTACTGCCACATATTGTCCAGCACCCCTGCTATTTACTTTGGGCTTCTTGATAAGATCCAAAGAAGAATCAGCAATATTATTGGTTCTTATCTAGCAGCTTGGCTTCAATCATTTACCCACCACCATAAAATTGCTTTTCTGTCATTTTTTATAAATACTTTCATTAATTGCTTGAATGAGCTTTACATTACGGTACCTATACTTTAGGAATTTAAGCACAGTATCAGACTGGTATCGAAATCTCATCGATTTACAGTTGAGCTGGCTAGTGTATAGCTGTAAATACTATGCTAACAGTTTCTTTTCTCACACCTCTCGCTTGTGGAGCTCTTTCCTGGCCTCACCCATTCCAGCCAACTTTAATCTACAAAAATTTAAATGCAATGTTAATCACCGTCTGCTGTCCTCCTGATTACTTTTTTTCTTTATGCTCATTATTAATGTTCCTATTCTTAATTCTTCCACACCCAATAACCCCTTGCATCTTAGTGCCTTGACTGGGGTTATATGGATTTAAAAATAAAAAAAGTCTGTTTTATTGAATTTTAGAAATTTGGATTTTACATTAATTATAGTCACCACTCCTGTTTTCTGATATTGTTGTGTATGGCCAATCATACTTACAAAAAATGACATGCTTATACACTAATAAAAAAACATTCACAATTCTTTTATAAATATGGTGTTTGATGATTTCTATTCATGATTAGTAAATATAGTTTTCACTTAATGATATCATTTGAAAGGCTGAATTTTTAAAGAATTAAAACTTAATATATTTTTCTAATTAAAATTTTAAAAAATGTAAACAATTCCTGTGAAAGTTCATTATTCATTGAAAAATGTTTTTTCTAAAAACAATAGTTTCCTTGATATATCTTATTTATAAAAGCAATTAAAAACTTTCTAATTAAATAATGTCATAGTTTTATTTCATCTTTTATTTTACAATTCATAGCAGATTTTCAGTAAATCTTTTAACTAATATAAATATGAAGATTCTGAAATTTTAATTTCTTCAAATTTCATAAGAATTAATAAATGGGAGGGTAACATACATATATATATATATATACACACACACCAACATTTTTTAAAACAATCTATCAATAAGTCCTGAAAATTTCCTTAAATCCAACAATTATTTTATTTTTACAAGAATTTTCAAAACAATGTTTTTTTTTCATCATTCTATGCTCTTTTTTATCAAAAAAATTTGGAGTTACCTTTATTAGATTAAATCATTTTTAGTTATTTATGCATATGAATTTCATTTTCTTATGGTTTTATTATAGTAATATAAATCCTAAGAAATATCAGACATCCTCCCTGTGTCCATGCCCTGATGGTTGTATTAATGGGACTCTACAGCACCCCTTTGCAAGTTTCACATTAATGTATGCAGATCTGATATTGTATAAAGTGAATGTTAAGTAGGACACTATTAAAAGGAGCTCAGCAGTATTGAATACCATATTTTATGAACCACAGTTTAGGGCTTTAACCACAAGCTGAATCAACAGTATGCCAAATGTCATGGTTACATTAGTTTGTTCTTGAACAAATGAAATAAAGCTCTTTGAGATTTCTATATGTTGTACAGAAAGTAATGCTATATACAGCAGAATTATTTTCAATCCCTAATTATTTAATTACATTAATTATATGTTATTTAGGTGATAATTAGCAGTGACAAATAATAATGTCTGTATGCTTCAGTTAGAATAGTGATCCTTTGTTAAAAGGAATAATTTAAATATTTTCTTTTTGAATCACAAGTGAATAGTTTTCTTTGCCTTGTCAACTTTTGTTTCTTTACAACTTGGTAGTTTCTGCTTTGTACTTGTATATATTGACCAAAACATACAATAAATGTTTAGTGTTAAGTTTAAATCCAACTCTTTTATAACCAACCTGATTTAGGATTTTAAAAAAGATGTGATTAAGGGTCTGTTTTTTTTTAAAAGCTTTGATTTATCACAATATCCTTTTTTTTTATATGTCATGTCCCTTCAGGATGTAAGTGATCATGGACCTCCACATCTACCTATCCCTTGTAGCTCTTAACACCTTTTCTCTTGATATTTCTCCTAAACCCTACTCTATCATCCACTTGCTCAAGCCTTTCAAGTAAATCACACATTGCTTTTCTCTGTTTCTCTTTCCCTCTGTTTTGTGAGTATCAGATTCTCCAAGCCCTCCTTTTTTCATTATGTGACCCAGAAACTTCAGCTGTCTCTCCCCAATGTTAAGTATAAGTTTCCTTTTTGTTTTGATCTTCTCCAAAATCTTGTCATTGCTCACATGTGTCTATGGTGTCCTCATCAGCCTTCTGTAGAATCATATTTCGGTTGCTTCAAGTCTTTTCTTTATCTTTGATGAGATTGTCCAGCATTTGCTGCCATGTAGAAGAACAAGCATCACATAAATCCAGTGCTCTTTTCTTTGTTTCCAACAAAATTTCCTAGTCTCTTAATACTCTGCTTAGCTTTTACAATGTGTCCTTTGGCCATGCCAATACGCCTTCGGATCTCAGTGTCGCACTTTCTGTCCTCTGTTAGAACACTTCCCATGTGTTTAAATTTCTGTACATGATTGATTTTAGTATCCTCAACCTGTAATTGGTATTTTGGGCTCCACTTTTTGCTGATGACCATAAATTTAATGGAGATTGCAGATTTAATTCAATCTTAACATTTATCTTCTAAACTTTCTAGAAAAGTTCTGTCAACCTTTCTGAAAACCTTATTTGCTGTACTGTTTTTGCAATAACTAGATTCTGACTTACATATGAACTACTTACTTGTTAAAGGGCTGCATGTTTTGTGGGTAGATATTACTGGACTAATGTAGATATATATTCAAACTGAACTAATATGTCTATCTTTTTTGTGCTATTTTATTCTTTTTTGTAATTGTAGTGCATTTGATTTTTATAAAATATTTAAGATGTTGTGTTTATGTATCATGTCTTTGTTTTGTGTTGAAAAATCATTTTTGTCAAGCATTGGGGTGCTAATTGACATTTCCTTCTGTGTGAAATGAGTCCTATGTTGGATCAGAAGAGACATCTACAGCCACCACATTGTAGGTTCAGGCTTTTCATTGTGCTATTCTCTTCTATTTATCTTCTGATGTTTTTGAAGGATGTTTTTTGTGGCTGCTCTTCTACAATTAGTTCTTTTTGCAACTTCCATTTCCCAATTGGTCAAATTGATTTCTGTCATCAGCATAATGTTTTTGAGCTGATCCTTGGATCAACCATATAGGGCTCTACATAGTCAGATGTAAGCTCTGAGAAGAGGATTTGTTTGGGGAGGTGAGTGTCTGGCATTCAGGCAAAGTGTCCATCACATCAAAGTCAGTTGTGAGTCATGATGGTTTCTAGGCTCTCCTTCTTTTCATGGAGGTGAATTTTGTTGTTCATGATCTGATCCTGGCATGTATTCTGCAGGATTTGACAAAGTTTCTTTTCGATGAAATTGTTTGTGGATATTTCTTTGGTAGAGTACACAGGTATACAGATGTACAGGTGAGTCAAGATTATAACAACACTGTAGATCATAAACTTGGTGGTTTGTGTTATCCCAGGACTACAGAAGATTCTTTTGAATAGTTTCTGGCATGCTGCATGGGTGGCATTGATTTGATTATTAACATCTTTTTCAGTGGATTTTCAACATTCTCCTGGTCCAGTTCATTGATAATGCTTTTGATTCCAGGTAGTGGTCATTGAAAAATAAGATGAAGGAAATATCAGTTTAAATTTTAATAATTGATACTAGTTCATCTGAAAAATTCAACTTAGCATTAGTCTTGGACTGACCAAATGTTGGGTTTGTCCTAATATTATATGCTATTTGTATTCATTTTTTGAGCCTGCTTTTAAGTTTACTGGGTGTTAGGTCATGAAAAGTAATTTGATTATATACAAACTAAAATAGTGAAAAAACTATTTCGGTTTAAAGACTGGGAATTATGTTAAACCTAAGACTATTGAATATGAGAAAGGTTCTGCAAAAATCAAATGAAACAGAATTACAAAAAAGATAAAATAGCAATAAAAAATATAGACATATTAAAAGCACCCTCAAACTTTCATCTCTTTTCTTTCAGTAAAAGAGGAACTGGGGGTAAATGTTATGGTAGTGATGAAGATGTGAAAACTGCTACAAAACTGCTGAAAAATTGGCTACATCAGTCACTAGTTTAGTTTTTATGAGTCTGGGGTACATGACCTTATTCATAAATGGAACACTGTCATTATAGTAGGTGGTGATGATGTTGAGATGTATGGATGTGAACCTGTGATATATAGCTGTATCTTGATGTATTTTTTTTTTTTACTCATCTTGTAGACACATGTACAAATCTGGGTTGAATATATTTCTCTATTCATCTTGTCACTTGTGAGTAAGTATTTACATTGAATTTTGTGATCATAAAGTGAGTATTTGGTACTTTGTCAGTAACACAAAAGCAAGAAAACAATATTTAATTCCATCAAAACTGACGCTATTACAATTCATATCTGCTAAATGACAGTGTAGAAAGTGCAATTCCAGGTTAACTGTGAATGTCTACAGATCTGTTTGAATGCAGGGAAATGAGAATAGATTTAAAAAAAAAAAGAATAAAAAAGAGAAATTTAGACTCAATAAGGCTAAGAATGTCGTCCTAGAAACTCCAAAATGCTAACATTATCAGCTAAAAGAGATGTTTGTTGTATATTTAATAAATGAAAACTGCATAAATTGGATGAGTGGGACTTGATTTTGTGTTAAAATGAGAAACAATTGTTTCTTAAATTAAGAATTCTGTTTTGCTCCACCTTTTACTATCCTCCTCCCCACAAAATATTGTACCTTTAAAATCCAAAATGACTCCTTCAGATTTCATTTTTAGTGTTATTTTATGATGTTCAAATGAGATAAAGTTAGAAAGGGAAATAATTAAATGCAGAAACCTTTTTTTATAACACACACTGATTATTTCTATATATAAAGAAATGCTCTGACTTTGTAATGTCTTAAGTTATCCAGAAAGTGACTTTTTCTTCTGTTAATCTGTCACCTATAGTACTTTCTGCTCTTTCTATAAGTTTTGAATTTTTTTTTTTTTTTTTTGGTGGGGTACTTTATTTTTTCTATTTTATTTAACTGACTTCTTTCATAATAATATAAGTACTTTGGCATCAGTGTTTTAGAATTTGGAGGTCTCTCTAACTTATCAACCAACTGCTCTCACTTTGCTCTTCCATACATGTATCCACATGATCAGTGTTACTCAGCTAATTATGTGATCTTTACTTACAGCACCTGTGTGGCTCCATGTCCACTTGGAGAAGTATACTAGCAATGACAGCAGGGCCATACATATTACATTCAATACTAGTGTGATATATTACTAAAGTTATCAATGTAAATTTAAACAAAAAAAAGTGAATGGATATAACAATGAATAGTTAGAATTTATCCAGATAAATCTTTTATCAATTTATCAGTTTACAATTTCTTAGTAAGAAACTGAATGATGTTGGTTCATTTTTGAAGAGTTAAGAGTGTTTATAACAACATCAATAATGTTGATTATGATGATTGTAAGCACTTTGGATCCCAGGAAATGCTAGGACTGAAATGAACAAGCAGCAGTTTGAATAAAATAGTTTACCATGTCTCATGTCATCTTTGTGTTGCTTCAACATTTTGGCAGCCATTCTCATATAATTTGTTTTTCCACCCTAAGTTCAGTGGAACAAAGTGTCATTAAGACAAAACTGGGTTTATTAAGCAATTATCAGTCAAAAGGAATGGGGATATTTTTGTAAAACCATATTAGTGACATATCTTGTCAGTTACTACAGGACAGTCATTACTTTCACTGCTTTTTATCCTCATCTATGAATATGGTAACCATTAGCCGATTCACTGGTAGAGTAAAACCCAGTGCAATGAAATCTGAATAATATATAGTTCAGTAAAAATTGGTCTAATTTTAGATTGTTAGTAATTTTTTCATTATGCAATAATTTTCCCAAACTACTTTTGACTAATTTCTTTTGTAATTTATATATATATATATATATATATATATATATATATATATATAGCACAAAGTAAAAAATGTATCTCAATCTAAGACATTTCACTTTTATTAAAGCTTCTTCAGAGATCGAGATGGAAATGAAATATTTTTACAAAGAGACAGTGCTGAAATGTGAATTGGGGTTGATTCTTATTGGTTAGATGTGTGTCACTTGTATTAAAACAATCGATAATTATTTTTAATTGTATGGTGATTTTTCTTAAGCGTACCTTAGAGGTGGCATGAAGCAGAAAGTATGGGACACCAAAGGAGGATTGAACTCACTACTCAATTGCAATGATTCTAGCGAGACAAGCTGCTAACCATTACACCACTTCGCGGTGCCTAATTATTTTTAATTGTATATATGTGGAACATTGTGTGTGTGTGTATGTATATGTATGTATATATATATATATATAAGTAAATTAACCTAGTGAACCAACAAACTTACCAAGGTTTCACCTTAACGGATCTTCAGGAAATGCTGGCTAAAGAGGAAAATAATAATGACAAGATAAAGGTAACTCAATAACCCACGTGATCAAAAGAAAAAAAAAAGGAAGACACCAAATGCAAAAAGGGGGAAACTTTTATTAAGAAACATAAACAATAAAAATAAAAATAAAAAATAAAAAAAACACTCTTTTTACTTATGTATAGCCAATTAAACAAGAACTGAACATTGACCCCATTTTAAAATGGGAAATATTAGAAAGATGTACAAAGTTCAAAGCTGGCCAGAAATTTTGCAGGTTATGTGAAGAAGAAAAACTTGCTATAGCATCATTTGAACCCACAAACAATTTATTGAATTCTAAAACAGAAATACTTAATAAGTGTAGACATAAGAAGTCTTGTCTTTTGAATTACGAATGTTTGGTAGTTTTGCCTTTTCCCTTATTTTCTTTTGTTGTCGTTAGTAGGTTTAGGTTTGCGTCTTCGCTAGTTGGCGTTTTTTATTTTTTATTTTTATTTTTTGAGAAAGGAAGATTTCAAAGTGCGTAATATACTTACACTAAGGTAAATGTGCCAGCATATATATATATATATATATATATATATATATATATATATAATGAGCTGTGATACAGCGAAAGAAGCTTCTATGTGCATGACTAATATGTATCTGTCTGCATATGACTATATTATATAGATATATATATATAGTTTTAGTGTAAAGAATGTCACTTTAACTGAGCAGGTTTGTGAGGGCACCGTTATGATACCCTCACTCATCAGGGCTGGTTTTCTTTATACTAAAAATATTAATGTTCTATCTTCACCCCAATATCGAGCACATTATGATAAAAAACCTGCTTGCCAAAATAACTTTTATCAGTAAAAACTACTAAAGAGACAACAATCTTGGCACTAAACATAATCATAACTCAACACTGTACTGGAAAATCAATGCATGATTTAATAATTAAAATTATTATTCATTGTCAAAACTGAAAAATTTTTCTAAGTCAGACAAAGAATTTCATTAAAAGTACTTCATGCAATTGTAAATTATGCAAAAACCATTTCTTTTCTTTCACACACTATACAATTTTCACTTCAAGCAAAGATTTTTTATTATCTCCCCTGAATTATGCTGTATTTGTTTTACTTTCAGGCCTTGATGATGTTATGCTCCCATATGCCCATTATTTTCTTAATAATGGCATTGATGGAAAAAAACTCTTCATGCTTTCACATTATGACCTGGAAAAACTCAATGTTACGAAAATTGGTCACCAGGAACTCATCCTAGAATCAGTTGGACTACTCTCTGCATTGGTAAATATTTTTTAATTTTTAAAAATGTGCATTTAATGTTAATGTTTTAATTTTTAATTTTTTTAATTTTAATTTTAATTTTAATTTTTAATTTTTTTAATTTTTTAATTTTTTTTAATTTTTTAATTTTTAAGAATGTGCATTTAATGTTATTTAATGTTTAATCCATAGCTGAATAGATAGAATTTCTGACAATTGAGTGAAATAAATCAGCATTTGTTTTTTCAGAATAGAATTAAAAATAATAAATTCTAATAATGCAGATTAAAAAAATGTATTTACAGTTGGAAAATGGGTTTCCATTAAAATTGTTAATAATAATAATTTAAATCTTGTTTTGAACAAAATACAGAAGTAAATGTTAACATTTTTATAAAAGTTTATTTTAGATGCAATCTATTAATAAGAATATTCATTTCTGCAATAAAAATATATTTTATAAGATGAAACCAAAATTTTAGAAGTGTATTACTAGAGTATCAAAGTTTCTGACTAAAACATTTTTCTCATGCATATTTGATAAAATGGTGAATTTTAAATGCCAAGCAGAATGCATATTTTTATACATTTTTGCTAGAAAGCTCAGTTTTAGGCTTTTAAAGTTAATATTTTACCTATTTTTTCTTTTTGATGTTATTTTTTCCATCTTCATAACTGAAATTATGTTTATTATGGAATTGACAAATTTCTTTTTTTTTTTTTTTTTGAAAACTCTGAAAATATAAAAATGAAGGCAGACATTGTATATAAAATGTATGTCAGAAAAAAACATTCTTTCTGATGCATGAAATTGTGGCAACATGAATAATTTTTTTTTTATCAAAATCTCATTTTTGTTTTTATGCTTCTTTGTCTTTGTGTGCGGATGTGTGTTGTGGTGCAGTGGATATCGTCTCGGAATGACAAATCGGGGAGCCGAGTTCGAATTCCAGTTGAAGTTCCTTGCATTCACTTATGCACTTTGGGAAAGGTATTAATTTGTCTCTTCCCTCCAGTTATTGGTTAAATAATAGCACAGATTGGGTTCTATAGCCTTGGCTGGCAACTAATCTACCGCAGAAAGCAATGGCAACCTACTGTGGGATAATCTTCTGCTCAGTTAGTCATGTGTCTTTCGAGACATAATTGCCCAAAGCGTGTATCATGTATGGCACTTAACTGACTGTCCTTGTGAATTTTTGAAGGTTTCAAACAAATCTGAAATCTATAGCAGATTATAAATTTTTGCTTAGTCTATCATACTTAGTATTTAATATCTTTAATTTTAGAATTTATCTTAAAACTCTAGACAAATGCAATCAGAATTATCTGGTTGTTAGTTGAAGATGTTTTTGTAAAAAGATACATTTTCACTTGATTTCCTGTGGAAAAGTTAATGAAGGAAATGATGAAATTTAAAGAATAAATTGATAAAATTCAGTGATGTGTCACATAGAAGTCAAGTAGGAAAGGTCCTAATTGGCAGAAGTTAAATTGATTGCGAATGACTTATTGAAAATAGCAAGAATTATCTCTTTTGTAGAAAGATCAGTCAGTTAATGGGCTTCACCTACTTATGACCACAGTAAATTAAGATTCTTATTACTATTATAATATTGCTTATAATAACAGAGGAATATTGGCATGTTAATTTTCAAGAGGCTGCTTGAATTCGAAGAGATTCTTTTTCATGAATAGTATTAATATAGCTATTGACCTGAAAGCCTTCAATACTCTTATTTTTTGCATAAATAAATGGAGATTTAGTTCTAATGTAAACATAAAAAAAATTGTCTGTGCATGTTTGCAACCATCATTATTCATTTCAATCTATCAGGAATGACTACAAAGCATTTGCCCCTCCCTAATTTATAGGCAGAAGCACACAAATGTATGCTGGGAATTTTTTTCTAGCCAATAAAATAAGACAGGTTTTCACTTTCCTCTGACTTAGTCCCAGTCTGTCTTATCTTGAAATCAGAATGCACCGTTTGCTTATTTCAACTTGCTTTTGTGTGTCAACCCAAATTCTCAGTTTGTGAACTGTTTGTCATATTTACTATTGCTTTACCTTATTATTGTTTATTTGCCTTGTTACTATTGCTTTGCCTTATTACTGTTTATTTGCCTTGTTACTATTGCTTTGCCTTATTACTGGTTATTTGCCTTGTTACTATTACTTTGCCTTATTACTGTTTATTTGCCTTGTTACTATTGCTTTGCCTTATTACTGTTTATTTGCCTTGTTACTATTGCTTTGCCTTATTACTGTTTATTTGCCTTGTTACTATTGCTTTGCATTATTACTGTTTATTTGCCTTGTTACTGTTTATTTGCCTTGTTACTATTGCTTTGCCTTATTACTGTTTATTTGCCTTGTTACTATTGCTTTGCCTTATTACTGGTTATTTGCCTTGTTACTATTGCTTTGCCTTATTACTGTTTATTTGCCTTGTTACTATTGCTTTGCCTTATTACTGTTTATTTGCCTTGTTACTATTGCTTTGCCTTATTACTGTTTATTTGCCTTGTTACTATTGCTTTGCCTTATTACTGTTTATTTGCCTTATTACTGTTTATTTGCCTTGTTACTATTGCTTTGCCTTATTACTGGTTATTTGCCTTGTTACTATTGCTTTGCCTTATTACTGTTTATTTGCCTTGTTACTATTGCTTTGCCTTATTACTGTTTATTTGCCTTGTTACTATTGCTTTGCCTTATTACTGTTTATTTGCCTTGTTACTATTGCTTTGCCTTATTACTGTTTATTTGCCTTGTTACTATTGCTTTGCCTTATTACTTTTTATTTGCCTTGTTACTATTGCTTTGCCTTATTACTGTTTATTTGCCTTGTTACTATTGCTTTGCCTTATTACTGGTTATTTGCCTTGTTACTATTGCTTTGCCTTATTACTGTTTATTTGCCTTGTTACTATTGCTTTGCCTTATTACTGTTTATTTGCCTTGTTACTATTGCTTTGCCTTATTACTGTTTATTTGCCTTGTTACTATTGCTTTGCCTTATTACTGTTTATTTGCCTTATTACTGTTTATTTGCCTTGTTACTATTGCTTTGCCTTATTACTGGTTATTTGCCTTGTTACTATTGCTTTGCCTTATTACTGTTTATTTGCCTTGTTACTATTGCTTTGCCTTATTACTGTTTATTTGCCTTGTTACTATTGCTTTGCCTTATTACTGTTTATTTGCCTTGTTACTATTGCTTTGCCTTATTACTGTTTATTTGCCTTGTTACTATTGCTTTGCCTTATTACTGTTTATTTGCCTTGTTACTATTGCTTTGCCTTATTACTGTTTATTTGCCTTGTTACTATTGCTTTGCCTTATTACTGTTTATTTGCCTTGTTACTATTGCTTTGCCTTATTACTTTTTATTTGCCTTGTTACTATTGCTTTGCCTTATTACTGTTTATTTGCCTTGTTACTATTGCTTTGCCTTATTACTGGTTATTTGCCTTGTTACTATTGCTTTGCCTTATTACTGTTTATTTGCCTTGTTACTATTGCTTTGCCTTATTACTGTTTATTTGCCTTGTTACTATTGCTTTGCCTTATTACTGTTTATTTGCCTTGTTACTATTGCTTTGCCTTATTACTGTTTATTTGCCTTGTTACTATTGCTTTGCCTTATTACTGTTTATTTGCCTTGTTGCTATTGCTTTGCCTTATTACTGTTTATTTGCCTTGTTACTATTACTTTGCCTTATTACTGTTTATTTGCCTTGTTACTATTGCTTTGCCTTATTACTTTTTATTTGCCTTGTTACTATTGCTTTGCCTTATTACTGTTTATTTGCCTTGAATATATTGTTTGCTTGCTTTATGTTAGTTTTTGGTCTGCTCTTTTCTTTTTTTTGTAATTGTTTATTGAAAACTTTGCCAGTTGTGGTCGTTGGACAGTTCTGTTACTTAGCATTTAACCATGGCTACTCACTCCACATTACACAATTTCAAGAATAATACATTATTTATTTAATATTCAAGAATATTTCTTTATTTTCATTTTGTTATTTAGATTACTGAGTGTTGATAATAACATTTGCTGTCTACACACACACACACACACACACACACACACACACACACAATAATACTGTTTAGGCTCATAAAATAGTTCTGGGACACTGGTTTACTCAAGTGCTCATTTACCCTGTCAACCACTGTAGCATTCCAGGGATGGAACCTTATCCTGCTAGGTGGTACTTTGATAGTAGAAGAAGAATTAGATTCATCCCTGTCTAAACATCATTAATGTAATGGAAATATAAGCAACCTTTACTGAATTTTAAATCGTTTTTAAATTCTGTTTTTTGTGCTTCTAAACATTACACCAATCCACCATTCTTAAAATCTTAAACAAATGAATATAAAAAAAATAAGAATGAGGTAATATTTAAAAAAAATCCCTAAAAACAACTTCAGAGATGAGATATTTTTACTATTATACATTGATTCAGTCAGTCTACTTTGTTTTGTTACAGAATTTTGGCTAACATACACTTTGGATGTACTGGAAGAATAATGATTATTTATCTGGAATGCAAGATTTGTATTCGTGCTATTAGAAAAGACATGAATCCATCTCGATTCACTCAACTAAGGTGTAAATAATAGGACAGGGTGGGTTCTCTGGCCTTGGATAGCAACAAGATTGAGAAGGAAAACTCTAAATTCAAACCAATTAGATGTGTTAATATTGATTACAGAATGGTGACTCTTTGACAATCAGGTACTGAAAATTGATATGTCTCTAGTGAAAGAGGCTATGGTACCTTGTGTGTGTTTTGTTTGTTTTTTGTCCTTTTGGCCTTTGTCAGTTTTTTTTTAAACTTAACGGCTTTCCGAGAATGTTGAGTGAAACACTTTATTGAATCTAAAGATGTATGCAGATTTCATTTTGTAATGAGGAAACATGTGAACTTGCCTAATGGGAAAAGTGTCCTTTCCCTCTAGCATGTGTACTTATCATTTATCAGTTGTTGTGCAAACCTCTCACAAAAATATTTGAGACCTATACATAAATTCTCGGAACCAACCGATGGTGGTTGATATCCCATGGGATTAAAAGCCCAGTGCTGTTCTAGTGAAATGATTGAGTTGTGAAAGAATTGTTGACTAATGTCAGACTGATTGCTGGCAAAGACTCAGATTACTAGCAAGGACTTGTACTATGACAGAGGATATTTTCTATACATTTCTTTGTCCAGTAGCCGCCTTTGGTAATTTTGAATAAAAGATTAAATAAAATCCTAGAAGGACTGTAACAATCACCTGATGAGGGTTGGAATGCACATTGGTAAAAATGGTATAACAAAATGATGAGGAAACTGGCCCGGATGAATGCTTTTTCTTTCTAAAATTGAATATTTAATGTGCTTATTTTTAGATGTGACTTTTTACTTTTTCCTTCTTTTTTATTAACAGCGTTATGGATTTGAAACTGAGAATTTACAGTCATTAGCTCTGCAGTTAAGTGTCAAAGCACGTAGTCTTGTAGCAGAACTGAAGAAACAAAATATGGAGGAAGAATCAAACAAGAATATTGGATCAAATAAGAGGGAGTCTCACAGACAGACCCCTACAGTATCTGTCTTAACTGCAGTCTGTGATATAATCAGTTCTTTGAAGCCAATTATTACCTGGTTAGATAGGTAAGTCAGCATAAATTTTTTTTATGAAAAACATTTTAAATTGCAATTTACTGTATTTGATGGCATAAAATTTCCTTACTCTCCAAAAATGACTTGTAAAATGTGTTTTGGGTAAGTATCTTGTTAACTAATCTCTATCCAGATGCTGTAAGCTATTAGTACGTTAGAACTGTAATATTAAATGTAAATGGAGGTTTTAATATGTCATTCAATATTTTTACATCATAAAGTAACATCTTGAAAAATAAGTCCATGCATTGAATATTGCTGCCACATCTGGTCTTGTGCTTCTGCTATGTATCTAGAGATTCTTGACAAAATCCAAACTAGTATCTGCAATATTATCGATCCTGACCTGGCATTTTGGTTTCGATAACTTTTCTCTCACTGTAACATAGCTTCCTGTGTTTTCTTCTAAAAATATTTTAATGGTAATTGTTTTGTTAATTTTTTTTCTTTACAGTGCCTAAACTACATGAATTTAAAGATAATACCAGATGGGCAGTTAGGTCTCAACATTTTACTGTTGAAATTGTTAGATGTAAATATTAGTTCTATTTGAATAGTTTCTTGCTTCTTGCAATTCTCAATAATGTTTCTTTCATTCTCAGTAATCCCTTGAGTTACTTTATCAACTTGCTTGGGGGTGAACAATTTAAAAAAATAATGTGTTTATTTTTGTTTTAGGAAATCATGTTATACATCTAATTAATATCAAATTCTGAAAAAGAATTAAATGCAGATTAAATGGTCTTGATTTAACGATTTAATGAAGTTTATAATAAACTGGCTTACCTGTGCCATCAAAGATGATGAATCATAAGTCTTTACTATTATTTGTCACACATATATATATATATATATATATATATATAGATGTCAAGTCTGTGAACGGCAAGGATAATCCAACAAGATCTACTTAATATAAAAATATTAAGTTTTATATCTGTATAGAGAGCTCAATGGATGTTATCCAGAGCAATATGATATTTATAAAGGAAAACTCATTTAGATTGGTTATAAATTATAATTAATTTTTATGAGCTAAATTACCTCATTTCATTAGACCACACTATATTTGCTCTATTTGGTATAAATATTTTCCCAGAATAAACATTTCTTTAAATAAAATGGAAAAAAAGTAAAAAGATTTAAAAACAAAGACCTTAGCATTATCTCAGTTGGGGATTTCTAGACCCGTCGAGAAGAGGTCATCATTCTTGGATAGTGACCATAAAGTCATTACTTCCCACTCACAAACCCATGGAGATATCTATGTGTGTGTGTGTGTGTGTGTGTGTGTGTGTGTGTGTGTGTGTAACCCTACATATTAACACAATTATGTATACTTATTTATATCCACATAGACACATGTCCATACATCTACATATGTACATACAAATGCATCTGTGTTTATACTTAGATATGCCCAAAGACACACATCCATCCATGCTAATCTTGCATTCACATACTCACATATATTTTTATGAAGACAGGATTCCCACGTGTATAAATATTAGTAATATATATTCAAGTATACTAACAATTCTCACACATACCCACAAAGTACGCATATATTTACATACTTACATATATTTCCCTACAGACCTGTCTGCACTTATATAGATATATATACAAATGTTTTATTCATACATGCATTTATCCATTTATATCCACATATAATTATTGTGTTCACACACACATACATCTATGAAGAGTGAATCCATGTACATATATATAAATATACATATATTTAGTGTATCAAGGCAGCAGATAATTTTGTAAACATATCCTGTTAAATATAAGAGACAATGAATGTCTATTATGTTTAATCATGAGTTGTTCTAAACGTCATATTTTGGTTTTAATTTCAGGTGAAAATAAATAGTATAAAATTAATAAAAAATTATCCAAATGTTGGAGAATTTTTGTCTTTATTTTCACCTGAAATTAAAGCCAAAATATGACGTTTAGAACAACTCATGATTAAACATAATAGACATTCATTGTCTCTTATATTTAACAGTATATGTTTAGAAAAAAAAAAAATATATATATATATATATATATATATATATATATAAACAACCTTTTTAACGTATATCTATTAATTTTTTATCTCTGCTCTTTCTTGTATTTTTTAAAATCTGTATTCGCTTATAAGAACTAATATGTGTATGTATAAGAACAATGTAAGCTTGTATACACATACATGTCCATGCTTCAACCCCCCCCCCCAAACAATTGGTATGTTTCACATTTTATACATCATAACAAACGTAACATACATATGTCGGCATATATCATTTGGATTTCAATATCAACCTGTACGTATATGAGTAAACTGATCAATACATGAGGGTATAATCAATTCAGGAGGGTACAATTGATACATCCTTAATCTAACACAACCTACATATAATCACGAAAAACATATGCATAGTTGGGTGCACTCTTATGCATGAAATATACTTATAATTAGGTGCACCCATATAAAACCAGGTAGAGACACCCAACAGTTTTAGAAGTCCAAATTCTCTGGCATTTATATTTTTAAAAAAGGTTTCTATACAACATATATTGTAAAGCAAAATATAATTATAATTAAATTTTTTTTTATTTAAAATTAATTTTATTTAAATTGCGACACAGAAATGTCTATGTTTCAAGATTTTGGCACTTTTCTATTAAGATTGAAAGAAGAAAACCTGTATTTTCCAAAACATATAAACTATGTTTTCAAATTTTAAAGGTTGATCTTAATTCTGATTTGTTAAATTAAACATACACTTAAATTTTTCCATATATCAATATCCCCATCCATATCAACTCTTTAAATAACAAACATATTTTATGCATTCAAATATAAATCATTTTCACAACGATAGTTCAACATTGCTTGATGAAGAGGTAAAATATTGAAGCATAGAAATTTCTGTGTCGTAATGTAAATTAAATTAATTTTAAATAAAAAACAAATTTAATTATATATATATATATATATATATATATATATATATATATATATATATATATTTATATATATGTTATGAAAAATCTCTAAGATTAACGAAATGGTTTTAACTACTGACATATTTATTTGTTTGAACATTGTTTTAACCGATAATTGTATTTGAGTAGATATTCTGTTTCTAATCAAACTATATTTATAGATTTATTTTTACAAGCCTGATTATTTACAATAAATTTTGTTACGAAAATGTGCATCACTTGGCAGGATTCGAACCTGGTATCCCTATCAACATAGGGGAAGCCACCAATTGATCTGGTGCATCTTAGACTGCTCAGCCACAAATGATTCCATAGTCTAATAATGCTCAAATGAGAGAGAGAGAGAGAGAGAGAGAGATAGTTATTAGTGTTATAATATTAACAACATATGGGACTGCAACTCAAAAGCTTTCAGATTTTGGTGCTAAGTGCACCATCATCGTGACTGTCTGATAATTGTGTACTTTCCACCGAAATCTGAAAGCTTTTGAGTTTCAGTGGAATATGTCATTATTATAACACCAATAATAATTATATCACTACATCTGTATTGGGCACTTTATAAAAAGTAAAAATTAACAAACTGTGGAATATATATCTATTAGTATATACCACAAATATTATATATATATATATTTATAAATATATATATATATATATATATATATATAGAGAGAGAGAGAGATGTGCATTATAGTGCAATGGATACTGGGTCGGAATGAGAAATCAGAGACTGGAGTTTGAATCCCAGTTAAATTTGTTGCATTCACTTACATGCAAATGCCTTTGGGAAAAGTATTATTTCATCTCTTCTCTCTTCAGCTCTGGGTTGAATAGCAGGACAGATTGGGTTCTATAGCCTTGGTTGGCAACTAGTCTACTGCAAAAAGAAATAGCAACCTGCTGCGGGATAATCTTCTGTCTAGTTGGTCATGGATTAGAAGTGACATGATTGTACAAGCATCTATAACTGCATTATAAGTTATCAAGATATTCAAAATGGCTGAATACTTTCCAAACAGACCTTATAGTTCCAGGAGGTATTTAATCTCAAACTACTACAATATTGAACTACAATAAAAATTTAAAAAATGCATTAAGTATTGGTTAAAGAAAGTCTACAGGCTGATTGTTATATTTATTTCCCATATAGTTACAATTCAAAATGGTTACTTTTCCCCCCTCTACCATTGCTCTTAATCAACTGCAATTTTTCACCACCTCTTCACAAAAATTGTCACATCATAAGAGCTTCTTTCAGGTCTGACATGCTTCAGTATGTGATATATGACATATCACTCTCCAATATAGGTCATATTGCAAAGTCTATAAGATTAATGCCAGGGTTTGATGGAGACCAAATTGACTTGTCAAAAAATCCCCAGAAATGTCTCTTGTACCAGTTGTGGGAGCTCCAACTTGAGTGAAGATATAGCAACTTCCAAATGTGGTTGACTGACAGCAAGGGCAACACATCTCTTTCCAATTAGCTGGTACACTCTACTATTCACTCCTAAAGTTACCTTATGCCACTTGTTCTGACATCTCCATGAATGTTTCCTAGGGAAGTGGCATAAACCCTATCGTTTTGGTAGTTAACCATAGGTTCCACAGTAAAAAAAAAAACTTCTCATCCAGCCAATGAAGATTGCCTGTGGCATGCTGCATCTCCTTCAGTATTTTCTTGACTCTGCCAAGCCATTTTTGCTTGAAGGCACTTCAAAGCAGCTGTCTTTGTTGAATCTTGTATGATTTTTTTTATCTCTAAGTCTTCTTTCATGATTCTCCTTAGTAATCAATCTGAAATATCCGGCTTCTTTACCATCTTCCACATGTTTCTTCATGGATTTCTCTTTACTCTCTTCTTGGAAAAATTCAATGACTTTTCTCCTCGTATAAACTGAATGGTTTATTTCTGGAATTGAATTTGGTGAGGTTGTTTGCACCTCTTGAAACTTTTTATACTTATTAAAATCATTTTTTTCTGCAAATATTCAAGTGTTTTATCACCTCACAGTTCTTTATATCAGACATTTTCAATGTGATAATTTTATCACATTTTGTTTGAGTTGGCATATTCAATTAAACTGTAAACAATAAAACAAAATAATGGTAGGAAGCTTTATGTAAAATTTGAAAGTATTTTCATGAATAGGTATGTTCAAATTTATGTTTAAATAATGGGTAAATATTTATGCCATCCTGTGTGCATATTATGTACTTACTACCTAGCAGAAGGATTGAACTAACAACCTCCAGTTTACCAGAAAATATAACCCAATGCTTCTACTCACTTTTTCTTTATTATTGTTAGACTTACCTGTCACACCTGCTGATTGAAATGGGTTCAACATATGGATCTCAATAAAATATATTTCAGTTTAATTCTGCTTACCTGGTGAATCCTTGTCTCTTTACTTTAGTCGCTAAAGTTAATATTTTGTTAATAAAAATTAGTTGATATAAAAAAAATATAAAAGTATTTCTCTTGACTAAAGTTAAAAGGAACGTTAGTAAGAACTGAGGGTGCTCCTCAGTATATGAATTTCATAAGTGAGTTTATTCCTTATTGGGTGCTCCACAAATCAAGCCTTGTGCCAAAGATGGCTTTGTCTATGGCTTCATGTAAATTTAACTTCTGAATTTTCAAACCTTAAATACAGAATTCAATTAGGGTTCCTCTGTTTCTTTGATATGTATTGATTTCATATTTCTTATCCACTGCTTCTAATGTTGCTCAACATGCATATTTGGGTTTTTTTTTTTTTTCAGGTCTCCATTTGAAGGGATGTATGAACTGCGTATATTTCGCAAGTCAATTGTGAAGATAGGGATTGATCTTCTGGAATACTCTTTGACCTCTCTTTCCAACAAGGCCAAAATACAGCCAGCTGAGGATGGTTTGGTCAAGTCTGTAAGTAAAACTTTTTAGAACTCAAACTTTTTTATACTTCATGTTTTAATTCATTTGTTTTTATTTTACTTCATAATTTTCCCATTTGCTACAATATGGCTGTCTTTATTCTTTCTTCTTCTGAGTAAAAACTCCAAAATTTTACTCAAAGTTATTTCTCTTAGCAAAAAGTTTTGATCAAATTCGTTTGACAGAAGAAAACAAGAAAAATTCAAATAACAAATTGAAATATTGGAGAAGGCAATAGAAAAATGTTCACTTTTATGAGAATTTTCATTGCAATTCAGTTTATAGATATTAAAAAGAAATTAGATTCATGATTGCTTACATTTTTAGGGAGAGGGTGGAATAAATTGTTTAATACAATATTACAATATGTTGCAATGATTAAGTTTTAATATTTTCTTTTATGTCTACCATCTGTTTTTGAATTTTGGTGATGTTTGAGAGATATTTTTATTTTATATTTTAAACAACTTTTCTTCTGTTTTATAATCATTTCACTGAAAGCAAGGCAGGTCCACCACTGGTACACAATTGGGTACAGTGAGAGAAGAAACAGGTTATGTAGGATGTTGAAGAAAGAATAAGAGATGCATAGAAATCAAAAAGATAGAAGATGGCAACTGACATTGCATTTAAACTTTTGGAGATAGTAGCTATCAGGGAAGCAAGCAAACAGAAGGAAGTTACACAAATGGGAAGTGCGAGAAAATAAACTGTTAGAAAAGAATATATGAGAATAAAGATTTTAAAGTTAAAGTCTGATGTGCTAATTTAGTTTCAAGTTTTTATTTTATTTCGGTAAGCAATTAACATAATTGGGCATAAGAACAAAACAGGTTTTTTTGTGGTTTTTCAATGCTTATCTTTCACAAGCTGATTTAGAAAGCAGTTCACTCAAAAGAACCTTTCTTCTAAGAATGCTATGATGGAACAAATGTTCCATTGTAACCAATATTATCTGATACCTTTCTTATCATTTTGTTTTAATGCTTGGTTGGAGAGATGGCTACCAGCCAATGCAGTATCTTTAGAATTGTGATCTCAAATTACTGCCATATGGAATAAATGTGGTCAGGTTTTGCTAAATGCTCTTTGAATTCCTAAAAAGATACATTCCAATTCTGTTATAGCTTAAGATAATGATTCAAAACTAAACAACTATATTTTTTTTTTGAGAACAAATATAACATATTAATTTAAGTCATATGTCACATTCATGGACTTATACAGAAATGGATTATTTCTGTCTAAATTTCTCACTTCCTTATTTGAAGAATTATCATTATTTATTTATCAGTCCAATCTATCATGATATTATTAACATTTCATCATTTGTGCTCTCCTTCTTCAGGTAATTTCAAACTGAACTCTTTATTTAATCTACCAGGATAGATTGTTCTCATTCTCTATGTTTAGGAATATTAGGCTTAATCTTTGTAGCTAATTGTTCAAGTAAGAGGAATAAAAGTTAATTAGTATATTCATCGTTAATCATAATAGATTAAAGATAATTTATTAGAACTGAGTTGGTTTATCAACTTGCCAAGAAGAAAAAAAAAAGAAAGAAAACTTGAACTATTAGACAATGCTTAATTACTTAAGTTTTCACTTTCTTTTTAATCATTTCACCCAAAGCAAGGCACTTCTTTCAAACGTTTTAGTTTTTTATTCAATTCTACCAAGCAATTCTCCTAAACACCATCTTTATAGATACCCAGATGCAGTCTTAAATTTTCTTACTTCATTTTATTGCACTTTGCAGATAGTGTGCTATTTTTAACAAATAGATTTGGAGCAACTGTACATCATACCACAACATTTTTCCAATTATGCTTTCTTAATTTGTGTCTGTCTTATTTTGCTAGTAATAAAGTATTTTTTAATTAAAGTATATACATTTTCTTTTTGTGTCTGATTTGCTTTATTGGGATATTCACCTCAATACACCAATCTGAAACTAAACCTGTAATATCTTTGAGGTATGCTTATATACCATCTGTTTTTAATGACGGATTATATTTGGAAATTTAAATACTATAAAGAACTCTTCATACTATCACTTTATCAAAATCTGATTCTCCAGAATAAGTGAGAGAATTTTTTCTAAGTCTTATATATTCAAGTTTTCACAGAACTTCTGTTTTAATTAATTTTTCTTCTGCTGAAATTTCAAAACTTACAAGTTATAAGGCAGTCAGCCATTTTAATTTGTTAAATTTGTAACTAGGTACCTCCAACGAGAATCAATACCTAAGAATTGAAATTATTTTTTTAAATGACTAAAAATAATTGATTTTAGCAATTTTAAAACATCTGTCATCACAGCTTAATTCTTTTTATTAAAAAACTTTCAAAAATAAAATTTTACTTTTAGTTTAAAATATTGCAGAAAAGCATTTGTTAATACAGAGGTGGATGTTTTATGAGGTGTTGATAACTGTCTTGGATATTTTTTTATGAGGGACATATCTGTAAAAATTACTTGAATATAATATAAGCACCTTTTTTATATAATTTTTTAACAATCCAGTAATCTTAGAAATTTAAGAAAATATTCTAAATATCTAAAATATTCTAGTATTTTATTGAATTTTAGGTACTTTGACGTTAAATCTACTACAGTTACTGCTCTTATTTTCTAATGTCATATATTGATGTCCATATTTACAAAAACCATGTTTATATATGTACACACAAAAAATTAAAAATTCTTTTGAAATTAATGGGGGTTGCTGAATTGTAGTAAGCTTTTCCATTAATGATTAGTAAATATAGTTTTTACTTAATTTGTAGCAGTTAGCTGATACTGTTCTTAATAAAAGATTTTAAATTTTATAAATTATTCTAATTAAATTTAAAAAAAAGAAAAGTTCTTGCAAAAATTCTTTGTTCACCAAAAACTTTTCTTAAGACTATAGGGTCTATAATATATCTTATTCATAAAAAGAATTGAAAGCTTTTTGAATTTTTTTTTTATTGTTTTTATTAATTTTACAATTCAGAGTAGATTTTTTGTCATTTAGAAAAAAAGATTTGTTTATTTAAAATTTACAAGAACTTGTGCTTATATAACTAATATAAACATTAAGCCATATAGAAATGAATTTTTCAAAATTTCATGAAATTAAGTAGGTGGTAACAGATGTAAAAAAAAAAAAAAAAATACCAAGATTTTCTAAAAGAAGAAATATTTCTAAAATAATTTGTGTAAGTTCTGAAAGTTTTATTAAAATCTGATAATTATTTGAGTTTTGCAAGAATTTCCAAATCAGTATTTTTCACTGCAAAAAGATGCTAAAATTTCCCATATTAATTTATGACCACCTGCTGACACAACAATAATTAACCAAAATTTTGAAGTTTCTGAAAAGGATTAAAAAATGTAACAATCAAAATAATTTTTGGTCTGTCCTCTTAATAATAGCATAAACATTTTGACCAACTTAATAAAACTTTGTTTTTATTAAGTTTGGGGCATTTTTTCATCATGTATACTCATTTATTAACAAATCTTTGGATGTACCGGTTCATAACATATTGACATTTAGACAGGTATTAATGGTTTATTTATACACTGTGAGCAGATAGCAAAGTCGTTAGTATGTTAGTTTACTGACCATGAGACTTGGGTTCAAATCTCACTATGGCTGATTTCTAAAGAAGGTGATTTCTATATTAATATTGGCTTGGAGAGATGATTACCATTTGTGTCACTATTGGGAAGTTCTTGAAAACCATGCCCCACAGATTGACCCAAGCTTAAGGAATTAAATTGGATTAACAAAACTGTTTGGAAGCTGTTGATAGTTGTGTTAGCACAAAATTGCAAGTTGTTATTATTGAGGGTTTCAACATACTGTCTTTGTTCAAACAGTTGTTCTCACCCAATTATGTACACTCTCTAAGAAATTAAAGTTTATTCAGCATTCTTACAATATAAAACCACAGATCTATGCTTAAGCAGGCATCTGCAATAGGGATTAATTAACCATCTTAGTAAACTATATTCTACAGAGACTACTTTTTAAATACTCTGATGTATTTATATATTTTATACTTGAAACTCTCTTCCATTTTGAAAAAAAATCAAGGCTTAATTTACATTTTATATGAGTTTTATATTTCAGTGATTCATTAAAGTAAAAGAAATTTATCTGTATGCCTCACATTGTTTTATCATACAATGTTTTATTATACAAGATACATGATCTGATCACTTGATGATGATGATGATCGATTTTATCTGATCTGATAATTCAACTTAATAACCTTCTCTGTATGGACCCTGCTTTCTTTTCATGATTATTTCTTTCTGTCTCTCCCTCCATGGTAAAAGCCAAGAGAAATCATGTGTCAGCTTAATTTTGTTTTCCTTCTGTTTTAGCTTTGAAATATAATGTCTTTTGTGTTGTTCCTTGTTGCCCATTACTTGTTTTTGTATAGATTGGATGTTGTATTTGTTTTCTTTCTATTAGAAGAGGCTCATGGGAATGGAATGAGATGAGTGGGTGGTAAGATGAATCAGGATTGTTTTGTTTGCTAATTTTGATTGTATTTTTAAAATCTTTTAATTGAAGCTGAAAACATTTAGGGGAGAAAGAAGTAAACATCTTTATCTAGTTTACTTAAAAAGAAGAGTAGAAAAATGAAAGAAGAGAAAAACAAAAAGGAAAGGGCTGAAGAAAAAAAAGAAGAAATCAAAGAAAAATTAAAATAGTTAAAAAGGAAGAAATTAAAAAGAATAAAGAAATATAAAAGAAAGAGTAAAAGAAGTAACAAAAGAAGAAAGAATGAATGAAGAAAAAAAAAAGAAACAAAAAGGTTAAAAATTAAAATCTCTAAATTATAAGCAATTTAAATATACTTTTTATAGAAGTGTCCTCCAAAATGGCAACATATTTAACAGATGAGATAAGATGGGAGGTGAGGTTGGTTTTGGAAAAAGAAAGTTGCAGCAAACAGAAGTAATGGAAAAAGAAGCAAGCATAATAGTATGGTTGTTTGAAGAAAGTAAACAAAGTTTACCTTGTCTACAGAGAGGCAACTGTCTCAGATTCAAAACAAGAAGGAATACTTTTTATTTATAGAATATAGACAGTTGATTCAACATCACAACAAACTATCATATATTTATTGCTTTCTTAAGAGACAAAAGGCAATTACTCTATTAGGACCAATAGTAAAATTATGTTAGTCTTTGAATTACTTTCAGCCTGATTTGTTAAAACCACTTTTGGGCAATTCACTAAGACATATTAAGAACTCAGCTCATTTCATGGAATTGAAGAGGAGCCTTTCTTCATTTATAAGCTTGAATGTGAAATTATTCAATAAAATGTTAATTTTAAAACTCAAAGGAAAATTATGCTTTCCTGAAGAACATTATCGGGTGTTAATATTCTGTGTTCAGACAATACCTGTCCAGTTATGATTTGATGTATTAGGTATTTGGAAAATAATGTCCAATTTTACAATAAACTTAATATATATTTATAATAGTATTAACAGTTATTAGTAATAATAATTTTACAACTGTGTTCTAATATATAATTATAATAGTTGCATAAATTATATTACTCATTCCTAATGATTAAAGTGTTCTCTTTGTTAATTTTATATCAATCTCTTTCAGAATTTATTTTAAAAATTTATACATTCCTCATCTTAAACATGGATAAAGGGAGATGCATTTACTTTTTTTGCATGAGTTCAAGTTTAAACTGGATGCTAACATTAACAGAGAATGGGGTAAAAGATCTACCATGTTACTGGCTTCTGAAGTTCCACAGTGAGGATATGAGTCTTGAAGATCAAGGTGTTAGCGGACATCCATCTGCAGTTGACAATCAACATTTGATAACACTAGTTGAAAAAAAACATCAAAATGTTTCAAATAATGAGGTTCAGCATTTCAACAAAAATGGACAATCTCAATAAAATTTGCAGGAATGTGGTAAAGAAAGAAATTTGCAGAGGAAAAATAAGAAACTGATTATGCATAAAAGAAAGAATGAATGAAATTGTTAAAAAGCTTAAAGGCAAGAAAAAATAAGTCACTGAATGAAGAAGAAAGAAAAAAATGTATGTGCAAGAAAGAGAAGAAAGTGTATGGAGAAAAAATGAATGAACAAGCAAAATGAAAGAAAAAGAATACAATGAAAAACAGATTGAATAAAGGAATGACAAGTGAAAGAAAAAAGAAGCAAAGGTAAATGGAGAGCAAAAGTTACAGAAATAACAAATGAATGAATGATGAAAAAAAGTGAAGATAAATGGATTCCAGATGAAGTGAAAGTCAAAGTGTTCGACATTTTGAAGTATGTTTGATGCTGCATCTGCAAAATTTGAATGATCTATTTTTTGATCGAATCATGACTAATGTTGAGAAATGAATCCTTTGACAATCATAAACTATTGACTCATCATGATGAAGCACCTAAACACTTCAAAACCAAAATTGCACCAACAGAAGATTACGGTGACTGTCTGGTGATCCACCATTGGTATTATTCATGACAGCTTTCTGGAATCTAACCATAGCAACACTGCCAAAGTTTACTGTTGGCATCTGGGTAAAATGCACATTCAGTTAAGCAAAATGTGACTGGCACTGGTAAATTGATGACATCTAATCGTACTTCATAACAATGCTTGTCCACATGTTGCCAAGATGCGTTTGCAGAAGTTGATTGATTTGGAATACAAGACTTTGCCACATCCACCATATTACCCTGATCTCTTGTCCCTTGAATCCCACTTTTTCAAGCATGTGGACATCCCATTGTAAAGAAGGTGCGCAAACTGCATTCAAAGAGTTTTATTGCAAATGTATAAATAGCCTTCTAATTCATATTATTTACACCGTTCGGACTGTTGTCCTCATCTTTATTGCCATATTTACTACATTTCGACCATTGTATGTTCCAACATTCTTCAGGTGCTAGAAATTTTGAGCCATACCCTTTATTTTGATCACTGGGGTATATCATTCTCATTCCATGTGTGATGCCACTTCCAAATGCCATGTAGTTCTCCCTATAACTCAACTCTCTAACTTATTTGTTCACTACTGCTGTAACCAGATATTGAACTCACAACTCTTTGGGTCAAGACACTGGAACTAACCAATATTTATATCCACTGAACGATGTGTCAAAATTCCTTGTGCCTGAAGAAAGCTGGAGTGTACAATGGCCAAAACATCGTAAATGTGACAATAAAGAAGAGGACAACAGTCTGAACAGTGTAAATAATGTAAATACTACCTCATCTCAAAAGTATAGACAAATATTGAACCTTGTAATTAATGTCCAGATTTCCTATTTTGATTGATACTGTTTAACAACATTAATTCAGGAATAAAGGTTGATTCTAAAATTGGACATTATTTTTCAAACCACCCATTACTGAAAAGGAAAAAGTCTAGCTATTGGGGAATTCCTCTATGATTTTGCGCATTTACATGAAGATTTCTTAAGAACTTGCTTTACATAAATTTACTCCGTCGAAAGTTTGATTTAGGCATATTTCTTTATATCTGGACCATACTGGAAAGATAAATTCTCAAATCAGTTCAGGATAGAAACAGAAAATAATAAAAGAAACATCCTTTTAGATGTTCCCATTATCCTCAGAGGGAAATTTTAGCTCTTGTGTGTAAAATGAAAAAGAAAGAAAATATCACATGTTTATACTTAAATTTTAATTTAATTGTTGAAACATTATTTTTAATGGATACTCGTATTTGAGTGGATGATCTGTTTTCTATAATTAAACAGTATATCTATATATATATATTTAAATTTAGTATATCAAGGCAGCAAGTAATTTTCTAAACATATGCTGTTAAATATAAGAGACAATGAATGCCTTTTAAGTTTAATCATGAGCCGTTCTAAACGTCGTATTTTTGCTTTAATTTCAGTTGAAAATAAAGACAAAAATTCTTCAACATTTGAATAATTATTGATTTTCTTCTAAGCTTTCGGCTCACATGAGCCATCTTCAGAGAGGTTGTTTAAACTGAAATATTATAATATCTACCATCACCGATGATTTTATTTTGTGTTGACATAAAACTCCGCTTGGCAACGGCAATAGCTACCAAAAATAATAAACGCAGTTCTTAAATTTGCGATGCGGTTATATGACGTCACACCGCGTGATAGTGCGAAATGACAACAAAACCATGTAGTCAAATGCAATGTAATATGTTATTTTCGGTTTTAAAGTTGATTTTATTGAGTGTTGATTGTTTAGATTTGATGTACATGGCCTCCAATATCTGCAGGTTCCTCTTACTGTGTGTATGAGTAAGGATCACTGTATTGTTGACCAAAATCTGTCTGATATTACCTACATGTTTATGTTTTTCAGAGAAATGTTGTTTAATAGTACTCTGATCAGAAAGATGACATGTAAGTCTACAGGAGAGCGTGGTTGTAGTAAAACCAATATATGTACTAGGTTTTTTTATTAGTATCAGAGATGCAATCTCTGAATGGGCATGTAAATTGGTACACTACATTGGTTTTTTGTAGAGAATTTAGTTTAGTGCTTGTTGGGTTATTATAGACTATGAGGTCAATTGTTTTAAACTTTTTCTAATATATTATATATATATACCAGCCTGAATATTCGAGAAATCTTGTTAGAAAAATAAACATCCCCTGGCAGGATTCAAACCTATGACTCCTATAGAGCTAGGAGAATCCATCAATTGGTCTGAGGTGTCTTAACCACTCGACCACGAAGGAATTTGCAGTTAGAGAAAGCTGAATTAAGCCATATAAATACAAAAATTCCTGATTTTTCGTAATATTCATAACTGTTCAGTTTTCATACCTTAATGTACACAAAGATAATCTTTTGAAATGTTGCTGAAAGTTATGAAATGAAATTCACTGACATATTTTTAGTTTGTTGGACATTATTTTTAATGGATACTTGTATTTGAGTAGATACTCTGTTTTTTATAATTAAACAGTATATTTATATATATCTACTGGCCTGAATACAAAAATCTTGTTAGGAAAATATTCATCCTTTGGCAGGATTCAAACCTGCAACTCCTATAGACCTAGGTGAAACTATAAAAAAAAAGAAAAAGAAACTTGAATTGTAGTTTAAATTATTTATTCTGTGTTAAAAAAAGGATATTTCATCATGTTCAAAATTTGGCAAAGAACAACAGAAATATTGAGGATTTAAAAGATGTAGAGCATATATGATGTATACTTCAAAGGAACAACTAGATATCTTCTATAACTTCTAAGGAATATGTTGAACTGAACAGATACTATGTAGCTAAATGTATCCTAAAATAGGAAGGGCTTCATAGGAAAGTGTGATGTATTAATAAATATAGAATTAATTCCTTTGTGACTATAGAGACCAATCACATTTTAATTAAAAATAACGCCATAGGTTGCTACAGATAAGCACATAGTACATTTTGTTGTTACAGTTGTCCAGCATAAGAAAATATTAACATGATACATAACATGGTGTCAGAATAACTTAACCTGCCCATCAACCACATATAAATAAGTAAAACAGCTTGACCTGGAGGTGGGGATTTTCCTTTATTTGTAATTTGTGTCACCAGTAAGAATATATATATATATATATATATGGATACTCTAAAATAACTTCAGAAAGTAAGACAATTAAAAACTAAAAGGGATGTAAAAGAATTTGAAATGGCTATAGAACCTCAACTTCAAAAGAAACCTGGATGAAAATATTTTGGGAACAACAATATAATTTTCATTTGTTTGCTGCTGGAGTAACAGAAAATGATGAGTGAATACAGGTTTTGATGTACCTAGTTATATCCATTGGTAGCTCTCCCTACACACTAGCAGAAGTGATAACAAAATTTTCATTTGAACAATCAGTTCATTATATGGTAAAAGTTCTGGCAACCTGGTGAAAAAAGTAAGGGGAATCACTATGACTAATAACCTAAGGGTTAGTTTAAAGGTGAAGTCTTTTTATAAATGCTTAAATTTTTAAAAAGTTGGATTTTAGTGTGTATCTTTTTTGAATTTCTTGTCCTTTCCAAAATATTTTACCTAAATGATTAACATGTTTCTGATGATGCACTATTAATATGTATCTGAAAAACTACTTTTCCTGATGACTTTGGAGATAAACTAAAAAAAAATCAAACATATTTCATAGATATTATGTTAAAATGTAATGACAATAGCCAAAAATTACGCATCCATTGCAATTCAACTAATTTGTTACAACTAATTTTAAAACAATCAAAGACTTAATACAAAACAAAATAATAAACTAAAATTGGAGGAACATTTTACTGTATCACCTGTAATAATTGTCCCAAGGAATACACTGGAGAGACCTTGAGGAATTTAAATAAGATTATATTAAGACAAAAGGGATCTTTTACAAATTAACACAGTAAATGCATTAGTTTCTAACTGTAATGAGTCTGACCATAATTTTGATTTGAATTTTTTTTTATTAAAGAAGGAACTAAATTATATGCCCAAACATATACAGAAAAAAAAACAAAATTAAAACCTTCAGAACACCCTCTCCTTCATGTACATAGTTAATCACATCAATATAAGCATCACTTTAGCCAATGGAATTCTAAAAGATGAAACACATCACAAGAAAATATTTTTTTCACTTTGTCATATATTTTTATAAAATTGTTCTGATATATAAAAATTTACATCTTGATTTCATACAAACATATATATAAACATACAAACACACACACACACACACACACATATATATATATATATATATAAACTGAAGGCATCTTCAGTTTTCTAAAATAAAATAAAAAAATCTTTTCGTCAAAATCTGACTAAATCAACTTTCTTTACTAAAACCGAACATTAAAAGAATATCTTTAAACTCTACTTTTTCGGCATTAAATAACCCACAGAGGTTGATATGCCATTAAACAAAACTCAAACATTCTTTATGCATTCATTTATTTTAAATAAAAGCTTTTGATTTAAAAATTTCTTTTATTTTTTAAAAAAATTATGGTCATGTATTTTGGCTTTGAAAAGGAGTATGGGGAAGGAGATATTTGAAAAAATCTGGGTTGTAGATTTATATTTTGGCAATATTTCATGGTAGCACTCTTAAGAACTTTCCTTTTAAGTAAGTTAATTTTTCTTTTAATAAATGAGGCATGTTTTAGATTGAAGTTGTGGTTGAACTTTGATAAACTGTTATGTATAAGATCCTTTTTCTGTTTATAAATCTTTTTTTTTATGTTTCCACAATATGCTGTAAGGAACACTTCTGACAGCTTCTTTTACATATACCTGTTTCATAATATTTTTATGGATACATATATATATTTGTTATATGCATATATATCTGTATTAGAGCCAGTTTGTGTCTGTTGAATTTTAAGTCAGTCCACTGAAACGAAAGTGTTTTTTCTTTTTTTTTTTATGCATATACTTGGATATACATGTCCGTGCATACACACCTACCTAGGCATATAAATATATTAGAGCCTTTTTTTATCTATAAGTATACATGTACATATAAACATACCTACTTATATTTATTGGCGAGATATACACACACAAACAAACATTACAGAAACTTATATTTTATAGAGCCTAGTGTCACTCTCTCTCTCTCTCTCTCTATCTATATATATATATATATATATATAATGAGAGGAAAACTCAACACTTAGTTAAATAGTTATAAATCAAGATCTATTTCAACAATGTAAATTTATATTGTCGCTTTCAGACCATTGACAAATAAATTCACTAAGAATATTCTTAAAAAGATTTTTAACAGTAAGTGAAGCTTGTATCATTTAAACTGGAAATAAATCAAGTATAGATACATCAGATCAGACATATAGCATAATAAAGGAATACATACATTAAATCACATAACAATGCCCTGGATAATATCCATATAAGCATCACTTTAGCCAATGGAATCCTAAAGGATGAAACACATCACAAGAAAATTTTTTTTCACTTTATCATATATTTTTATAAAATTGTTCTGATATATAAAAATTTACATCTTGATTTCATACAAACATATATAACACATCATCCAATAAATCCTGGGCCTGACATATAGATGACACCACTAATAAAAAAAATTTATATGATTTTTATGAAGTACTAATCTTCAAATGGCACGTGACAAAATTTTTTAATTAGTTTACAAATCATAGTTATTTAAGTGAAGCTACTGTTGAAAATTTTCAAAACAATTGAAAAAAATCTGAATTTTGTGTGTTAATAAAGCATTGCTTTCTGATGGGAAAATTACTGTTCAAGCAAAGCAATTGCTTGATAAGTGTTATTCAGACTCTGCTTCATTGGAAACAATGGTTAAGAGGGAGGATACTGACCTTCAACATGGTCGTACAGACACAAATGATGCTGAACACTCAGGTTACCCAAAATTGGCAGTTGTCTTGGAAAACACCAAAAAAATCCCCAAAACTCTTTTTGGCCAATGGTAAATTGAAGTTGTGTGAGATAGTAGAAGAGTTGAACATATCAGACAGCAGTGTATTCACTACTTTGCAAGAACATTTGTTAATGAGAAATAGTGTACTTAAAGTGGGTGCTGTTTTTGCTCACAGTTGATAAAAAACATGTCGACAATTCAGTTTTTTTGCAACTTTTTCAATGCAACAAGAAGGAATTTTTGCATAAATATGCAACAATGGATGAAACATGGATCCACCGCTTCACTCCAAATTGGCAGTCAGCTGAGTGGACATAAGCAGGTAAAAGCCATCTAAAGTAACTAAAGATGCAAACATCAGCAGGCAAGGTTTTGGCCTCTGTATTTTGGTATGTGCAGGGTATTTTGTTCATTGATTACCTTGAGAAAAAAGAACTATCAAGAGCAAATATTATATAGCATTATTAGTGCGTTTGAAGGAAAAAAATCACCAATAAATGGCTACAAATGAAGAAAAGTGGTCTTTCACCAAGATAATGCACCGTGTCACAAAGTGATCGCAACGATGACAAAACTACATGAATTGCACTTTGAATTGCTTCCACATGCACCCTATTCTCTAGATCTCACCCTTAGTGACTACTGGTTGTTTGCAGACCTCAAAAGAATGCTCCAGGGAAAGAGATTTGGCTCAAATGAAGAAGTGATATTGGAAACTGAGGCATATTTTGAGGCCAAAGACAAATCGTTCTACAAAAAAGGCATTGAATTAATAGAGAAGCGTTTGATTCAGTGTACCACCCTTGAAGGAGACTATGTTGATAAATAAAGTCAAATTTTGTCTAAAAGTTGTTGTTTTATTAGTTATGCCTGGGATTTTTTGAGTGATATATATATATAGAGAGAGAGAGAGAGAGAGAGTTAGAAAGAGAGAGCTTAGATGTAACATAAGTAGAGAGCACCGAGTTATGATCAAACTCACTACTCAGTCATAATTAATCTAGTGAGATAGGCTTGCTAACCATTACACTGCATCAAAGTGCCACTTACAGGTCAGTATATATACTTCAATATTTTCAATATACTTACTGATTTTCATAAAGATAAAAATGTACTTTTATCACTATCTATTGTTACTTATTACTGTAAATAATTCATTATTAATACTGTTTTCATGTAAACTGTTGTTATATCTGATATTACTTTTATTTTCATCATCATCATCATCATCATCCCAGTCAGTCCTTGCTTGCACCCTTTTATATATTATCACCTTGACTGTTACCATTGAAAAAGACTGTTGCTATTATTACTACTAGTTTGCATATTATTTGATCTTTACAATTTCTATTATAACTCCTGCTAATATTGTAACTTTGATGTTGCCATGGTGACTCCTGTCGTTTTCCCTACCCTCTTTTTATGATTTGTGAGTGAGGGAAAGAAGATGCACTCATACAAGTCTTTACTTTCATTAGGTGCTGTTTTCTCCTTCAGCTGAACAAGAACCTTGATATGAAAGCACTTCTCTGCTGAATGGGCTGTTGGTTTTTGCACAGGAATTCTTTCTTCTTTTTTTCTGCAATTCTTATTAATCATCAGTGAAAATAAAAAAAATTTAGATTGTTTTCCTTTTTATAAAGGTTTGACCCACAACTTGCATCTTTTTCCTCTTCTATTTTGTACCTCTCTTTATTAATCATCAGTGGAAAAAAATAGTTTTCTTACTCTTTATAAATGACTGACCCACCACTTGTTTCATTTTTTTTTTCTTTTGCTCATTCTCTCTCTCATTCAGGTGTTCTAGAATTTGCACATTCTACTTTGGAATTGTTTTTATCTATTCATTCATGTCTTCACCAGTGACATTAACTATAAGTACAAAAAGAAAAAAAAACTGTTTCCTCAATAGCAAGTTGAACAGTTGGCAAATGCTTTGAAGGTTATTTTACTTGGTAGGTAGATATTAGGCTTGTGAGGAATTTCAGGCACTTTTAGCATTGAAAGAGTGCTTATTAAGAGAAAGGAACGTAGGTCTTTTTTATCAAATGACCTGTTGGTGGTGTTAAAATAAATCTTTTCCAGATTGTTTTTTTCGGAAACCTTAATAGTTTATATATTTTTGAAATATGAATAAAAATATCTATAGAGAGTCTTACAAAATAAGTGAAAAATATAACATTTGGATCTTTTATGATAGTGGAGTTAGAAGCAAGTTCAGTTGTCGGGTGGCTGAATATTGGCTTTTAAATTTTGGCTATGAACACATGATGGCAGTTGTGAGTGATGAGTCTTGCAAAAGCAAGAACTTGTGCAATATGTTACCATTCCTCTCTTAATTATTAAGGGGTCTTAAAAAAAAGAAGCAGAAATTTTAACATTTGGAGTAATTTTTATTTCATAACAAAATAATTCTTAAATTATAAAATTAAAATATACGTCCTCCCACTGTTTTCTTGGTAACAATATAAATTAAAAAAATTATAAATAGTTTTTTATGAAGATTTGAACATCTTAAAAATGTAACAGTTCAATTGAATTACTTCTATTGCTTGATGATTTTTTTAATTAAAAAGAATTTTAAATTTAATTGATTCGAAACAGACCAGTTTTTCAACACTTTAAATGAATAATTTTCCCTTTATTGAATGCAGATATATCAGTCACAACGAATACTTAAGATTTAATTGGCCACTTTTGCTAAGTGGTTAAATTATTACTTGTTTATTTTCTTTGCAAGTAGGTGTTTTTGTTAAACATTTATAACAAAAATGAAGACTTATATAGTGAAAAATTAGCTTGTTAGTTAAATAATAGAATTAGAAACTGGTCTCTCTCAAAGTCATATTAGTATGATTTCTAAAAAGGATTTAGGTACTTGAGACTTTGAAAGATTTTCTTCATATATTACAGTATATAAAATCTAAAAAAGCAAATATTTGCAACACTAGTTTTTAACCACTTTATCTTCTACACTGTTCACAACCTGGGTTCTCATTCCTAAATGATGCAATGCCAAGGTAAAATGACATTTTAAGACATTCAGTATAAGCTTTTATTTTTCTACAATGTCAGATGCATGTCAATATTTTCATATGTCAATATATATATATATAGCAATAATGCAGTGGAAGACAGTAAACAACTGCTTCCGAAGGTATCAAACAATAAAAAAGTGTGATCAGAGAGCGAAAATATACTCGCTAAATGAGAAATCAACACCAAGTTACCTGAGTTTCAATTTAAATATTTTTAGGCATGAGGACCTGATGATTGCTTGAAGCCCAGGTATGTTGGTGTTGCTTCCTCATTTAGTGAATGTGTGTGTGTGTGTGTGTGTGTATGTGTGTGTGTGTGTATTGAGACAGCAGATAATTTTCTAAACATATTTTTAAATATAACAGACAATGAATGTCCATTATGTTTCAATGTTACACTATGTATAGATATATGAGATATATATATATATATATATATATAGTCATCCGCAGACAGATCTGTTTCACTATATCACAGCTCATCAGTACGATTGCATTTACCTGACTGAATTGGCATCAGTTGGCGATTCTACTTCTGAGCTGCAGGTGCTTGGTAGAAGGCGGCAGACTTTTAGCATGTGATATACCATATAAACTTATGCCAGTAGTTAGAGTTCTCTAATTCATTACTGAATGAACGATATATAAATTACTTAAAGTATATGTGTAGATAATATAAATAAAATATTTAAATATTTATCAGGTGTTAAACAGTCCTCAGTGCAATATAACAGCAAAAATTTAAAAAAGACATTAATATTAGCACGCCCGATTTAAAATTTATTACATCAACTTTAGTAACACCAATACTTAAAAATATAATTCAAATCAAAAAAGCATCTGTTCATGTTTGTGTGTGTTTATGCGTACATGCATGCATATGTGTGCATATATCTTGTCCTTGTGTGTTTATTTATTTTGCTTCGCTTTCTGTTTTCTTTTTTTGTTATTTTTTCTTTCTTTTATTTTTTAATTCTTTTAATTTCTTAATTTTAGTTTTTTAATTTTTTAGTTATTATTTTTGTTTATTCTTTTTAACATCATAAGAGAGACAAAAGTGAGGCAGCGTCGACTCAGTCTTTACTACTAGTTATTAAACTTTACTATCAGTTATGAAAGCTCTTGCCGTGTGTTTACGCTTTAACATTGCCTTAATATTTTATTTTTTTGCAATAATTAAATAAATATGTTGTAGTGAAGAATATATATACATCTCTATTATAATAAAGACAGTTATGTATTTGTTTGTATAATATATACACACTGAATGGGGCTAATCTGTGAGGAAATATTTTGCTGTCATTTTTTATGGCATTTTTCATACATAAACAAATTATTAATTTACATGTTAATATGGACTTCTTAACATTAAATAACTTTCATTGGTCTTGATTTTGGAAATATGTTTCTTAAATTCAGTAGCTGTTATTACTCTTTTCAGTATTGGTGGGAATTTCCCTCCTAACTTTTTATTTGAAGTAGTGTGGAATGTCAGCATCTTGATTATGTCTATTTTCTCTTCTAGTTATGTGTGCTATCCACTTTAGTTGTTGCTGCTGTTGAAAGTCTTCAAGTGAGGTGGTGTATGTTATGTGATACAGTTCTTTGTTTCTGATTTTGTAGCATGAGTCCACTCAAAGAATATTGAAAAAAGGATGGTCTTTGTAAAGACCCACAGGCTTCATTCAATCAAAACATTTTTTACCATTGATCTTAGGAAGCAGTTTTATACAACTGACAGTTTAGATATTTTTGAACAGGTTTGACACCATGCATGATATCCAAATGAAAGTCTAGATCTGATGAGACTATTTAAGAACATGACTCAGTTTTTAGGTTAATGTTTTGGTTTTGTAGTAATTTGCATGTTTTGGGGCAAAACTATCTCTATTTTATGCTCAATGTCTTTTTTTTTCCTATACTAAATTTCTTATAACTGATCCCTGTACTAAGGTGCTTGAAGTGGAATTGTTTCACAATTCAGCTCTTGAAGATATAACATTTGATTTCTTTCTTTTGTTTTGATCAAGATTTATTGACATCAGTTTGGATTGAAATCTATATTTATCCTTTCATTTTTAAGGGCTTGGGTGCTATACCTAGGTATTTTTCATGGTTTATATTAATGGAAGCAGACTATTTAAGTAGTAGTCCGTGATCAGATTCAAAGTAGGAGTATTCTAACATCTATCACAAACTGACTAATCCAAGAGTCTGAAATGTTGAAGTCAATAGTCTTTTATCTTACATTAAATGGGCCATGATATGTGATGTGGTGTTTCATGGGATGGTTGAACTATGTGTTAAGTATGGAATATCATTTTGACTAACAAAAGTTTGCCATTGCTGTTTAAGGTTTGCATTTCAAAAGCTGATGTCTTCTTACCATCAAAGGAGCAGTGGCATTCAAAAATACTTGAGATAACATTAGAATATCCATTAATGAACAGTTTTCTGTTTTTCTACATAATCCTGTGTGGAATTTTTTCTTTTTCTGAAATAACGCCTTTTTCAGTTGGGGCATAAGATGCTTGAATATTGCTTTCTGTTCACATATACATTTCTCTTAATGATGCGCCACAATAACTCTGATCTGGAGAAATCAGTGGCTATTCAGTTAATTTTGTATCTGGCAATATTTTTTATTGGATTAGTTGGTTATTATTTTTACAGAATGTGAAAGAGCATTATATTGAATGATTGTAATTTTTTCGCTTAAAATATTTTGGTTATGACCTGTACCATTCTTTTTTTTTTTAAGAAACTTTGTTTGAGAACCTACTATAGTTCTCTTAATTTATCTTGAAACCATCATGAACTTTAAAGGGACTTATAATTTTACTGTTTCTAATACTAAGTAAAACATTATTCTAATTATCCCCTGTCAGCTTCTAAGTTGGATTTGTTGAATATTTCTAAGAGATCTGCAATCTCTAGCCAGGTCATCATGTCCAGCCAATGTTGCTCTACATTCATCACTCAGAATTACTATTAAGAAGTAAGTTTTCATGTACTTTCACACTCCACCCACATCTATTGAACAGGTGAAGAGGCTCATCCCTTGTTTCCTGTTTAGGATGTGGTTTCCGGCTTTCTCTTTTCCATTCTTTTTACCCTTACATAGCCCCCAGCGCATCAGTGGCGTTACTGCCTTGCTTGGGGTGATATGATTAAAAAAAAAAAAAAAAAAAAAAAACTTTGTCAAATTCATATTTCTCATTGTAAATATGGTAGGTTGCTTGCTTTCATGTCTTTATCCAAAATTCTTCATCTTTTCTTTTTATATTTGCAACACTGAGTTCTTCAAATTTTTAAAACTTTTTCTCAAATCCCTTTTTGTGATATTCTTAAAACCCTTTTTATTTATTGTACTTATCTTACAAATATTTTAGATTTTCTTTTTGTACTATGTTGAAACAATTATATTGAGCACAATCTTCATAAATCTTTCTTTTTGTGCCAAGTAATGATTCTATCAAAAATGGTTCTATTTAAATATAATTCTGTTTTTGTATCTGACTGGTAAAATTTTGACAGGTACATATTATAAATTGTTTGTTCCATTTCTCAAGAATTTTATAATTAACAAATTTGATAAATTTGTCAAAGACCATTTCAGTGTGATCTCGATTGAAGAAATTCTTGTTGATATAAAAGATACTTGAAAACTGATAAACTACAAAATATATATAATATCTATATATATATATATATATATGAGTAATATCTAGCATTATTTTTGCAACAGAAAAATTCATCATGCAACAAACTGATACACACAACTGGTTCTGTTGCTATGAATCACTCATTTTTCATTTTCCATTTTTGTGTGCTTTCAGATGACATTTTTGCTTCTCATCCATATTCTGCCATTCTACATATGTTTATTTTACAAAAGAATTTTTTTTTTTCATTACATTTTTATTATAATACAGTGCAAAAATGGATTAATTTCATACAATCTTTTCTTTATTTGATTTTTGCATTGTTCTTCATTCATTTTAAATGGAATCCATTTATTAATGTCTGTTTCTTCATAGTCATAATAAAATAATTTGAAATGCTTTCAATTGATAGATTTAAAATTCGTTGAGAGTTTGTTGACAGTTTTGAAATCACTTTCCCCACAGCCTTCAAATTATATTTGATTGATTATATTTGGTTGAATGTATTATTGTTTTTTTTTAAGCTAGAAATTTTAGTTGCAAAACTTTGAAACCCATGTCTTATTGTTTGTTCCCTAACATTTTCCCCAAATATTGGATTTATCGGTGTCATAACAAGCTTAAATTCATTCAATGTTAAGCTGATAATTTCAAAATCTTTCTGTATTAATTTGAAAGTGTAATAAAAGCTGAAATTTTTACTGAATTATTTATATGTATGAAATGAAGTGCTTATGCAGAGAGTGATGGATAAATTGTCATCGAAATTTTGCAAAAATGAAAATAACACTAACCTCTCATTTGAACATATATTTACCAAAATTACACAAAAATATCTTTAAATACTAATTCAATAAAATTGCCATTGATTTTCACAACCTCCAGACGACTTTGGAATCCTGTTCAACTCTTCTGGACAGCCTCCTTGTTTAAGTTAGTGAATGCTGTCATAAACCTTTCCTTCATATCATCATTTGTATTACAAGGAGTTTTGTTGGTCTCTCACTCAATTGCACCCCACACACAGACATAATAATCAAGAGGGTTGCTAAGAAGTTAGGTTCCCAGATGTAAGGGATGATGTGGTCACAAAAATTGTCTGACAGCCTTGACTGGATTCTCTTGCTTGAGTGTCATAGTACAATGTCCTGTTACCAGACTTGGGTCATCCAGCAGCCACCTTCTTGACCCAGGACAACACTACTTCTCAAGGCGATGTAAGCTTCCATGTTGAGTCTGAAGCCCTGTGGGATGATGAATAAAGACATAACATCACCATCACTACTGATCACTTCAAACACCATGATGTTGACTGAATATATCAACCAACTCTTTCCGAATCCTCTTCTCTTTCCTCAGATTGACATCCAAATACACTGAAATGTTCCTATTGAACTTTCCAGTGCAAATGCCAAGCAGTACAGCATTCCATTTCCAAATTTTTGGTGAAGTGAATTGTGCCATGGTGCTTTTTCTTTTTTCACAGACGGTGCCCAACTGACTTTACTATACTATGCAGTCATCAAAAACAAATAACACATGCATGAAATTAAAAATATAAAATAGCGACAATTTACCCATCGCACCTATTACACAAGAGAGTGCAGAAAAGTTCTTGATCTGATCAAGAAGCCTCTCCCAAAAAGTTATTTAAAATGTTTTATTTCTAAACTTTACAAACCCAATTTGATTTATTTGACTGAAAGCAAAAAATTCTTTTTTACTTTCTTATTTAGTCATTATGTTTACTTACTACTTTTGTTTTTAAGCCATTGTAGAAATGTATAAGACCTTTAGTACTGAACAATGATGATTCAAGTTTACTAGCATCTTTCAACCAGATTATGTGCTCTCCCAGAAACTGTAACAAAGGTCTGCTTAGCATGGTTCTAATATAACACTTGGGTTGGTTCTGTGGATTTTGAAGAAACACAAATGTGTCTACATATAGTTTTTGAATTCAGATTTTTTTGTCTTCTAGACTGATTGCCAACCAAAGCTGAAGAACATGATTTGCTCTACTATCTAACCCATAGCTAGGTGGAGAAAAATGAATTCATATTTTCAGCAATTATAATAAATGTTACTGGAATTTGAACACAGCTCTGAGTTTGCATTCTGAGGTACCATCCATTACACAATCTAAACTTGTGCATGTGGTGTTTCAATGAAGACTTTTTATTTTTTGTAGTTAACTCTTCCCTGCTAATTAATTTCTTTTTAGCATTTGTACAAACAAATTGATAAAACTACTAAATCATTAAATTTTTTTATTCTTTGAATAAATATCTATAAAAATAACTGGACAAAATATGCCTAGACATAGGTAGGGAAATGACAACAGTCTACCCCACTACATTAAATAAATGGTTTAGTTCAGAATACCCTGTAGGTTACCAAATCGACATAACACCTGATGAAGGCCAAAATATACAATAACTGAAACATTGTGGTAGCAACAACAAAAATGAGGACAATAAATCACATGTAAATACCTCCTCAACCAAGAAATTTAGACAAAAAATATCCAAGTTGTCAATTTGGCCTATTAACAATGTTTTGTCAGTATTGAGTCCTAATTTTCATCACCAGAAAAAAGAAAATAGATTAATAGATTGGATAAAATACATTGGAGGGAACATTTAATGATAGGAGAAATTTTTCCATATTTCTCGAGTGTCTTTTATCAGAAACTCCAATTTTAGTGTTGAAAAACTATCTTCTCTATTATAACGAAGACAATTACGTATTTGGGTGTGTGTATGTATATATATATATATATATATATATATATATATATATATATATCCCAAAGGTATAAGAATGAAGAAAATAATTGCAATGTTCAAAATATTATTTAAAACAGTGTTCAATATAAAAATAGAGCAATAAATATTTATTGTCAATTATTAGTTTAGAACATATACAAACTAAAACAAAATTGTACATTTTGTTTTGACATTGAAAGAACAATGTCTTATCAGCTAGTTAATAATGATGGTAATAAATGTTTTATTGAAAAAAGTTTTAAACATATTCCATCATTGGTTGAGCATCGCATAAACATACACTTCTCTAGCAAAGAAATATTCGAGAAACATAAAACAATTTATGATAAAATTCTTAGGGATAGTGGGTTTAAAACTTCTGAGATTAGTTTTGTGGAAGAATATAATTGTTCCAGAAAGAAAAATAGAAACAGGAAAATCATATGGTATAATTCTTCATTTAATCAATTAATATTAAGCTAGGACATAAATTTCTTAAATTAATTGATAAAAATTTTCCTAAAAATAACATTTTTAAGCAAAATTTTAAATAAGAATACTCTAAAACTTATAGTTGCTCTAATAATTTAGAAAAAAAATAATTAAATTACATGACAATAAAATATTGAAATTATATAACAATAACAATAGTAATTCTACTACTCATTTTAATTTTCCCAATAGTAAAAACTTACACAATTGTAGAAACCCTGACCAGTGCCCCTTATTTATAAGTGTTTAACTAAATCCTTTGTCTACATGTGCTCTATTTCATCAGTAGAATATTTTAAGGTCACTAAAGTTTATATTGGTAATACAATGAACTTCTTTAAAAAGCGTTTTTACAATCATATCTCATCTTTTACTAATAAAGACAAACAAAATATAACCTCACTTTCTAAATATTTTTGGAAGTTAAAAGAAGAGAATAAAACCCTAGGTTTAATGGAAAATTCTCAAACAAGCTATAATCTCTGGATTTTTGAATGAACCATGTTTCCTTTGTCTACAAGAAAAAATGGAAATTAAAAAATACAGAAAAAGTGACATATTACTAAATTAAAAGCATGAAACTACAATAAATTGGAAACATATTAAAGAATTAACCTTACAGGCCAGATAGGATTTCAAAATCCAAGGTATGAAACTACAGCAATTGTAAACATTTTGCACTACAGTATTAACCTTATTATCTTTGATAATTTTCTTTAACTATATGATCTCTCTTATATTATTTTATCTTTATTTTCTATTAGAAATTGTGATCTATTTATTGCCTTAAATTTAAATATTGATTTTAATTTCTTTTAAAAATTTATTTTATTTTTTAATTTTAATTTTTTTTATTTCTCCAATTTATTATATTAAGTCTAATGAATTTATATCTTCATGTTATGTTTTGAAATATCCTCTAATTTATGTTTTATGAATAATTTCCCTGTTTGTATATGTGATTTCTATTGTCTGTCCCCTTTCTTCCCATTATACATTTTCTCACTTTTTCCTCTTTATTTTTTACTTCTTTTGTATCTTACCTTTTCCTCTTTCTTTTCTTTTCATTTATAGAAGTATAATTCTCTTTTTTTAAAAAAAATGCCAAAAGATTTGAGTTCAGACACTATGTAACAAATATCAATATCTATCTACAATTCCCTTCTGGAACAAAATTTAAAATTTCTCTCTCTTAGCCGTTTCCATTGACTCTTTCCTCTCAATACTATCTCACTTTATTCTTCTTTATTTTCTATTTCCTCTGTATTTTCCCTTTCCTCTTTCTTTTCCTTTTCTTGATTTCTCATCTTATTTTCTGATTTTTCTAACCTCATTTTTTTATTAATATCTTTTCACATACAAAAAAATAATTTCAAAAAATAAAAGGAAGTGGTGGTTTTTTAAAATTTTTTATTCAATAAAATGTTTATTACCACCATTATTAACTACCTGATGAGACCTTGTTTTTTCAATGTCAAAACAAAATATACAAGTCTATAGTAGTTTGTACATGTTCTAAAGTAATAATTATTATTAATAATATATATAGATTCATTTTTGAATATGTATATATGTCCATATAGGTGTGTGTGTGTTTATATATATATATATATATATATATATATATATATATACAAGTCAACCATCCATCCGTGCATGGAGTACTGCTGCCATTTATGGTCAGGTGCCCCTGCCGTTCTCCTCAGTGTTCTTGACAAGTTCCAAAGAAGAGTCTGTAATGTGATAGGTACTGATCTGGCGACTCGACTGCAGCCACTTCCCCATCGTCGAAATGTGGCCTCCCTTTGTCTGTTCTATAAATACTTTCATGGCTTCTGCTCGGACGAGCTTAAGTCACTGATGCCTCCTCAACAGGTGTTTACTCGTGCAACCAGACTGGCAACTGGGTCCCACCCATTCACAGTCAGGTTAGCCAAATGCAGACGACAATTCTACTCCTGCAGCTTCTTCTCTCGCACTTCCCACCTGTGGTACTCGCTCCCGTATTCTTGCTTTCCTGATGGCTACAACCTCCAGAAATTTAAATGCAAAGTCAATACTCATCTACTAACCACTGGACTCTAGCTCTCTCCCCACCCCTGTATAACCTTCCCTTTCTCTCCACCTATGTATCTGTCATCGCACCTTCTTTCTATTGTTCCTTTCTAACTAGTTTGTACTCCTCACTCTTTTCTAATTAATCTTTTTACATTTATGTAACCCCCTGCACATCAGTGGCGTTTCCACCTTGCTCAGGGTGAAATGATTAAAAAAAATATATATATATATGTATATATAAGTATGTCTGTGTGTGTGTGTTTATATATATATATATATATATATATATATATATATATATATATATATATTCATAGAAAAATGCATGCATGTAAAGTAATATTAAGATTAGATTAAACCTGAAAAAGAACAGGACAACTTATTAAACCTGGAAAAGTAAAGAACAAGATATTCTAGTAAAGTATGCATACATATGTATAGGTGTACATATATGTGTATATGCATACATATGTATGGGTGTGTATATATATATGCATTTTGTGTATCGAGGCAGCAGATAATTTTCTAAACATATACTCTTAAATAGAAGAGACAATGAATGTCCCATCTTGTTTAATCATGTGTCGTTCTAAACATTGTATTTTGGCTTGAATTTCAGTTTAAAATAAAGACAAAATTTCTTCAACATTTGGATATATATGTGCATATATATATGTGTGTACATATGTATATTTGTGTGTGTGTGTATATATATATATATATATATATATATATATATATATTACGAAATTTAACAGCTATCCATGAAACTGGCATTAGATTATATATTTGAATTTTTGATTCTTTAACATTATTATTACTTAATTGTATTTGATTGGAAAGTCTCTCTATTTTTTATATATACATATATATATTTAAACAGTATATTATAATTTCTTCTGGCCTTAATCATTTGAAAAATCATTGGGAATATATCTATCTTCTGGCAGTAATATATATGTATATACTCTGGTGTGGGAATTTGCAGGTTCAATTCCTGTCGAACAATAGATATTTTCCAAATGATTTCTCTAGAGAATAATGTAAATTATAATATACAGTTTAATTATATATATATATATATATAAAGTCTTTCCACTCAAACGTGAATATCCATTAAAAAAGAAAAAATGTTAAACAAATAGACATTCATACATATATATATGTGTGTGTGTGTGTGTGAGCATATATATATCTGTGCGTAACACCATATTAAAAGTGTATTAAAATAAATTATGTAAATATCAGCAATAGTCTTACTCTTTATCAATATATTGCCTTCTAGAGAATTAGCAAATGATATAATTATTAAAAGGAGGGCATGCTCACCATGAAACTCAGCTGTTGTTGATTTGAACAGAATTACAGTGGTGTTGAATTGAAAAAAACAAGGATAAATATAATCTTGTCGTCAGCTTTTATCTCGTATCCAATAATTTAATTTTTTTTTTTCCGATCGCTTTCTTTATAATGTCACTGATGACTAAGCATACCAATTTTCACATGGAAGAGCTAACGACATTGACTGCATATTATTAATGGTGGAGGATGAGGCCGATTTTGTCGACCATCTCTCTTTTGTCGTTTGGAACATTGCCACTTGGTACAATCTTGTGCATGTGTTTCCAATGATTTAGGCTCAAGCTCAGTGGCTCTCAGTTTTGTTTTGTGTTGGTCTTTGTGTCTTAGAGAGCAACCCTGTGGTCTTTTTTCTGATGTGAGCTCCCTGTATAAGACTTGGCTTGGGAACCTTGACTTTTCTATTCTTGTTACATGACCTTGTTATGAAAATATATTTTATTGATATTTATGGGTTTTCTTGTTGGGCTGATATTTTATCAATATTATTTCATTTTCAGTGCACACGATTGACCACACTCTGTGATGAAATTGTCATCAATTCTCGTGATCCCTTAGAATTTCAACCTGCGTCACTTGAGCTGGCAACCATTACAAAGAAACTTGGTGAAAGCATTGTAAGTGTATAAAGAAAATGCTATAAAATGATTTACTTTAGGTTTAGAAGAGTACTTTATCATCTTTTCTTCTTACAAGGCTATTGTTATTTTATTGTTGCTGTTTTAATACAATCTGATTTCCTTATAATGCTATTGTTGGTTTCTATAAGGTCTCATTGCAAAAAGAAAAGAATCACTATATTTGGATACCAATAATTTTAAACTAAATATGAAAAAAATGCTAACATAAGCAAGAAAAAGATTATCACAGAACTTGTCATCTGTAAATCTGTTTTAAATTGAATCAGATTTGGGGTTTTACTATTAGTGTTATACTCTATTTCTTTCACTCCACATCAAAACCTGTGAGCTGGATATAAATGCTATGAAAGTAAAATAAAAAAGTTGCTTTCTGTGTAAGAGCTATGAGAATTGCAACCAGCTCACAAAAAATACCCCTAAAATATAAAATTTGGTTTGAAAGTTGGAGCCAATCACAAACGTTGCCGTTGAAGAAAAAACATGATAAAAAAATGGCTGACTGCTTAAAAGAACCTACTTTTGACACTGAAGGCAGTAGGCATTCCCAGAGTTCACAAGTGGCCCCTGGTCAACAGACCTGACACAAGCTATAATAGGACCTGTACACTACTGACTCCCCCATCCTCCAAGTCACTTCCCTCATCCACAAAGAGACATTCCACCTTGATTTTCTATACCTGTAATACAGAAAATTTTATTTTGACATATCTTGTTTCCTTTTCTTTCCTTCTCACAATAGTATTTTGTAGATTCTGTTTCTTTTGCAACTATATATGCTATATAACATATATACTTATCTGTACATACTCTTATTACTTACTCTCATGATAGAAGTGGATGATAAAAAGTTGTATATCTATCATTCTATACATATTAAGAAACCAGCTGACACCCCTAAAGAAACCCATATCCAGAGATCAAGTAGAAAAATGAACCATATATGCAAGGATAAGGGTTCACACTAACCTTTCTTATGATAGATTCAAGTAATTGAGTGGAAATATTATTGAAAGGTTAAAAACTTGAAAGCAGCAGTATGCATTAACTGGCAAGTCAGGCTAATTTGGATTTCTGTGTGAGGTTATAAACATTGAAAACTGAATTAGAAAACTGAGTTCAAATTTTGGCTTTTCAAATGATTAAGCATCAAATTTTTTATTGATATAAAGAAACTTGAGAAGGAAATATGTAGAATAGCACGTACACTTCCTGTCTTTAATTCCTCCTTCTCTCCTCCACCAAGAATTTTCAGCATTCCTTTCTTATTTTTAATTCTATTATTTTCTGTTTATTCTCTATGAAAAGATATTTCTTAATCATTTTATTTTGATATTAACAATTTACAACAAATGTGTTTTTTTTCTTTTTTGTTTTATTATTCTAGGGTCTTCATATTGTATCTTACTATGGCATTCACGTGATTGGAGATATCAAAGATCTAGTGAGTATCTTCATTAGTTGATTGATTGATTGATTAATTTTTAAGGCTTTATCAATCTTTTGCAGGTTATTTAAAGCCAAAAAATAATTTTTGAGTATATGAATTTTTTTTAGATGCATTGTGGCGCTATGGATATTGACTCAGAAAGAGAACCAGGAGCGCCAAGTTTGAATTCCAGTTGACTTTGTTGCATTCACTTACATGAAAATACCCTTAGGAAAGGTATTAATCCTTCTCTTTTTCTTCAGCTATGGGTTAAATAGCAGGAGAAATTGGGTTTTATAGCACTGGTTAGCAACCAGTCTACTGCAGAAAGAAATGGCAACCTACTGCAGGAAAATCTTCTGCCTTGTCCATCATGGATTGAAAGAGGCGTGTATCATGTATGACACTTAGCTGATTGAATTTACTGATATTACTGCTAATTAACCCATAGCTGGAGGAAGAAGAGGTGATATTTCTCAAAGGTATTTGTGTGTAAGTGAATAGAATGAATCCAACAGGAATTGGAACTCAACTCTCTGATTTTCAAATCCAAGCCATTATCCATTACATCACTCATACATTCAAGCTCCTGGTAATTCAAGTGGTCACTTATCTAGGCTAGACCTGACATTGCTTAACATCTGTAATCATATGAGAACCAATGTTTCAACATGATATGGCCATAAACTGAGAGTGTCTTTATTATCACATACTTCTGAAATGCATTTTTATTGCAAGTGAAATGAACGTCTAGTATATGGCTTCTTGTGTCAATAATCAGAACATTCTTTGCAATTGTTTCTAAAAAAAACTTGTTTTTTTTCTCTTGGTATTTAACCCTTTTGTGCCAAACTTATTAGCAATAAAGAATCTCCTCAAAGTTATATTATACACTGGTTCAACCTTTGACCTTTTTCTGGTTCACTTCATATCAAAACTGATCAGCTGGATGTGAATATTGTGAAAACAAAAGTAAAAACAGAAAAATGGCTCTCTGTGCAGGGGCTTCAGCCATGCATTTGACTTGCAAGCCCCACTCTCAATGTGTGAGGAAGATATGACCTCCATGATTAAGAAATTCTTTTATTCTAAATTTCATGCTATAAACAAGTAATACTTGTTTTAAATCAGATTAATTTAACTTTAAATTTGCTAATTTTCCAAAAATAGCATGTCACAGATGTATATTTTATTTTTGTAAGATTTTTGAAACCGAGAATCAACTTTTGTTTACAAACCTGTCAGTCTGTCAAAATGGATGAAAAAATGATAACTTGAAAACTCTAAAAATGTTGAGATTCCAATCAGTATAATTTCTATTCCAAATACACCAGACTATTTTGCTTACTGGAAATAGTAAGTTTAATCATTTAGCTTTCAATTAAAGCTATAAGTGAAGGCTTTAAAAAAGCTTTTTTATTTTTAAAAATTCACTTTAAAATCTAGGTAGAGGTACCTAACGGCATTTCATTTTGGAGATGTGCCTAGAAATATAACCTGGTCCAGGAATGATATGGTTTTGAAAACAGGAACTCAGAAACATCATCTTAAATTGAAAGGACTGTAATTTACTTCTCAAATGGATGGTATTACTGAGATGAGAGTATTGATCAAATTGTGGTCATATCAACTCAAAAAATACTTAATTAAATTTTTTGTACCACACCAAGGTAAAATGAGTCTTAAAATGGGGATCATAATTTATTAAAATCAGATACAAAAGTATAATTTTGGCTAAAATCAAATGACAAAATTAAAACTTAAGGTGCCTTTCCCCTGACACTTTCTGAGTGCCTGGATATTATTTGTGTGTGTCTGTGGATAGTTTCAGGCATAAGTTGTACAGTTCTTATCTCTAGTTGCTTGATAGTCTTGCCCACATAGTCAGCTTCACACTGACATTTATAACAATAAATAACTAAACTTTGTTGTTCTGACGAAGTATCGAACAAAAGGCACCTTAAGTTTTATGTCATTTGATTTTAGTTGAAATTGAACTTTTGTATTCTGTTTTAATCATTAAATTATGTTATAAAACTGAATGTCATATCTTCTCTCATTTACAGTCACTTACTGAAAATACTCAAATCTGTGTAGCGCACGTAGTACAATTTTGACTTCGAATTGGATTTTTATATTCTCTTTCAGAAACCCATTAAAACAGGCTCTGGGTTCCACTTGCTAATTACTGTTGTTTGATTGGTCCATAAATGGACGTGTTATGCTCTTACCTATGTCTGCACAACTGGATCACTAACTAACACAACAAATTCCTTCTTCCTCACATATATGAAAATATTAATCAGTGAATGAGAAATCTGGAAAACATACCCAGAAACCAAATCTGAGAAATTTAACAAGCCTACGCAAAAGTTAATTTCGCTATATAAATCACAGAGAAAGTTGAATTCATCAGAAGGGCTTACAGGCTGCTACACTGCTGGCTGATCAGCAACACACCCGTGCCTTACGTTCTCACCCACCATCACGTCAAGTCTTTACCTCTCTTCCTAACACATTGCCGGCATAGAAGAAAGAAAGAACCACCCGTCAATGTCATGGAAGGAAAGAGAGAACATCACAGAGCTACTGACTACTAAACTTACTCATATTTGTTCCCTTTCTGACACATATTTGTTCCCTTTCCTCTTCTCTCAATCTTCTGTCTCCTCTCTAAGGACAAATGCTTTGGGAAACTACACATATTCTAGTGAACATTACATAAAATTACAGATGGCCAGCCTAAAACAAATTCATGCCAACATCTGACACCAACCGGCTAAGAATTAGAGACAACCAAATTCATAAACCACTTGTCTGTATTTATCCAGTAAACAAGATAAATTCACATCTGCCTCTGTCATAATTCTTCATGCAACCATACACGTGTTTTTAACAATTATTACCCTCATTTTAAGACTGATTTTTACCTTGGTGTGGTGTAACACTATTTCCCCACTAAGATATTTTTTTTTCTGAGGGCTTAATACAACGAAGTGAGAGAAGTTGATATTAGTGGTATTGTTAGTTGTGCTTTATTGTAATCTGCGATGTGAGCTTACTTAAAAAACTATTTTTAATACTATTATGTACTTATCCAGGGAATAGAGAAATTGGCTAATAATTGGGAAAAAAGAGAGAAATATAGTTTTCTTTTTCATATACGAAACAAATTGTTTTGAGCCAAATGGAAGTCTGTAATATGGAAGTAGCCATAACAAAATGTCAGGATTTACTTGGTGAGGTTAGTTAGGGTTAAATCCACAAAAGTATTTCTGGGGAAAAAGGATTTGAAAATCAAAAACCTGGGAATGATGTAATCAAAAGAAAGAAGACAGAAAGACATTACGTCATGTGAGCTGGTGATGTTTCATTCCTTGAGCCATAGCTCCCCGCAAATTGTGTGGGTAGAAAATAATCTCATTGGTCAAAAGCTTTGAGTCAGCTAAGAGAAAATTGGGTACAGCTATAAAAATCTGAACTCAGTGTGAAAAATCAGAGAGTTGGCTGGGTAGTTGCTGAAATTGCAGTCGAAATGTAACGACTGTGGAAAAGGTTCTCAACTGGGGTGCCACGACCCAGAGGCTGGTTGCCTACCACAGAACTTATGGCTGGAGATGTAAAGAAACGTGTAAAAAAGAAAAAAAAAATAGAAAAAAAGTCTGTCGCTGATTAACTTAAAGAGTTAATGTTGAATAATGCACCTCCGATAAAAACCCTGAAAGAACTTTGTTTTAAAAGTTATTTGGAGAATTTAAAGTTCTGATTATTCTTGACAAAAAGCTCGCACTGCTATGAAAAGAATTTTTAAGAGTTGGGAGAGAGATTTTCAGGCAACAAGGATAAAACAACCCTACACTGCTGTCATCATGTCACTCTGTTATTTGGCTGTTTGTGTAAAAATTGATAAAGGCCGAAGAGACGTGTTTTTATCTAGAGAATTGACAGCCTGATTATATTTGAAAAGTTGAAAGCTCCGATACTTTTAATGAAACGTCGAAAGGACTTGTGTTTATTTGAAGTTTGAAAAGATCTGATATTTTTAATGGAACTTGGAAAGGACATTTTTATTTGAAGATTGAAAGCTATGGTATTTTAAACAAATCCTCTCTCTGTTGTAAATTGGTATTCCGACAATTGTATTTTCTGCTTTTGTAATTAATATTTTTTTATTATAAAAGACTTTCTTTCGTTACTCATCCAGGCGTCTTTAAACTTATTCATTTATTAATTTTCTTTTTTTTGGTGCTATAATTATTTTATTTTAACCACAAGTGTACAGTCTGGATATGGTAGAAATACCGGGTTTGCACAACATGACTTTCTGAGATGAAAACACAATGTGGGCAGTATGTTCGTTGTTGTAATAGACGTCTTGAGGATTAGCTATTGTGTTGAGATCATCATGACCAGCGGCCCAAAAGCGTCGACATAACTAGTGCTGATAGCTACTGCGCACATCGTCATTTTGCTTTCGGGCAGGTGAGGGTCACAGTGGTACAAAAAAATCTATTTATAATTACACATGTAGATATGCCCTGATATTTTTGTCTATATTTGTATTTTTTTAATTATTCTCTTTTTGTAAAAGTATATAAGTTTTGTGGATGTGTGTTTCTGTACATTTTTTTCATTTTTTTTATACGTATTTTAATTATTTTAAAAATTTTATATAAATTCTGACAATATAAGTTGTGTGTAGCTGCAATTTTGTGTTGTTTCTTTTTCAGCTTTTGAAGCCTCACTTATTAGAAGAATATTATTATCATAAAGAAATATTAACATGTCCATTTCATATGTTTATAACAGTCACCTGCACAGCTCAGTGGGAAAATCATGAAAGGAGATGAAGTTATTCAAGTCAACAATCAAACTGTGGTAAGAGCAAAATATTATTTCACGACATTGAGTTTCTTATATAACTAAGACTTAGTTTCCAAATTATCCAGGTAGATCATTTGTATTGAGCCAGTGAAAGAAAAATATCTTTTTACTTTTTATTCAACATGAATTAGCAGCAGATATTTTAGATTGCTTTTTTGCTTTACTATTATTATTGGATCAGGAATTCTTTAACATATTAAAATGGAAAAAGCTAATTCATTCCTGTAATTTGTGAAAAAGAATTTTATCATATATTTTACAACTTAAAAATATACAAAAGCTTACACTAAATATTGTATAAATTTCATGGAAATGTAAGTTTCATAATGATGCATAAGTATGCCCACATCTATCAAAGTGTTAAATTTACATGATATATTCTTCTGAATATGTAAAGAAACTTGCAAATTGTTCTATTTGTTTGATAAATTTAATTCTGTACAGTACTGGCTTGCTTCAATAGCTAGTCATAGTCTACTTTTGTGCTATTTATTATTACAAATCTGTAAATATGCAGCACTTTTGTATGATAGATTTTCTACTAACAAAGAAGTTTACCCCCATATCATGTGAATAGAGCATTTTGCATCCTAAACATGTGACCTGGATTTGAATTTCATTATGGACAATTAGTCAAAGAGGTTATATTTTATTTCTCTTCTTTTTTTTTTTTTTAAATAATGTTGTCCTGGTAAGATGATCCAAGCATGGGTCATTGGAAAATACCTGAAAATCAAGCTTTATGATGAAATTGAGGAGCCAAACAAAACTATTTAGACATTGTCAGTTATTGCATTAAAATAAGCTAAAGGGAGAAAAGGTGGATTCATACCCTTTCCCAAGGGTATTTGCACATTAGTGAATATAACAAGCCCAGTTGGAAATAAAAATCAGACCCAAGTTCCAGTTCCAATCCATTACACCACCTGCACATCCAAGCTTACAACACCTTATATTCTAAAGTGGTTACCCATCTAGGTACTGACCTGGCTGAAAATTCTTGATCATATGAGAACTAGTGTTTCGTGATATGGCTATTAGCCTTTCCACACTGATAAGTTATGTTACTTGTACATCCCTCCCTACCAGAACAGTCAGTTAAGTGCCATATGTAATACACGCTTGGGCGATCATGTCTCTTTTTGAACCATGAAAAAGATTTTCTTACAGTAGGTTGCCACTTCTTTTTGTGGTAGACTGGTTGCCAACCAAGGCTGCAGAACCCAATCTGTCTTCCTATTTATCCCTTAGCTGGAAGAAGGGGTAGATTAATACCTTTCCCAAGAGTATTTATGCAGAAGTGAATGAAACAAATTCAACTGGAATTCAAATAGAAATCAGAAAAGTTATCTCAGATTTCATCTTATATGTTGCAGTTTCTATTTTTAGACCCCTATTTTTCTTATTGTGCTTCTAAAATACAGTCAATGTTTGTAGCTGGAGAAAGAAGGGATAGATTAAGGCCTTTCTTAAGGGTATTTGCATGTAAGTGAATATAATGAATTCAACTGGAATTTGAACTTAGCCCTCCGATTTCTTATTCCGAGTTGATATCCATTGCACCACAACAGATAAAGATCTTAAGTCCTGATTAAATCAGAATTGCAGCTTAATAGGGTATGGCCCTACCCGGCCGATTAGCAAGGAATATACACAATATACACAATTGCTTCACTAAATAATTCCCAATCCCTGCTTCTATCAAACGGGTAGCGGAACGGAAGTTTCTTAAGTAAATCGAATTATTCTCTTAAGCAATAACGGGAAATCTGGCTAGCCACAGCTCACTGCTCTGAACAGAATTCTAAGTTTGTTATAAGTCTAGTCAACTTGATTCTTGTTTTCTGGGATGTCTCTGAAATTGCCGAAGTGCTGGGTTATGGGTAGGTTGGCGCGGTTTGTCTTTGGATCACTCTCACTAAAAACTCTCTTCATTTGGCAATTTCAAACTTTGTCTGCAAAGTCTCTTCATGTCTGTCTCTTAACTCTGGTTGGTTGATTGGCGACAGGCTTCCCTACAGTCGGCATCCAAAGGCATGGCCATCATCTCTCTGTCTCTTTACTTCTTCAGCTGGGAACTGTCTTTGGCAGGTGGTGATTTTCTATGGTTGGCATCCAACTATGTGGCAATTATCTCTTTGTCATTACATCTCTGGACCAGGAACCGGAACTCTCTGCCATTCGAGCTGTAACTGATCCCCAACTCAAAACTTTGTCTGCAAATTCTCTTCTTGGCTGTCTTTAACTCTGGTTGGCCGGCATCAGGCCTCTCTACACTTGGCACCCAACAACATGGTGCCTATCTTCATCATTACATTTCTGGACTGGTAACTGGAACTGAACTCAAAACTTTGTCTGCAAAATTACTTCTCGTCTGTCTTTAACTCAGGTTGGCCGGCAGGCTCTGTGGTTGGCGCCCAACAACATGGCACCTATCTTTGTCATTAGATCTCTGGGTCGGGAGCTGGAACTGAACTTCAGTGGGAACTCGAACTCAACTGCAACTGATTTTGGGACCCTGTATTTATGCCCATGTCATCGTGTGGGGCTGATGGTCGCTCAGTGTCTAACCCCTCATCTTGGCAACCAATAGAATGCCGGAGTTAGCTGCTACTTGTTGTTGTTTTTGGTTTACCCAATGGGGTTAGTCTCCTTTCCATGACATCAATTGCAGGTCCTCTCCCCCTTTCAGTGCTTGTTTACAGGACCAGTAGAATTCCTGTCAGTCTTATGATGTCATCTTCCCATACCCTTTTTCTGGGCTGGACTTAACCGTTGAATTTTTCTCTCAAAATTTTCTTTCTCACGAAACAATTTTGGGGATTTTTTTCTTAAACAATCACTATTAAACTTTTTGAACTGGCTTCACCCAAAACAAGTTGACAAGAGTCCATTGACATTGTTACTTAGATAAGAATTTTTTCGCACCTGCATTTTTAATATCCATTTCTGAGTAGCCGATATTTTCAGACGACAAGAAATATTTTTGTTATCTGGTCTTACCCTGATGTCAAGTGAAAATGTCTCTTCTCAAGACCAGATATTTGTTATCTTAATTCTTTTCACAATTCATGCTAGCAGGACAACTGGATACAATAACAAAAGTGAAATTTCTTTTTCGGCTATTACAATTGCCCAGCGAAAAAATTACAATTGAATTTATCTCTTTCTCTTAGGTTTAGAATGACAATTGCTAGCTTTCATAGGTGGGCCGAAACTAACATCTATTGTTCCTAGCATTAAAACAAATCTAAGTCTTTTCTTTCTTCCTTTTCTTTCTCTCCTTCTTTCTCCAGTTTAAAATAACAACAGAGAAATACCATTTGTTATTTTTTTGTTTTCTTTTCTTTTCCTTTGCTCCTATTCGGACAATAAAGAAAAATGTCTTTTAGTACATTTTCCTCTGACTTATAATAGAAAGTAGATTTTCCAGTTATAGTTAATAATTAATTAATAAAATTAATTACCTCCGTTTTCCTTTGCTCATATTCGGAGGATAAAGAAAATTTCTCTTAGGACATTTTCTTCTGATCTATAATAGTAATTAGAAGATTTTCCAGTTATAGTTAATAATAATTAATAAAATTAATTACTCTCACTCCACACCAAAATATTGTTATAGGGAAATATCTGCTGTTTAAATTCCAAAATGTAGAGGAAAGATATTCTTATTGGTATCAATGTTAGAATTCTTTTAGTCAATTGTAAAAGGTGCCATTAAAAATAAAATAAAAGTAATCAGGATCAGCTATTTAATTAGTATCATATATAAAATTATCCAAAAACTTAATAGGGTTTGTGCTTTCAAATTTGTTAGAAAGTTAATGTGATTTTTTTTTTTACCTGATTTCAGAATTATGTGTTTATTTTACTTGGTTTACAAATTAGTATTGAATTTACTACAGAATCAAATTTGGCTATGAAATAAGCTTGCTGTTAGGGTTACAATATAGTAATGGTAATATTAGCTGTTTCCTTATTAGGAAGCATTCATCATTCATTGACCAAGCAACCTGCAGTCAGTTAAAATTTATAAAATCTTTTTCTTTAAACAGTTATTCAGGAAAATAGGTCTCCCAAGTCTAGTAGGTATTATCACACTTTCCAGTTTTGATGGGGGTTTCCTTCATAACCTTTTATTTGAAAGAAACGTTTGATGTCAGCATTTTCATGATGTCATTATTTTCTCTCTGAGTTATATGTGATATCCATTTTAGCTATTGCAACTTTTCAAGTGATTTGGTTTCTGTTATTTGGTACAGTTCTTTGTTTCTGCTTTAGTAGTGCCAGTTTATTAGGTTCAAAGAAGTGTGGTCTTCACCAAGACTCACAGGCTTCACTTGCTCAAAGCCATTTTTAACCATATCACCCCAAGCAAGGCGGTAATGCCACTGATGCGCAGGGGGCTACGTAAGAGTGAAAAGATTGGAAAAGAGAAAGCCGGAAACCACATCCTAAACAGGGAATAAGGAATGAGCCTCTTCACCTGTTCAATAGACGTGAGTGGAGTGTGAACCGGGCGATAGTTTAGTCTATCTACTCCAATTGAATAAAAAAAAAGAAAAGAGTGAAAAGATTGGAAAAGAGAAAGCCAGAAACGATATCCTAAACAGGGAACAAGGGATGAGCCTCTTCACCTGTTCGATAGACGTGGGTGGAGAGTGTGAACCAGGCGATACTTTAGTCTATCTACTTAGAAACTAGATGCATAGAGCTGACAGCTTAGATATTTCTGAGTGGGTTTAGTACCATGCATGACATTCATATAACAGTTTTGATTTGATGAGGCTATCCAAGATAGTGAGATACCTAATGTGGAAATGAGGATTCAGCTCAATATAATGTTGAGCTGATCTGAGAGGCCAGATTTCAGTCATTTTATTCAGGGTCCCAAATATTGCTTGCTTTTTCAAGGGAGGTAATTTAACTGATATATCTGTTGAACATAGTTATGAGTTCATATCATTTAGGCAAGCAAAATTTGAAACAAGGATAAAAATATGGTTTACCAAATGCGAAATGCACTTAATGATATGCAGACTTTAGTGTGTTCATGTTGGACTGAGATATGTGCAAAGTGTGTGCATATTAGCAAGGGTGTTTGTGTCCTGTGTGTGCATTGGCATTGATAAGTGTCTATATAACGCTTGTATGTGTGTCTGCAGATGGAAAAGAGTCTCTACTTGTAATGAACGGGAAGATCTGGTGCCACTGAAGTGGGTTGTTACCAGTTTTTAACCTAGCTGGCAGTGTGTGTGCATATTCCATGCATATTCCATGGAGTGCATCATCTTGGGTATCCATTCCCTTTGGCTGGCAGGATGAAATCCCTCATGGTCATTTTTGACAGACTATTTATGATGTAACATGTGAACACAGTTGGGAGCAAAACTTCACACCTACTTGGTGATTTTAGTTAAATGTTTGTGCATAGAAAAATTTCTTGTGGTATAAAAAGAAAGAAAAACATTTTTCAACCAATCATTTTTTAGTCCACTACATATTGAAATATTGACAAATTATCTGAATGAAATTTTTGGACACTTGTATAGATTGTATTTTGATTAGTCAAGGGGAATAACTCTGGGTGATTGAGAAATCTTTATTTGATGAATCTGCATTTTGTGTTCGACATCTAATTGAAGTTAAATTTCTTCATACTGAATATTTTTGTCATTATAGGTTGGTTGGCAACTGAAAAAGCTTGTGTCTAACGTGAAAGAGAAGCCAAAGGAAGTAGTCCTGTTGCTTAAAAAGCGTCCCCACCATACTAACCCATATGGACACATCCCAAACCGGCGTAAGATCTCAAACAAACAACAGACTTCTACTTTACCGAAATCCCTCAAGAAGCGGCGGTGTAGAGAAGAAGAGAAAACATCACGTTCATCATTTCAGGAGTATGTTTCGTCTAGTGTTGCCACAGAGCTTTTCTCTCCTAAGTAAGTGATAAATTCTTTGATTTTTTTTACCTTGTATGTATATGTGGTAAGTGATATTATGCAAGAAGTATGCATTGTATCTTCTCTTGCAGCATGTTTTAATTGATTTAATTTTTGTTTGAAATTATTTTAATAAAGTCTTTCATCAATGATCAAGGTAACTACAAATTAAGAATATTATAAAAAGAAACTTATCTTAACAAAAAAAAAAACAATGGGAAAAACCTATCATTTTTTAATTACTCATCTTCTATTTTCACATTGGTTTACAAAATGTTGTAACATAAAAGGTTATTGAATGCGTAATAAGCAAAACGGAGGCCGGAAATAAATAGTAATATTTATATCATTAAATACAAGATTCACAAGCTGCATGAAGTAATAACGATTGTTAGAAGAGAACTGCTGGACAGTAAGAGAACATCACTCTCAATAGAGTCCAACATATTATATAAGGATTGGGAGATACCCATTACTGTCCATAGGAACTCATTAGAACATTAGCAAAAATTTGTACCGTAATTGGTTTGTTCCCTGAATTTTTGGTTAGCACTTTATAATAATTTTTTTTTTTTTTTTTTTTTTTTTTTGCTAAGCTTCATAAGTCATAATTTTAACATCACATTCTACCAAATTTCACCAGTCTTATTTCTTCAGTAGTTTCTTCTATATTATTGATATCTATGCTTGGCCTCTTGATCTAATGATTTGAGCATGATATGCATGTTCTTCAATTGTTTTATTTCCCAATACTGTTCCCTGACTTCATTTGTGTATACTCTTTCTTCTGAGACACATTTGAAAATTTCTCTATGAATTACAATTTTTCAATGTTATAGTTTAACTAATATATCTATAAATATACATATTATTCTTCACTAGTAACACGACTCAATATTTCATGCTCAACACAATCTTTGGTACTAAGTATAGACTGATTGTTATGTTTTTAATAAAAATATCAGATATTTTTATTAAAAATTTTAATTATGTAATGGTCAGTCTACACTCAGCATGTGAAGATTGCATTCTGCATGAAACTTTAAGTCATGCAACTGGTGAAGAATAAAATGTATATTTATTATTATAGCCCTGTTTTATTCTCACTACCACACAGACATCACATTGGTTCTTGATAATGACTGTGATGATTGAAAATACCTGAACAAAATGATAACAAAATCTGAACTTTAGATTGTTTATACACATACTCGGCACCTTATTTAAACATTGGCAAAATATAACAGAAAAATTAAAGACTCACCTTGTCAGTTCTTTTTAGTGACACTTGTTTTTTTAAAATATCTGCTGCTCAAATATCTATATATTCAAACATTATTATACTAGATACTTCTATTTAAAATAGATGCTCCATTTTCCACTATTATAACATTTAAAGTAATAAAAATGTCAGATCAAAAATAAATTCTTTAATTCTGTAGAAATATATAGTGTTTAATTGTGATAGTATTGTTGTTATTTTTCAGTGGTTTTACTGATGAAATGTATTTTGGTAAGCAGGTTTTTTTATCATAAAGTGCTTGATATAAGGATGTAGATATAAGCAGTGATAGGTACAAAGAATTTATCTCTTTAATAGAGCAGATTCATGCTGACATTGAATTTTTGTGGAGACACCGCTATGATGTTCTCACTCATCTGGACTGTTTGTTGTTAAGTTACAGTTTTTTTTCTTGTTTATATAAAATATAGTTACTTCCAAAAAATCACTGAAAAAACAGCATATGAAAGAAAAAGGCCCTAAACTAAATGAAAACAAAGTTTTATCAGCAAAATGTTTATATTGTCATTCAGAGGATAGATCAAAGTATCTTTTAATTATTTAAAAAATTTTTTTAATTATTTCTAACATGCTTGAAATTTTGATAGAAAATCTTTTTTCTTCTTTCGTCAATGCGAGACATAAATTGACACAGTTTATTAAAGAAAAAAAATGTAATATTATGCAATGCACTTTTTTTGACCATGAAAGACACATTAATTTGGAAATTCTTGCAATATATTGGTTGGATTTTGATGAAAATTTCAGGACTTATTCATAATTGACTGAAATTAATTTTGAAATAATTATTACCCCACCACCCACCAATTAATTTTCAGAAATGTCTAAAAATTTGACTTTGGGCCCCAATAAACCTAATATAATTAAATTTAGGAGTCACTGGGGAATGCTAATCAACTGTCTTTTTCTCTTCAATATTAGCCTACTTTCTAAAAAGTAAGTCTAAATTGTGAAAAATTCAATAACTATGCCAATTTTTACTTGGATAAACTTTCAATTGCTTTTATAAACAATATAAATTAAGCATATCATAGTCTGAAAAAAAAAATTCAATGAATAATGAATTTTTACAAGAATTATTTTCATTTACAAAATTTTTTTTTTATAATAATTTCAAAATTTTTTTTTATAATAATTTAAAAAATATTTAAAAATTTCTTCCTCCATTGGGCTGGCTAGGGTATGAAATTAAAGCATGAAGACTACATTTACTAATCGAAAATTGCAAAGTTTAACACAAATGATTTAGCCATTGGATTTTAAAAATAATTAAAACATTTTAGTTGTGTGCATTTTGATTACTCGGATCTTATTTGTATGGGTGGCCATATGTGATATTTATCATCAAAATGTCACGTGATTCAAGGGTTGTCCTCCCTTACATGAAAAAAAATAAAATTTATACCAAATTCGTCTTCCATACTTGGCATTTTTTGACCAGCTACTGTAAATCATATCATTATCGCCACTTGATAAGGCGATGACAGATGTGATAACAAGGATACTGTAATTGAGAAATGCTTTTTTGAAACATTTCAGACAGTAAGCAAGTAATTCTTGTTTCAAGTCAACTTAAAGTAAGTTTAAATTTGGTAATTTAAATAATGTGTTACTGAGGTGTATTTTATTTTTGTAAGATTTTTTTAGAACCGAGAATTAGCTTCTGTTTACAATCGATGAAAAATGGCAGAAAATTTGAAATTTTAAAACTTTTTTAAACCAAAAAAATTTTTAATTCCAATCAATATAATTTTGGTTTGAAATACACCAGGGTATTTTGCTTACTGTAATTAGTAAATTTAATCTCTTGGCTTTCAATTAAAATTGCAAGAAAACTTTTTTTATTTTTAAAATTTCAATTTAGATTGAGGTATCGAAAATTTGTGGAGGTACCTAATAGAATAGGATGTGCATTGCACTGCATTCACTTACGTGGAAATACCCTTGGGAAAGGTATTCATCTATTCACTCTATGGGTCAAATAACAGGACAGATTGGGTTCTCTAGCTTTGGTCGGCAACAAATCTACCACAGAAAGTAATGGCAATCTACTGTGGGAAAATCTTCTGCTCATTTAATCATGTCTCTTTCAAGACATGATTGCCTAAGTGTGTATCACGTATAGCACTTGATTGATATAGAATATGGTATGATATTGTGAGAGTAGTTTGTGATTGGTAAATTTTTTTTTTCTTGTTTATGATTGGTGGATTTTCTTTATTTTTCTTTTTATTGTGTAGTTGTTTAACTTATTTTATTTTTTAGTGTATCAGTGAATGGGTATTTTTGTTTAGTTGGGATGTTGACCTTGTTTTTACCTTTTTCTTAGTGTGTTGGTATGTTTTCATCAAAGTTGGCATGAATCTGTTCCATTAAAGAGATAAGCTGTTTGTGTGCATATATATATATATATATATAAATGATGAAAATATTATTTTAAGTTATGCTAATATTTATGGATAAAATTGCTCAATATCAGGACTAGAGCATAAGTAAATACAAAAGTAGACACAAATGTTAACACTCTGCGGTGACCGTCTTTCATGATTGAATGCAATCTTCAGGCCATATATAAATTTCAACAATGATAAAAACTTTTGTTCACTTTCATTATCAGGCATTAAATTGTATCACTTAGCATCCTCCATACTTTACCTTGACTTTCACAATTATCAATTCATATTTATGAATATTCTTAGATTTAAAAGTTTTGAAAGCCTAACAATATTTTGCTTCTGTTCATAAATACTTTTCTCAAAATAAAATCCACATAGAACAAAACGCATTGGGTAAGATATCTTTTCCTTTTGTCATTATTCATATTTTCTTTTTACATACATATTTTTATGTCCATTCATCTTTGCATTGAATACTCTTACTGTATCTGGTCAGGAGCTTCTGCTATTCATCTTGAGGTTCTCAACAAAATCCATAAAAGAATGTGCAATATAAATGACTCTGATTTAGCAGCCCACCTTCAGTCATTTTCTCACAGACATTATGTAGCTTCTCTCTGTCTTTTCTACCAGTATTTTCATGGTAAATGCTCTAATGAGCTTTCCCCCTGGTTCCCCAATATACATGTATTTACTCTTGCTACTAGATTGGCATCTAGGTCCCACCCTTTTATCATCAAGTTTACTCTAACAGTTTCTTTTCTTGCACTTCATGTTTGTGGAACTCCCTTCCGTTTGATAGCTAAAATCTCAAAAAGTTTTAATGCAACATCAGTTGCCATCTATCTCCTTGATTTCCATCCTTCTCTTATCCTTTCTTTGACAGCACCTGTTCCTTGTTTTTTTTCTCTCACCTTAACCCCCTGCACACCAGTGGCAGTCATGCCTTGTTTGAGATGAAATGATTATAAAAAAAAATATTTGAATTGTTACATATAACAATTTGGAATATTTTTTAACAGTGAACTGGCTTCAGCAGAAAAAATATTCTTTTGAAACATGAAATTGAAGTTTTCCAAATTGTTTTAGATATGTTTACTATTTTTTTAGATTCTCATCTAACTTTATTTTCCAATGCATGCAAACAAAATATTTAAGATAGAATATGTGAAAACCAGTTGGATGTTCAAAATGTTATTCTGTTAATATTTTGCTTAATGTTTTCTGAACATCAGAAAAAACTGAAACAAAAAACTAAGAAAAAATTATCATAGCAACATTGCTACTTATAAATGCTGTGGTTAATTTGAAAATTTAACAGTTAATCTGTAATAGTATTCTGTTGATAAAGCAGCATGTCTGGCTCATAAATTCTCTTCCAATTCTACTCTTGACTCCTCTGGAATATCTTTGCTTGACTTTCCATTTAGAATTGAATTTTTACTGTGTGATCTGCACATAACTCTGTCCATGGTTTCTGCTGTTATCTCTAAACTTGATTCCCACAAAGCATGTAAACTCAATGGTATTCCTGCAATTTTTTTGACAGAAATATTTTTCTGAACTCACTCCTGTTCTGCATAAAATAAATGCTTCTTGGATCCTCCAATTTATTGTTAATTATGACAAGAAATGACTTGTTAATTTTAATGCGTCCAAAACTAAACTGCTTTATTTTAATCATCTTAGAGAACTTTTTTTACATATTTGGCTGACGCTAATCTCCAGGAGAGTAAATCATTGCACCTTTTCAGTCTAACATTTTCCATGTAGATGAAGTAAAAATTATATTGAATTGCAAGGTCTGTTGCAAGGAAAGCTGGTTCATTATGTTGTGCTAAGCAGTTTTTCTCTCTACCATTTTAACTTTGTGTTAAATAATGTTGTCACATCTGGTCTGGTTCCTCTGCTGTGTATTTAAAGATTCATGATGAAATCCATAGCAAAATCTGCAATGTCATCTGTCATGACCTGGCATCTTGGTTTCATTCATATTCCCACCCACCCCCATAACAGTTTTCCTTTGCTTTTTATATAAATATTTTCATGATAATTGTTCTGATGAGCTTTTCTTTTTGGTATCTACATTTATAGTTGAAATAGCTAGATGTAACTATAAATCTTATGCTAATAATTTTTCCTCTTGCACTTCTCACTTTTGGAACTCTGTTAAAGTTTCTCACTTTCCAGTCAACTGTGGTTTTCAAAAATTTAAATGCAATATCAATTGTCATTTTCTGTTTCTTTGAATCCTGTTTTTTTATTGTTCTCTTACCTTAATAATGTTTTCTCTCAAACTCTTTTACTATTCAGCAATCCCATGTATGTTAGTGGCTTTATCGCTTTGCTTAGGATGAAATGATTAAAAAAAGTATTATGTAATAGGTTCTAAAAACCTACTTTTTAATTAATTGCTGATAAAATTCAATAATTCAATTCCAATTCAAGTATAAAATTTGATGATTTTAATATTATATACTTTACATATTAGCATGAAAAATGGATGTTATAAAAACCTACTTTTTAATTAATCACATTTATATATATCCAACGTGATTCAATAATTTTTCTTAATTTTCATATGAATAAATTTAACCATTTTAATAATTTTAAAATCAAAATGATGGTTTGTTATTGTATAGAGGTGAATAAAGACTTTAATGTAACTCTGATTTTTATAGATTTTATTCAGAGATGTATTTTTTAAAGTTTGTGTTATACCAATATAAAGTTTGTCATATTTACTACATGGAATTACATATATAAAAGCATTTGAATCATTTATTATTTTCACTCATTAATTTCCTCTTTTATGATAGATGTGATTGTAGCATTTTTAAGTTCATAATTAAAAATGTGTGCGTGTGTTTAACCACACTGCTTGCTGAGTTCAGTAGTAGCATTTTCTTTATATTTTAATCTCTTCTCTTGTGTAATTTATTATAATGATTCTTCACATAATGAATTCTATCCAATTTTTATTCTTGATATTTGGTCACAATCTTTGAATTCTATTCTAAGTTTTGTGATTTTTCCTTTTACTCTTAAAAAGGAATTATTTTATGTTATAAATGAATTAAAACAAAAAATTGCACATTTTATATCAACTAATAAATTATTTTATAATAATTAAACCTGTGATAACTCTGTTGGGTATATTTTCAATTGAAGAATAAAGCACAAAATAATCTTATATTTTAATAATACTGGGAAAAATATTTATATTTTTAAGTTTAAATCCACTTAAAAATTATTCCATTGTATGAATGAATTCCATGTTTGCTACAAAAGAATTCACTCTTTTGTTCATTTGAATAGAAATACAGAAATTTAGATGAGATTTAAAGCAAAAAGGATTAATTTCTTAGATATTGATTTACTAAGATTATGAAACATGAATTTTGATAATGGCACTCTGCCCAATCATAAAACCTGTCACATGTTTATTCCTCAAAATGCTCGTGTACATATTCTATTTTTGGTGAGGAAGAGAACAAACGCAATGAGTTATCTCCCCTGTGTACTAGGCAGTAACAAGTCTGTCTTTTAAGCAAGTCAAGTGGGGAAATTGAAGCTGAAAACAAAACCAAGAATAAAAATTTTCATATTATTAATAATAATAGAATAATAAGCAGTAAATATCACCTTTTTAGATATAAAACTGAGGAAGTCAATAACAAAATGGAATACTACAAGTTGGCTGAAAAGAAATAAAAACAAAGAGGCAGGGTAGGGCAGGAACAGTAATGCATTTGGTTTCGACTATGTAAATTTTTTCTACATAAACCAAAGGTTATTATGAAAAATTGTATGGGACATTGATATTCAGACTAAATGTAGTGATATTGAAATGAGACTTGCCACTTTTATATATGAATGCATAAACTTGTATGTATTGTACTTCTACTATTGATGAAATGGTACTGAAGTAGTAAACCTTGAATCACACACTTCATGACACTAATTATCCAAGTAAAAGAAAGTCATAGAAATAGGAATCATAAATTATCATACAAATTGGAAGAATAAAAGATAACAAAGAATACTGATATTTTCAATTTAATATTTATTAATTCCGAGTAGGCCCATGCCGTCAAAAATGATGGCAAAATAATTATATCGATATGCCGTCTAAAATGACAGCAACATATATATTGATGTATCTACTATTGAGTATCTTACATTAAGACATAAGAAAAAAAATAAGAATCATAATCTAAACCCTTGAGTGTAACAGGAGAGAAATATAATATATAAATACTAGCAGTATAGCCCCGTGTTGCTCGGGTGTAATGGAAGCTTTAAAACTAATCCATGGTCCTGGAGCTCAGACTCTTTGGATGTTGGCACGAAAAACTAAAAAGCAATAGTTGTTTCCAGTTAAAGCGAAACTGTAGACTGAAAGAAAAATGAATGGATGTAAGTCAAATTTTGATTTCCTGCTATTGATATCAAATTTTCTGCACTATTATAAGAACTGCAACCTTGAAACTTCTGAATATTGTTTCTTATGTCTTTGTCTCTGAGTGTATCAAATTTGATTAAAATCGGACCACTCCTTCAATAACCCGATTTTTTTCGATTATCAATTTTTGATATTTATCGGAGGTACCTCAACACAAAACCTAGCTAAGAACACTCGCAAACGTTTATAGTACAACTGTGTAAATTTTCAAGAAAATCAGTTCAGCCGTTTCTGAGTCTATAGGTAACGGACACACACAAAGTTCCATTTATAAATAAGTTTATATATATATATATATATATATATATAAACTAAATAATCTAAACCCTTGAGTGTAACAGGAGGGAAATATAATATATAAATACTAGCAGAAACACTTAACAAACTAATTACTCCCTATCTTCCTGGTAAATATAGTATTAATTCCACGGATGAATTTTTACAGATTCTCCATTCCGTAAAACCTAAGAATCAAATAATTGCATCTTTGGATGTCCAAAACTTATTCACAAATGTTCCTGTCCAGGAAACAATTGACATCATTATCCGTGATGTATACAATCATGCTACTCTCCCATCAATCAATATTAAACCCACTATATTAAAAAAAACTATTATTAGCATGCACCACACAAGTACTCTTTCATGATCCCTTAGGCAATATTTATACACAAATAGATGGTATTGCGATGGGATCTCCTTTAGGTCCCCTCTTTTCTAATTATTATATGGCAAATCTAGAAAATAAAATAATTAATGACAACAATAAACCCTCTATATATGTAAGATACATAGATGACATCTTTGTTTTAGCTAAGAATATCGATCAAATTAACTATCTTAAAAACAAATTTGAAAGTCATTCCATCCTCAAATTTACATTAGAACTTAATATTAATAACAAACTTCCATTCCTTGATGTATTCATTGATTCTAGCACACATAAATTTACTACTTCTCTATATAGGAAACCAACTAGCATAAATTCGTGTCTTCTTAATTATAATAGTGAATGCCCCCAATGATATAAGTTAGCTGTTATAAAAAACTTACTTCAACGCACACAACTGATATCTTCTTCCAAATCTATATTTTATAAAGAATTACACAACATTAAGCAAACACTCGTCAATAATGGATTTCCTAACTCCGTTATTGATCAACAAATTAAAATGTATCTCAACAAAATTAACAATAGCTCTAACAATAATGATAATATTAATAATAATGGTTTACATCAAAATAAACATAACACTATTAACTTATACTATTGCAACCAAATACATAATAATTATAAACAAGATGAAAAAAGTCTCAAAAACATAAGACGTAGAAATGTTATACCAGTGGAAAGTAATAATCAAATTAAACTCATTATATATTATAAAAAGTTTAAAACAATTGACCTCATAGTCTATAATAACTCAACAAGCACTAAACTAAATTCTCTACAAAAAACCAATGTAGTGTACCAATTTACATGCCCATTCAGAGATTGCATCTCTGATACTAATCAAAAACCTAGTACATATATTGGTTTTACTACAACTACGCTCTCCCGTAGACTTACATGTCATCTTTCTGATCAGAGTACTATTAAACAACATTTCTCTGAAAAACATAAACATGTAGGTAATATCAGACAGATTTTGGTCAACAATACAGTGATCCTTACTCATACACACAGTAAGAGGAACCTGCAGATATTGGAGGCCATGTACATCAAATCGAAACAACCAACACTCAATAAAATCAATTTTAAAACAGGAAATAACATATTACATTACATTTGACTACATGGTTTTGTTGTCATTTTGCGCTATCCCGCGGTGTGACATCATAAAACCGCATCGCAAACTTAAGAACTGTGTTTATTATTTTTGGTAACTATTGCTGTTGCCAAGCGGAGTTTTATGTCAACACAAAATAAAATCGTCGGTGATGGTGGATTTTATAATATTTCAGCTTAAACAACCTCTCTGAAGATGGCTCATGTGAACCGAAAGCTTAGAAGAAAACCAATAAATAATTATCCAAATGTTGGAGAATTTTTGTCTTTATTTTAAACTGAAATTAAAGCAAAAATACGATGTTTAGAACGGCTCATGATTAAACATAATAGACATTCATTTTCTCTTATATTTAACAGCATATGTTTAGAAAATATATAAATAAATATATATATATATATATATATATATATATATATATATATATTCTGCCTAGTCAGTCATAGATTGAAAGAGACATGATCAACCAAGCGTATATCACATATGGCACTTAACTGATTGAGTGAGTGATAGTTTTCAGAAAGGATATATCTAAAAAAAAGTTTTAATTCACATATTTGTCTTGTGGTGATAGAGAAATGAAGATAAATAATAATAAGATTAGCTATCTCTAAAAACAGATGGATCATCAGAATCACCAGGCTACAAAGCCGTATTTTAGCCAAACAGAAAATTTCACAACCATGATATAAGAATAAGCAAATAACAACAAGTAGACAAAAATTTTTCCCATCTCTAAAAATAGAGAAATCAGAAAGATTTTACAACCAACATATAAGGCTGTGAGCCATTAGCTAATGGGAAGCAGAGCACACTTTTCTAAATGGATCTATTGATGTGTATATAACCAGATAAAAAATCAACCAAAACTAGAATTACTTTTGTTCATTCTCTAATGCTGCACCTATTGTAACATACCCAGAGACAAAATATGACATTTGCATGACTATCTGGTGACCTGAGATGGCTAAACCATCTGCTATTTTTAAAAGCATATAGTTTTTTTTTTTTTTTTTTTTTTTTTTTACTACCTTTAAAGCAGCCTACTGTTAGATTTGAAAACATACCTTCCCTCACCCATATTGCCAAGATGGTTGCTACTACATTTGGATTCAAATATACATACATATATTTACTTCCTCCTTGACTCTTTCTCTATCACTTGTATGCACCAGGATTTTTAAGCTTGAACAATATGCACCCAAGTCAATTATACCAATATATGTTAGGAGCAAACATTGTCACAAGATAACTCATCCATAACTGTTAACTTCTTAATTACTCTGGAGTTTTCAAAAAGAAATATATATAAAGATTACCATATATTTTTTTTCTTTTTTTGATTCTTATATTAAGTTTTATAGGGTTTTCAGAAAGCGATATATATATGCTGCATTGTGTTGGGTATTATGATGCCAAATGATTATCATAAATTATATAAAATTTCATAAAATTTTCCAATATAAAGTTAGGAAAAGTTTTGATATTGTGTTTATTAAATATCCTGGGATTTTTCTCATTATGAATAACTTTTGTTCATTGGAAAAACAATCATGTAACTCAGATTGTCCTTTTTTTTTATTCCTCATTATAGATTTTTTTTTTGTATAGAGTGTGTGTTTTTGTGGTTTAGTGGGTGGAAAAGGAAACAGAAATTTCCTTTTTTAAGAAAATAAAAGAAAAATCTGATGGCAGGTTCTATGGCTTGAAACAAAAAAATGTTGTAGTTGTTAAATTTTGATAGAAAAATACAAGTGAAAAATGAAACAAAAAAAAATGAAAAAGAATAATGAAGAGAAATGCAAATAATAGGAAATTAAAGACTGAAGAAAAGGAAAAATGAAAGAATAGAATGAAATACAAAGGTTTTTCAAATCTTGAAAAAAAAAATTACCAAAATAAAGAAAAGAATGATAAAAGAGGGAAAAAAATCAGACGGTTGGGTGAAAAGAAGGAAAAAGATGAGTCTTTAAATAAAAATGCATTGGAGAGGAAAAATCTACAAAAAAGGGGATACAATAAAGAAGGTGCTCATTCAAGTGATTGTTAAATACTTGAAATAGAACTATATTTATCTAATTGTAAGCAAATCAACAAAGGCTTTTTCATTTGTATTGTTAAAATTATCCATTTGCTTGGTAGCAAATTACTGAGGAAAAAAGCTACGTTCACAATATAAATGGCTACAGAAGTCTTGAAGCTATAAAAATTGTCAGAATGGCACCAAATTTGTTCCGAAAAAATTATTTTATTTTACATAGTTCATTTATTTTACATTTTATAAATATATGTATCCATTCGTTCATTCATTCTTACTGTAGTAACAGAAAACTCTTTGTATAATAAATTCGCTCTTTATATAAAAATCAGGGCTAGTGGAATGTTATAATAGATCGGGATGATACAATAAGTTCATAGAAAATATGAAGAATGATTGGTTATATTCCATAACACAAGATGATCTTACTTTTGCACTGCTAATTGCTGATTCTTTCTTTTTTTTATTAGAACATGCATGAGTTTTTAAGCCTTTTTACCTTATTGAAGGGCTTCAGTTAGTGGGTTACTTTCCACAGGTTCCTGTTGTAGAGCAGCTGTCACCCTTCTGACACTCTCAAGAATGGAATGGTCTGGACTGGGGTAGCTATCAAAATAAAGACTAATAGCAGTCTAGGATTCAGAGTGTCATTGAAGATTATATTCAGACTGTGTTCTCTGCAACTCTAACAACCTTGCTTCTCCACTCTTCTACTATTAGCTGTTCTGTCTTTATGGTGTATGTCTTATTCATATTAATATCCCTTAACATGGATATTGTGCTCAGCACACATCTTCTGGTATTGCTCTGCCACCCCAGCGATACAAAAATTCCTTACAAAGTATGAACCATTGTTACCTATCTTTATCTGGTTTTCAGTAAATAATCACTGAAAACTTTATTTAAATACTTTCTACAGATAAATGTCCATGTTTTAAACAAAATTTCATGCTTATTTATTGTAAATACAGTGGTCACATACATATACACAATGGTGTATCACAACTGATTGAGTAACTCTGTAGGAGAGTATCTGTTTATGCATAGGCAATAAGGTGTTATAATGAATACAGTCATATTTTTTGTGTGCATGTATTAAGATGCATATTAATATATGTAAATGCTACCTTTCTAAATTATACAAATACTTATATTTCATCATGTCCTTTTTTGTTGAGATTTTGTTTGACTTGTTCTCTAAATTTATCCTGACATTTATTCATCCTTAAGTTTTGTCCAATTGGGAGATTCTTTCAATGGAAGCATACCTACTTTTATTGTCTCAATGAATTTATTTTGACACTATCATGAATCAGTTTAAAACTTACTTTTTAGAAGAAGAGTAAGTCACATTCAGTACCTTTATTGAAGAATGGGTTGAAAGGGAAAGTTACATAATTGAAGAAGGGGTGAAAAGAGAAGTAATGAGTACCTTTGTGGAGAAGGTGAGAGGTACCTAACAGAATACAGCTTAGAGAAGGCAAAAGATTCCTTATTGAAGGAGTGAAGAGGAAAATGGCATCTTATTAAAGAAGAGATGAAAAGAATAAAGGTATCTTACTGAAGAATTAACAAGTACTTTACTGAAGAATGCTTGGAATAGGTAAAAGGTACCTTATTGAAGAAGGGGTGGACAGAAGGGTTCCTTATTGGAGAAGTAACAAGTACCTTACTGAAGAAGGCTTCAAAAAGAGGAAAAGGTGCCTTGTTGAAAAAGGGACAAATACCTTATTGAAGATGATGTGGAAAAGCAATAAGATTCATTAGAAGTTTTCTTTTCGTTTTTTTTTTTTTTTTAAATACTACATTCTTTCAGAGTCATGGTTCTCCACAGATTCTGAATTGCCTTGACTTTGGAAAGACATTCAAATTGTTTCTCTATGGCTTTTGATCTCAGAGTAGTTTTTATTTTTGATTTAACTTATTTACCCCATAGAAAGGGGGAGAAGAGATAGACTCCTACCTTCAAAACTGCATTTGTGTGAAAGTGAATGCAACAGATGAGGCAGCACATTGAATTTGGCTCACTGATTCCAATTTCCGTACCAGTGATCATTATACTATGTAAAAACTTTCAACACAAGCAATTTTTGTCAGACAAGTATTATACAAGAGAAAACCTCAAATATACAAATTAAGTGTTCAGTAAATTTCTATTTAAAACGCAGATATTCTAATTCATTACTATAAAGTTCTTGCTAGAATTTTCAAGATCAAGAATTATTATTATATGGTTTGTTATTTGGCGCAGTTTGCTCATCTTGGTTGTCATGCTCACACTTTTTCAACCATTGTACCCTCTAACTTTCCCAGATGTCTATCATCATAATCAGCAATCTTCCTGAAATTTTCAACTGAAATCTTTGTTCAACCATCAGGAGTAAATTGTTCCCATTCCACTTTTTATGCTTAAGGAATATTTCATATCTGTTAATAATGTTCATGAGTTAAACAGCTAGGTAGACTGGACTCTCTAGCCTTAGATGGCAACCATTCTAAAAGAAGAATTACTCTGAATTCAAACAATGATAAAGCCAATGAGAAATTTTTGTGCTGTATCATTTCAAGATGTTGGCAATCATGGCTCTCCACAATTTCCTGTCCTTTCTTGCTTACATTATGAAAGGACATGACATCTAAAACCAATATAAACAAAACATTAGAGTTTGTTTGGTATATCTCGAGTCTTTTAAAACTACTCATAATCACATTATAGACTATTTCTATTTTCTAATTTACTAATTCTTTCATTGTTGTGGCTGTAATCAAATTTCTTTGCAGTCTTGCAGGAATTCTTAGGAAGCTGATTTATTTGACTCAAGTAAAAATAACCAAATTTTGTTTAGAAAACAAGCTAATATTGATTCTTCTTTTCAATTGCACAAGTGTTCAATTAACTGTACCCTTGGCCTTGTTTTTTTACTGCTTTTACAATAAGAGCTTGCAACACATTTTCTATAGCTTCTGCTGATTTATTTCAAAAGTCTATACTGCAGTTATCTGTCACTATATTGACTTGATTGCTGTGCTGTTTCATACAAAGTAGCTAAAATCTTTCCCCGTGACTGGAATTAAATATTTCAATTTGATTGAATAAATATTCTCTTTTTCAATTTTTTTTCTTTAAGTATTTTTCAATTTTACTTTCTCATGACATCAAGGGAAATAAGAAGATTGTGTTAATACTAACTACCAGAGAAAATATCCAATTATCAAGTTGGACAAACAAATTTCATTTTTAAATGTTTTATTTTATCTTACTTGAAAGTAGGCAAAATCCATTGAAAATTGTATTTTTATTTTTATGTTCAACTGATAGCAAAAAAAAAAAAATGACTATTATAAAACATTTTTTCAATAAAAAATGTGATTCGAAAAGAATTCATTTTTCTTAAGAGTAACAGCCAAATGGCCGAACCAGTTGAAGCAATTTTGTTGCAAATTTGTTTTGCTAATCATGAACTTTTAAAAACACTTAGGAGGATTTAAGATTTTGTTAATTTCTTATGAATGGTGTATTTGTAGAACATAATTAGTTAATTGACATTTTATTCCATGGATTAAGTTTGTTTTCTTAAATAGATATTTTCTGCTGTAGATAGGTCTATGCATCTGTTCTCAATAAAATGCAAAGGGGAATTTATATTCAGAGAAAACAAAAAAGTAGATGAGTATCATTGATTTTCATACAAAAGGGATATATTGTCAAGAAAGCCTTTATTCCCCTTTTTAATTTTATTTTTAAAAATATACTTACTTTTAAAGCATTTCTTTTTTTTTTCCTTGTTTTTATTTTCTTTTGCTTTAAGCTATTTTTCTTTTGTGTTTTTGAGTAGAGAGCTAGAAGTTTCTTTAAGTCCCCCTCCCCGTCTCTCTCATTCTTATCAAATCTCATCTTACATTTTCCTCCTTTTTTGGTTTCAAATGAGAACAAAAGAAACAGATCCTCAATCCTAGTTTTTCATTCTACTTGTCAACAATATCTCCTTTCTAAAATATAAACTGCAGATTTCTAAAGAACTGGAGCAAATTTATAGAATGCAATGGGTAAATAGTTGCTGTTTTATATTTTTTAATTTCATGTATGTGTGTTTTTTGTTTTTGATTTTGTCAAATGCATAGTATAGTAGAGTCAGTTGGGCACCATCTGTGAGAAAAAGAGCATCATGATGCAATTCACTCTGCCAAAAATTTTGAAACTGCATGCTGTATTGCTGGCATTTATGTCAGAAACTCCAATATAACATTTCATGTATTAACCTGATGACAGCAGGATTTGGAAAGAGTTGAATAAGTCTAATGGCAATTATGAAAGTAGGGTAGTTCAGAAAACACACTGTGATTGTTCTGATAAGAAAAGAACTCAGATTTGGAGTTCAGAGCCTCAAATTCAACACTTGATCTCAATATCAAGTGACTTGAGGAAGTACTGCTTCTCTAGATCAAGAGGGTGGCTGCTGTAAGACCCTGTGTTTGACAAAAAAACTCTGCACTATGCCACATAAGCAGGAGTACCCTGACATGGCTGTCAGACAATTTCTGCAACCACATAACCCTTTTACATTGGGCTAACTGCAACGCCCTTATGTGTGAGATGCAGTTGAGCGAGAGACCAACAAAACTCTTTGTAACACCAAAGATGAACTGTAAACAAGGATTATGGTAGCATTCACCAACTTAAGCAAGGAGTTGTAGGAGATTCCTAAGTTGTCTAGAGGCTATAGTTGAAGCCAATGGCAATTTTATTGAATAAATTTACTCTAGCATTTCAAGATATTTTTGTGCAATTTTAGTAAGTATATATATTAAAATATATTAAAATGAAGTGTTCATATTTTCATTTTTTGTGTAATTTAGATGACAATTCATCCGCCACACCCTGTGTGTGTGTGTGTGTGTGTGTGTGTGTGTGTGTGTGTGTGTAAAGTGAAATCTGTATTCTAGAATTAAATTACCTTAAAGAAAATACTAAAGAGAGAGAAACAGTATTCCTGGAGTTTAAAAATGTTATTAGTTATTTTCTACCACTCATTATATTTTTCTCTTCCTCTTCTAACTCTTTACTCTTTCTAAATCTTGGCCTTTGTCTTTCAGAAATGCACTTACAAACGATTCAGGTATTAAAACTAATAAAGAGTTTGGAAGCCCTAAATATGGAAGCAAAACCAGCCCAAAGAAAGCCTCATTTTATACTCCCCAGTCTAATAGAAAACCATCTGCAATGGAAAATTTCCACACTGCATTGCATGGTAAACACTGAATGGAACATTGTTGGTTTTGCAATGCAGATGGCTATGTAAATGAATTTTATCCCATGTATGATACCCATAAGGCTAGATTAAATAGGTGCTTAGAGCTTAAGTAATGTGCTTGATGTAGTAGTGAAAGGCACTCGTTGGACAGCTGTTCCAGCAAAGATTTAAGGTTTCTCTTTGAATGTAAATATTGAGGTTCAAAGGGGCATTTTAGTGCACTTTGCCCTGAATATTAACCTATTCCTCTACTGTAAATTCTTTAATACAAGAACAAAGGACTAATTTTATATTCTACCTCTTAAGGTTAGAAGAGGAAAAGATGGTCCACCTCTAATAGTCTTCTGGACACAGGTAACCCAGTCTTTGGTTTTATTTTTCTGTAACAGTGTTGAAAACATTAGGTTTTGCATTGTCTAATAGAACTAGTGTTGAATACGAAGTGAGTACATATTTGGGTTCACAAAGGTAAGAATTAAGGGAAATGGTTTGGGAAATTGAAATGGTGCCTGGCATTTCTGGTGCTGTAGCTCTTCTGCTTGATTCAAGCTTAGCTCTCTCATTTAAAATTGGCCACTTTATTCAAAGACAGTAGTCATGAGTTATTTCCCTCTAACCAGACTCTCTAAGTTACTTGTTCACCACTGCTGTAGCCTGGTATTGAACTCTTTGGGTCAAGTCACTGGAACTAACAAACATCTCTATCTACTGGGCCATGTTTCCTTAAGGACAAGAACAAGTGAATTTCTGGGACTTATCAATCTAATGCTCAGTAACCAAAAGAAGCTTCGTGCAAGGAATGAGAATGATATACCCCAGTGATTGTAATAAAAGGTTTGGTTTGAAATTCCTAGCACCTGAAGTAGCTGGCGTGTACAATGGCTGAAAATGGCAGCAAAGATGAGAACAATAGTCTGAATAATGTAAATACCGGAGCAGTTTGATCATAATTTAACTTAGAATGCAGTTTTAATTAAAAGAGAGTATTTATTAAGATGAAAATGTATAAAAGTACACTAATTTCTGAATCTTACACAGTAAATTAATTTTGAGAGTTATACAGCATGTTGACTTTCTGAACAAAAAACTACTATTACAATGTATAAAATTTAAAAACAACAGCAAAAATATCCCCCACAAAAAACACATATATAATAAAAAGCTTAGGATGGCTAAGTTGTTCATCTAGACACATCAGATACCAGGAATTTAAAGTTAAGTGTCCCCACATTTTCAAAATTTTTTTTTTTGTATAACTATGACTGTTTTTTGTTATATTTTGTTTCTTTCTTTCAGTAAAAACATTTAGTCTGAAGGAGTCTTTTCAAAGGACAAAATGTGTTATATAAGATTTTTTCCATATTTATTATTAAAATCTAAACAACTGATAAGATATTTTTTATGACTTTCATTTCTAAAATTAAAAGTTGGTAGATAAACTATTTTGATATGAAAAATATATTTCCAAGTAAGTAGAAGTAATTGTTAATATTTTAATGTTATCTTAATTGAAGAAAATATCTGCAAAGAAGGTTGTTTTTTTTTAATTCTAAGACAATATTATTAAAATTTGAAATTCATACAATAAATGAAGAAATATGTATGTCATTGTCTGCTGTTTTGAATTTGCAACCAAACAGCAGAAATTTTTTATTTAACATGTTTATTTAAATTTTATTTAACATGCTACTGTGTTGTAGGTAAAAGATGTAATATATTTGTGTCTATTTAATAGATTAATTTAATATATTTTCTTTGGAAAGAATGTTAAGTTTTATATAAAATGCTTACATATCATTTTTTTATTTATTTAATGTTACATATTATTCATCTAGAATTTCCCCTTTGTTTTTATTTGTTTTTAATTTTAACAAACAATTTCAAATATAAAATCAATGTTTTAACATAAAGCATTTTTATGCAAAGTAATAATGTGTATTGTGGTGCAGTGGATATCGACTCGAAACGAGAGATCAGAGTGCCAAGTTCGAGTTTCAGTTGAATTCCTTGCATTCACTTATGCACAAATATCCTTGGAAAAGGTATTAATCTGTCTCTTCCCTCCAGTTATGGGTTAAATAATAGGACAGATTGGGTTCTATAGCCTTGGATGGCAACCACTCTACTACAGAAAGCAATGGTAACCTACTGCAAGATAATCTTCTGCCCAGTAAGTCATGTCTCTTTTGAGATCACCCAAAGCATGTATTACATATGGCACTTAATTGACTGAATAACATTCCTAAGTTAGTATTTCTTTAATTATTCTTTTGCTGTTTGAATATGCCCTTTCAAAATTGATGTATTTGACATGAAAATGTTAAAATATTGCATGTTTTTATTTTGATAAATGTAATATTTTAACTTCACTTACATTTTCCTCAGTTAAAACAAATAGATATAAAAATAAGAAACTAACATCTAAATCTATCACTCTATTTTTAAGTTAATCAAAATAAGTGTGGATTTGGGGAAGAAAGACAAAATGAATCATTCTGCTAGATAAATGGAAACTCAATGAATAGAAAAATTAAGGCTTTGTTTTTTGTTCAACTTTATAATCATAAGTGACAAGATTATAAGTGAAGAAAATTAAGTTTTACAAAATCTTTGAATATTTGTTGCAGTTGACATTGTAAAGTTAAACTTCAATCATTTTATTTGTTTTTAGGAGAAATGTGTATCTTTTCTAATTACTTAAAATTCTTTTTTTTCTCCTTTTGAGATTTGAATTGGTTGTCCAATTAAAAAGAATATGACAGACAGTTGTGCTAAATAATTGCTTGTTGAATAAACATTTTTTGTGGTTTGTAGGTCACATGCTTAGAGAAAATCTTTAGATACCTTAAAATAGTTCAGTGTTTACAAAAAATGCTTTTGTCTTTGGCAAGCTAAATAACTGTTTCTTTGGATGGATTGCAGAAAGAAAATATTTTAGTGATTGTCATTCACTAAAATATTTATATGTAGTAAATGTTAAATTTCTGAAAAAATCTTAAAAAAGGCAAAAATACATAAGGTTATTTTTGAAAATTGAAGTTGTTTTAAAACAAATATTTTGTGAAAAGAGAATCAATCATTTCATGAAAATATGTACTTGTTTTATTTATCATCTTTCCACTACTTTTTATTTTATTAGTAGTACTAGTTGTAATATGATTGAAATTTGTAAAAAAATAAGAAACATCAAAATAATTGTTACCAAAATCATTATAAAATCATTCTCAGCTTCCATCTTTAAATTTCACTTGAAAAAAACTTTTTGAATCATCTTTCTTTTTTTTCTTTTTTGTTTTGAACAATGGTACTAAATATACAATTTTTTTTATTTGGTTTGGCAAAGATTTGATGCACAGATTTTTGCTATTAGAGATTTGATACAGATGATTATAAATCCATATACATGCAAATCAGATGGTAAAATTTAAAAGAATATCATTTATACATCAAATCTTTCCTTTTTTATTGTCTCTGAGTTTTCATGTATTTTTTCCTTTACCTTCCTCCTTTCCTTTATGGAAAATGAATGTTAAATGAAGAGCATTTATTTTAGAGTTGCAAATAAATCTAATAATTTATTGCAACACCAAATCAACATAATATCAATATTTCTTACTGATTTATCACCAGGCACCATCATAATATCCACAACCCAATAAAACTGTTTTTTACCTACTTTTAATTCCCCTAAAAGTTTGCCAACCATCCAAATACTGTCAAGGATGCTGCTTCAGGATTCTTGGCAGGATTTATGTCAGATGAGTTTATTTATTACCTGGCAAATCCTTCTTTAAAAAACAAAAAAAAGTTACTTTTCCAATCTGTTCACAGCTCTAAACATGGAATCTGTTTTTTCACAATCAGCCTGTTATAAAACACTACAAAAACAGATAAATATTTGTTTGTGCACAAATTTCAGTGGCATGCACAAATCATGTAAAGTTTTCAGCAAAATCTGTTAAAAATCATGTGCACAATTGTCAAAACTGTTTGGTTTTATCACAAATGACAATAGGCCCATACCATTTATCAAGAATGCCAATAGACAGATACCATTTATCAAGAATGCCAATAGACAGATACCATTTATCAAGAATGCCAATAGACAGACACCATTTATCAAGAATGCAAATAGACAGACACCATTTATCAAGAATGCCAATAGACAGACACCATTTATCAAGAATGCCAATAGACAGATACCATTTATCAAGAATGCCAATAGACAGATACCATTTATCAAGAATGCCAATAGACAGATACCATTTATCAAGAATGCCAATAGACAGATACCATTTATCAAGAATGCCAATAGACAGATACCATTTATCAAGAATGCCAATAGACAGATACCATTTATCAAGAATGCCAATAGACAGACACCATTTATCAAGAATGCCAATAGACAGACACCATTTATCAAGAATGCCAATAGACAGACACCATTTATCAAGAATGCCAATAGACAGACACCATTTATCAAGAATGCCAATAGACAGATACCATTTATCAAGAATGCCAATAGACAGATACCATTTATCAAGAATGCCAATAGACAGATACCATTTATCAAGAATGCCAATAGACAGATACCATTTATCAAGAATGCCAATAGACAGATACCATTTATCAAGAATGCCAATAGACAGATACCATTTATAGTGAAACATACATAAGAAAAAAATCTCTTATGTTGTTTTTTTTTATGAGAAACACTTTAATCCTGAATGTATTTTCTTCTATAATAATCATTTTAAATTTATTCTTGAAATTGGATTGTTTTTCAAAAAATCTGATTCCTTTTTCTTTCCATGTGTAGAGTACAGTAAGAATTTTAAACTTTATTTATTGATGGTCTGTAATATCTTTGTAAGAACCAAAAATCATTATTTCCTTTTCTTAGCATTAATAACATGAAGAATAAAAAAACATTTTCTTGAAATCATAATCTGTAGATTATGCAGGTTAAATAAAATAAAAATTAACTTTTCCTATTAAATAAAGTTCTGTTCACTACATTTCTGCATAGAAAGAAATTTGGCACAATTTTTAATTTTTTTCAATGATAACTTTTATTGATGTACTTTAATCTATTTAAACTATTCACTTTGTGATTATTACAAATCTTATTATAGACAACATTTCAGTTCAGTTCTTTTTGGTCATCTTTAAGTGTCCTTTGTTTGATTCATGTGGGATACATGTTGATTACTGTGTTATTTTGTCCCTTATTGACTTTCACTTTTTTAAATTTTTTTTTTACTTATGTATGTGCGTTGTGGTGCAGTGGATATCCACTCGGAATGAGAAATCGGGTAGCCGAGTTCGAATTTCAGCTGAATTCATTGCTTTCATTTACGCGCAAATACCCTTGGGAAAGGTATTAATCCATCTATTCTTTCCAGTTATGGGTTAAATAACAGGACAGATTGGGTTCTATAGCCTTGGTCGGCAACCAGTCTACCACAGAAAGCAATGGCAACTTACTGTGGGATAATCTTCTGCCCAGTCAGTCATGTCTCTTTCGAGACATGATCGCCCAAGCGTGTATCACGTATGGCACTTAACTGACTTACAACATTGTCTTTTGCCCCCTCCTCACTCTCATACACACACACACACACACACACTTTTCTCAAATCATTGCAGTTGTAAAACCTTGCATTTAATTTTTGCTGCTCAACTTTTTACATTTTAATTCATTTTTTTTCATTTGGAGCTGATTGAAAAGTTTTAAAAAAATGTCAAAAAACAAGGTGATGTGGTTGTTATATGTTTATTCATTTTGAATATTTTTCTTTTCTCACAACATTTCAGCTGCTTTATTCTCCCACCTTTCTCAAGTATCTGTTGTATTTGGTAACTTTCTGGGGATGTTGAACAGGCTAACTCTTTATTTATACCATAACTTAGTGGATAAATGTTATGCCATCTATTTTCTTGCAGATCAGGTCTTTAATCTTTAGGATTTAAGAGGAGGCAGAAATATTGACCAGTTTACTAAAAAAACAGATTAATATCAATATGAACAATAGTTTTCAGGTCTGAAATTCCCTGTGAAAGATATCCAACATGACAGAAATGGGAATATACACTTTTGAACAGTATTCTATTCAATAGTCTTGGACAGACACCTGAAGAAGGCCTGAAGGTACAATGGTTGAAATGTTGTGAGACAACTCAGCTTGGAATATATTTGTGAATATTGCTTTTTTTTGTTTTATATTTAATTTTGGTTTCAGTATTTATTTTGCTATTTTTGGATAGGCAGAAAAAAATTGTACAAATATACAAAAGAAAAAACATTTACATGCACACACAAAGGTATGTATGTAGGTAATGTATGTATGTATTATGTGTGTGTATGCATGTTCCTGTATACTCGTTGTCCTATATGTTGTATAAAGATTTGTGTGTGTGTATAAATATATATAATTCATGCTAAATTGATGATTGCATTTATCGATGTAGGTGTGTGTGTGAAAGTGTGTGAGTATTATACATGCTGAATTAAAAACAAATGGTTTTGATTGAATGCTTTCAATCACACTTTTGTTTAATTCAGGATCTTAAACATGGTGTTCTTGACTAAAGACCAAATCATATTGCAACTCCTACCAGAACTGGAGGCATATCTTACATCTTGTTGTTTCAATGGGAATAAAGATTTTTATTTACGTTTTTGGTTTGTGGTAATTTGCTGCTGTATTAAGGGGGATAATTAAGCTGACTCATGGTTACTCCTTTTGGTATATTTTTTCTTTACTCATTACAATTCATTTTTCTTTTTTCATTACAATTCATATGTAATTTGGTGAAGCTTTGGATCCATTACATCCCATCTAATTTACAAAGATGTATGAAATGCATTTTAATCTTTTAAATTAATTATTCATGTTTTAATTAAACAAAAAGATATGAGAACTATCAATGCGGGAACAAAAATATGACAGAAAGCGGACTAAGCATAAAAATAATTATTTTATTTGTTATAAATAAATGAACTATTGTTATGTTAACTTATTTTACCATAAAAATACTTTTTTAGGATTAGTGAAGTAGAAAAGATGTGTTGTTTAGCCGCATGGTTAGGGTTAACTTTTCTACACCTTGTTTACAATAAAAACATTGGATTAAATTTACAGAATGTAATTATGATATTAACTTTACATAATAAGGTTCTTGAACAAGTTTTTATTAATTTTATATATATCACGTTTGCTGTTTTGATGTTTTTAAAGGCAAAATAAGCTAAAATTGAAATTATTCTTTGATTTATAAAAAATAATATATCCTATTTTCCTATAATTTTAACACATCCTTCAACTCTGTTTCGTAGACAGAGATTCACATAATGTTATTAAATTCAATAGATTTATCTTACCCTGACATGCTGATCTACATCTGCAAAATTCTGAGTCAAGAGATAAATCTTTGAAGTTTTAATTTATTTACTTACTATTAATGCTTTGTTTCTAAATATTGGTCAATTTATTTAGGAAATATGATTGCTTTAAATGCACCAATCTTCCAGTAAATTATTGGTCAACAGATTTTAATTCTATCTTTATTATTATTACTTTGTGGTGAATACCAAATGAAAAGTAACTCTCTTCTCTTCACTGTTTACAAATTTCACAATCCAGTGTGAGGTCTAAATTTGACCAATAGGAAAAAGAATTGACTTCATACTGAAGAAAAAAGATGAAACCCAATTTCGCAATCCAGTGTTAATTATTTTCTAACCAATAAAAGGGAGTGATTTACAAAACTGAAAGAAGTTAACAAGCTAGTGTGAAAAAGTCTTTTGCTAATATATACAGAAAGAAAGTAGAATCAGTCAGATGGGAGTGAGAGCAGATATGACACAGCCACCCATGATGTGAGAAAAGAAATTTCAATCTGCTGCACTGGACATAATGTCTTGTCAACACACATTCGTTCTCCCTTTTTTTTGTGTGTGTGATATTTTCCTTTATCTCTTCTTCTTTTTCTTCATCCTCACCATTCTCACCATCAACAAGGAAGGAGACAACAACACCACCAATAAGACACTTCAACTTACTCCTAAAACTTCATGTCAATGTGTACAATTTTCCTTTATTGCTTTAACTTTCTCCCCGTCCACTAAAAGAAAGAAAGGAACACAAACTTTATTACTACCCTGTTAATCTTTTTCCGCATACACACATTTTGCTACAACTATAAACTCTGAATTCATTTAACTTCAAACTACACTTTCTCTTTGAACATTTACACACTTAATAATTTCACTTCTTACAAATTGATGTTCTGTTCTGTAAATAAATTTCCACTTAAACAGATGAACAAAACACTTTTATTCTTTCAACATTTTGATGATGATAATCCTAACTTGTGGGGTGTTCAGTTATATTTGACACAAGGCCAATTTATTAAACCTAACCTAGCTCCCTATAACTTATCTATATATTATTTAAAATGTGCTATATTTATAATGGAAGACATAGACATGTCACTATATTAGTAATAAGAATAAATTAATGCCAATAGAAACTTTTGATACCCATTTCTGCATTAGTAATACCCTAGCAACAATGATGACTGGTATTGTTTATGAAAGAAAATAATAAAATCTAAAATAAGTTCTTAAAATTTATTTTTTAAATCAATTCAATTTTTTTTTCTTTTTGGCAAATTCATTGCTCACTTTGTAGTAAAAAGTATCAGCACCACACTCTACCTTCATTTTCTTCAAAAGGTCTTTATTCATAGAAATAAAAAACAAATTATTTAATCACTCTTTACTTTAGGTACCCCTCATATAATTATGTGTATGTTTTAATGAAGAAAATGATCTCTCACAGGAAGTGGATGTAGCAGGTCTAGTCAGAATCAGACATAGACATTTTAATTTTTAAAAAAATGTTTTTTATTTCTTGACAACAGGTATCAGAAAATGCCATTGATGACTGTAAAAATGAAAATTTGTATTTTTGATATAAACTAGATTAATATTGTTTTAATTTAAACTGTTTTAATTATCTAATTGTTGTTTTAAGATAAATTTCAACCTTTGTTTGTTAAAATAACACCAATATAAATATATGAAATTTAAATATTTTTAGTTTGATTTTAAAATTAGGTATTGCTATGAATTTTAAAAAATCTCCTTTTAACAAAATTTACATTTAGTGAAATAATATACAATATTATCAAGAATTTTCGTTTTTACATAACTTTAAAAAATTAATTTTGAACATTTAAAATTAAATCTTAAGGTATTGAAATGGATGAAAACTTACCTTTTTAATCACAAAAAATAGACATTGCCAGTTGCTTCTTTTTGCTCCATATATGAACTGGTCCAAAATTTTCTCACTAATGGTCACATGGCTGAATCTGGGTCTTAAGAAGGGATCAAGTATACTTTCTATGGATTCAAAATTTTTTAAATTCAGTAGAAGAGAAAAGAACTTTGATGTGTCACTGAAGTCATCAGACATTTTCTATATACTTTTCAGGATTGAATAATAATTTTTTTTTATTTGTCTGACTATAAGTCCTTTGAATAGGCAAGCCTTTGATTTCAGTTACATGCAATAAAAACAGCATCACTTCAGTTGAGAGTGTCTGCTGGTTTAAAATGGCAGGAAAGCAAGCAAAAGAATTTCTGCTTTTTGGTGACTTTCCCTCTGTAACCCCCTCCTCCTCAACTTTATCATTCTGTCTCTTTTTTTCATGCACTCAGCTTGAAGGGAATTATAAAACAGGGATGGCTAAAGCCACAGACATTTTTAATGCAAGTAAAAGAATTTCTGTTTTTTGGTGATTGTTTCTCTTTCACCCACTCACGATTATGTCCTGTCTCTCATGCAACCTACTAAAAAGGCGAGTGAATTCATTGCTTTTACTTGTGTCTTTTCTCACTAAACAACAAGTGTTTTCTCTACTTACATTACCTAAATAATAATATTACTTGTAACAATTATCCTAAGAAAATGAAGGAATGGGGAAAATAAAAAGAATACAAGTACACAGTGGATATTGAAATTTATCAATAATTTTATATTGCAGAAAATTATTTATTTGGAAAAAGTGTAAGGCATGCAGCAATAAGAGTAAACTGATGTCAACATTGACTGGCAACAGTTTGCCTCAAGCTTGGATGTATTCTTCAGGCAATATATATTGGGTAGTAGCTTGACTATGTATATGCTAGTCAATGGGATATTATGTGTTGTAAGGTTAGATGTTTCTGATTTATTTTGTTATCCTATTGGTTAACAGTTATATTTTAAATTATTCTATTTATTTATTACTTTAGAATAATTTAAAATATAACCTTTGACCATTAGGATAGCAAAATAAATCAGAAATACTTGACCTTACAAATGAAACTGTCCTATCAGCATATATAAATAGTTGAGTCACTACCCAACATACATGGCCTAAAGATTTCAAGCATGAAACAGACTATCTCTACGCAGTATTGACCTCAGTGTGTGTGTGTGTGTGTGTGTGTGTGTGTGTGTGGTGTTTAGAAATAATTCTTAAATGTTTTTGCAGTTTTGTATTTTGTTTTCATAATCTGAAAGAAGAGAAAGTGGTTGTTGTAATTCATTGCAAGCATTTTATAAGTTACTCCTACTTTAAATAGATCATTCTTATTCTACTCTATATTTTCATACATCTGCAAATACCATTTACATATTTGCTGTGTGTGTGTGTGTATGTGCACTCAAAAGTTTTTACATTTAATGTTCATATATGAATGTGGCTGTTTCTTTATGTAATACACATGAATGTTGATGTACAGGGTGCAGTAGGTGAATTGTTGTCTAAATTACACAAAAATGAAAATAACACTGACGTCTCATTTTAACAGATATATTTACCAAAGTTACATGAAAATATCTTGAAATATTAAAGAGTAAATATATTCTATAAAATTGTTATTGTCTTCAACCATGGGCTCCAGATGATTTTGGAATCTCCTGCAGCTCTTCTGGACAGTCTCTTTGTTTAAATTAAATGCTGCCATAATACTTGCCTTCAGATCATGTTTGGTATTACAAGGAGTTTTGTTGGTCTCTCGCTCAACTGTGCCTCACATATAATAACCCAAGCGTTTACAGTCTGAAGAAATAGTGGGCCAGATGTAAGAGGTGATGTAGGTGCAGCCATGATTGGATTCTCATGTTTGTGTGGCATGGTGCAGAGTCCTGTTACCAGATATAACCCTCTTGATCCAAGCAGCACTACCTTCTCAAGGCAATTTATGTAGCTCTCTGTGTTGAGACTGAGGCCTTCACCAACAAATTTGGGAGTACTTTTCTTATCAGAGTGAGTTTACTGTGCAGCTGCACCTTGGTAACCACCATTAGACTCAACCAACTCTTTCTAAATCCTTTGCACTATCCTCAAATTGACTCCTAAAAACTCTGAAATGTTCATTTTTGGAAGCTTTCAGTGTGAAATCAGGCAGTGCAGCATGCTTTTTCCAAATTTCTGGCTGAGTGAAATGTGTTATAGTGCTTTTTTTCTTTCAGATGGTGTCTAACTGACCCTATACTAGACAGTTGACAAAATCAAAAACAAACAAAATACATGTGAATAATTAAAAGTATAAAATGGCAATAATTTACACATTGCATCTTGTATGTATTTAACCATTATAAGCATGTATGAATGAGTTTATGTATGCTTTTATGCTATATGTACACACATGCACATCTATACATATATGCTATCAATGGCTATGTATGGAAGCTTATTAATAAATGCACTTTTTGTGTGTAAAAAAAAATGTTAAATGTGTATTTTTTATGACAAGTAATGTTTAAATTTTGTTCTAATTTTTTTTTTAATTAAGCAAATATTAATTAACAATGTAAAGAAGAAAAAAATGAGGCAATATTAACTAAATTTATATACACATTTATATTTCTTATATTAGAACTCATAAACACCACTCCTTAAAGATGGCTTCCAAAGATATGTTTATGATATCATAACATATAAGAGTGTAATAGTCCAGGCAACACTCTTGGCATTGTTTCAAATGTTCAAGTGTCAAATTTACATACTGTATCATCAAACACTTATGAATACTGAGAACATTAAATCTAGCCAATTATTCATGAAAAATACAGACATGTATTCTGACATACAAATCATATCAAACAATTTCAATCATTCATTTAAATGTTGAAGAACAGAATTTTTTCCCCACATTATTTTTAATAGTTTATTGCTGATAATGTTAAGCTTCAGATAAGCAAAAAATATCTTTTCAAAAGGTGTCAAGTCTCAACTTCAGCCTCTAGTTTTGATAAGATATATGAAATACTTGAGTAGACAAAGAAACTTTCTGTGAGTTAATTTACATATATGAATGAGTGAAGGTCAAACTTATAAATACAAGGCATTGTCTCTAAGTAATATACATTTCTTTGCTCACCAGAGAGTTAGTTTTAGGCATTTTACCATCCAGTGACTGATGATATTACTGTGTATGTTTGGGGGGGGGGGGGTTCCTTAGCTCTATGTATTGGTACATCACACTTACCCATTGTCTTTGAGAGAAGTCAGAATGTTTCAGTTAAATCTCAGTATACAACTGCAACCAAATTAAGCCCCTTTAACATTTAGTAGTTGAACTGTTTGCTAATTTTCATATTGTATATTTAGCTGGATAAATAAATTACAAATTATACAGAACTTATTTTGATTAATCACGTTACTTAGAACTATCACTTCACTGCTTATGTAAATGTAAAAACAGTCTTAGTTTGCAATAATGTAAGTGACAGATGACTTTAAAAAGGAACAGTTGATTATTTATGGCTAAGTTATTTAAATAATGCATTTAATATTGTTTGCATCATGTGACAATAATTATAAGTAAAATAATGCTTTAAAATAAGTAACTAAATAATCGTTTTAAATTCACTGAATATTGGTGCCTAAATAAATTTTTATTAAATATTATCTGCCTCTTGTTCTTGTATGCTATCCTCTTTTCAGATTTCAGACAAATCACATGGCAAACTCCACTAGATGTAAATATTAATGTTACTGTGATTGGCAGGCAGAAATTACAGAAAGTCAAAGGTGTTAAACAAATGTTATTTGACTGCAGTTATGTTTCAGTCCAAAAGATTTGGTAATAATCAAAATCTTATTTTGTGACCTCTGAGTGAGTTAGTTTCGAGTAGGTCATCTGAAACAAGAATTTTACTAGTACTTTACTAATTAAGCAAGGTCTGCTTCCTGACTAGTATTACTTTTTGTGATTCTAAATAAGCAGTTAATATCACCAAACAACAAGTAAATACCTTTATTTTTTAAAGTGACAATAAAAAAAAACACTATTAGAACATTAAAATGGTTTTGATGACGATGACAAATCCAGTTGAAAACACTAATTAACCATCCCCATATATTTTACTTCTAACTATATAAGAAATTACAAAGACAAGTACAAAATATTCTAAGTAAAACAATCTCTGCTTGTTTTTTATCAGTTTTATCTTTTTAGTTATAGAATCTACTACTGCATATGTATTCTCTTTGTTAGATTTCTAAAATAAAATCCATTTTTAAAGTTACCGATCTGGTAGGAGACCAATTGTCAATTTGGCACCAATGACATGAATCACTAAGTTTTCAATTCCGTTGATTTCACACATTATACTGGAATATAACAAGGGATTTTTGCTTTTTCTTATCTCAGTAATCTTTCTTCTTAGATTCCAAAGCAAATATTTTCAACTATTGGATAAATTTTGATTTCTGGTCATACATAGCACTTCTCTCCTAAAATAAAAGCATGTTTGAGATAAGACGAAGAAAGAGTAGAGAAATATTATGGGAAGCCGAGAGAGGAAGAAAAAAGGAGAGAAAAGATGAGAGAATAAAAAAAAGGAAGCAAATGCAAGATAAGGAGAAATAGAAAAAAATGACAATAAAAAAACTGCTGTACTGGAAAATTAAAACTGGACAAAGAAAGAAAATTGATGAAAAATGTTATCCCTGCAAGACATTTTTTCTATTCATTTCTCTCATCCCTTCATACCATTTTATCTTAATTTTTCTTTCCTTTATTTTTTATTATTCACCAGAACAGGTTTTCTACTTGACTTTCCATTTATTTTTCTTTTCAATATTTCTCTTGATATTTTTCCTCCAATCAGGTTTCTCATTTTCTCTCTGCATTTTTCCCTCTTCAAAGGAAATATAGGCATTACCATCACTGTCATTTTTGCTATTGATATTGTTGCTTTTTTTATGTCCTCTTCAAATTATTATTATAATTATTGTTTTTGATTGCTTTCTAAATCATTGTCGGTAAGTGCGTCTCATGTGGCATGCATACTTATGTCTTTCTTTTCATTTATTAATGATTCTTTAATTGTTTGATCAGTCTTCCATAATGAGTGACTTGCAAATGATGCCAGGGGAGATCATTGGTCAGATTCAACATGGTAGGCATGGATATTCATTTAACATTCAAACCGTCAAGGTAATGTTTTTTTGTTTTTTTTTTTTGCATCATAGGTTGGGGTTTTCTGATTTTATAAGGATAGAGAATCTCTATGTATAGTTTCTACTTATACAGGTATATAAAAAATTAAAACTTCAGTTGTCTGTTAGTCCATTCAGAGGATAAAGTTATCTCAAAGATCATTGAGTATTTGATCAAATTTTAGGTGTGTAGTTGATTTTGTTAATCTTTATAGTTTTGTGTACTTAATACTTTAAATAAGATGTAAATAAATTTAGAAATATATAAACACTTCATAAACAGTACTTGGTTGATTATTGTTTGTATTTTACTGTCTATTTTTTTCATCTCCTGGTAGTAAAGATTATTTATTGTCCATAGAAATAAAGAAAAAATAAAGAAATACAAACTAAAGAAGAATTAAGTTTTAATGATGGTTGGAGTAGAAGAGTAAAAAAATATTATGTGAATAAGCATCATGATGTGTTAAAATTCATAGGACTTTTTTGTTTCATAATGAAATGTTGATTCGAGACATTTTTCATTGTGGGTATACAGGTGGTATAACAGTTATCAATGGGGAAAAATAAAATCAACAGACCCGGTTCAAATTCTTATTGAGATTGTAATGCTCCTTATGAAAGGCATGAAGCTATCTCTTCTTCAGTTATGAGTAAAATAGCAGAGCAGATTGGGCTATCTAGCCTTGAATGGCAACCAGTCTAGAAAGACAAATATGATTTTAACATTGTAGAGAAGACAACAGGTAACCAAACGACTTTTTGAAGAACAGTCATGGTAATTCAAAATATACAGATATTAAAGCAAAGGAAGTTGTAGAGAGCTATGATTGCTTATAACCTAATGGCTCATAAATTTTAATGCCTCTAAAAGAGAATGGATGAATCTAGTCTCTTTGAGAGCAACACACTGCAACCTCTTGGCCTTACTTTCTCAAATGACCTTAAATGGAATGACTACATTGAATCCATAGCTGCATCTACTGCTAGGAAAGTTTGGTCACTGTGTCAAGCCAGGAAGTTTTTCTCATCAGAATCCATTTTGCACCATTCATCCATGCATTGAATACTGTTTCCATATCTGATCTTGTGCTCCTGCTATTCATCTTGAGGTTCTTGACAAAATCCAAAGGAGGATCTGCAATATATCCTGACTTGGCAGCCTGTTTTTAGTCACTTTCTCACTGACATGACATGGCTTCCCTCTGTTATTTTTACAAGTATTTTCATGGTAACTACTCTGACAAACTTTTTTCCCTGATTTCCTGACCACATGTATTTATGTGTACTACAAGATTGACATCTAGATTCCACCCTTTTACCATCAAAATAGTTAAATATAACCTCCTCTTCTACTCTAACAGTTTCTTTTCTCATACTTCCCCTTTGTGGAACTGCCTTCTGTTTCTTCCTTCTCTAATAGCTAGAATCTCCAAAAGTTTAAATGCAATGTCAATTGCTATCTTCTATTTACTTGAATCTCATCCATCTCTTATCATCCCTTGAACCTTGTTTTTTCTATCACTCTAACCCCATTGTGTTAGTCCTACCTTGCTTGGGGTGAAATGATTATAAAAAATTCCAGAGAAATAAGTTTATAAAAATGAATGTTTTGTGAAGAAACATTCAATTCTAAATTTTATCATTTATCATTTTTACAGTTTTCTTAGATATCTTTTTTAAAATATTATTTTTCAGTTGCAACTACTGCTATATGGTATTGTACTCTTAATAACCAATTTTTGAGATCTGCTTTTACTGGAAGTTATAGTTCTTTGTGGCAGTTTACTTACTTGCACAAAATTTGAGGCTTATTCATAAAGTGCTCAGTCTGATAATACTAATGTAACCATTACTGTATTTTCTTGAGGATAATAGTACCCCTTATTTGTATAGCCATCCTGATGCAAATCTTTTTTTAAAATGTTTAATATTATCAAAAGAAAATCTCAATGTCATATATATCTCCAAATGAATAAGAACAAAGAAAATAAATATTTATTACCATCATTGTTAACTACCTGATGTGACATTATTCTTTCAATGTCAAAACAAAATTTTACAATTTTGGAGTAGTTTGTACATGTTGTAATGTAATAATTTTATATATATATATATATATATATATATGTATATATCAGTAAAATATTTAATATTCATGAAACTAAAGACTAGAAATGAAGCAGAAGTTTAACCATTGTGTTTCTTTACCTAATTTATTTTTCAAAACTTATTTTTATGAAGGGTGCTAACTAGACATACCTGGTAATACCTTTTAAAGTGTTAATACTTTTCTGTTTGATATGACTATTATGACAACATTAATAATGATAATTGTAAGCATTTCTAGTCTCATTAGGGAATGCTGGGATCAAGACGGATCTAGTGAAGAGTTTATAAATGAGATGTTAAGTTTACCATGTGTCATGTTGTCTTTCTGTTTTGACTTTTAAATGGTCAGTCTCATATGAAAGATCTTTCCACCATAAGCCTAGTGAAATAACAACTTTATGATGTTTCTCTATATTAAGTTATGAAAAAGAATTGTCTTTCATTTGGAACGAAGAAAAATATCTTTATTAAAAAAAGAAAATCAAGTAAACCAAAATATTAAAAAAAAATATTGTTTATAATCTTGTGAGCAAAACTAAAACAAAAGAGGCACCATAACTTTTCAGCTTGTGGAAAAGACCTGTATGCCAGATCCTGTCAAGGGCTTTCAAGACGTCCAATGCTACAGTCTGGATTTCACCATTTTTATCTAAAGCATGATAGACTTTTTCACAATTATCATCCGTACATCAGCAGCTAACCTGGAGAAATGAAAGCCATATTGCTTGTCTCATGAACCAATTCCGCATTGATTAGTGCCTCTAGTTACCTAAAAAGAGGAAGCAGGCTACAAGGCTGATAGTTTAAAGGGTTGGATGGCTCACCAAAATTCTTAAAAACTGGTACAACAGATAAGGACTTCCAGCATGTAGGAAAGCAAGAGGCAGTGACAAATTTATTATACAGTTTAGAGATAACAGGAGCCAGTTTGGGAGCGTGTATTTAATGACTATTAAGGGATACCATTGGTTTCACATGATTTGTGGGTGTCTATGTTAGAGATGATGCAGAAACCATGGAAGGGGTTATATGCATATCACTTAACAGAGACTCAGTTCTAAAAAGAAAATAAGGCAGGTTATATGGTGCCTCATTCTCCCAGAAAACAGGACCTTTACTGAATACTGGCAACATCAATAATTTTTAGAATGTTTCAACCATGTGCCATGGTGAGCATTAAAGTCAGTGAAGACAAAGATGTTCACAGATGGACTGAAAGAAAGTGCCTTTTTCTGTCATTCATTATATTTACATACTGCAGTTTTGGGAAGATGGGGAGCGATAAAGGAAAAAGAGATAGCTAACAGAGTTTAGTAACAAAAGACGGTAGTCTGTGAAAGTGTAGTTGGTGGCCTCAAGTGACAATTCTCTGGTCAGTAGAAGATTATCCCAGCTGTAAACACCAAGGCCATGCATGTCATTGCTGGAACCTTTTTGGCAAAGGGTAAAATAGCCTGGAGCCAAGAACTCATTGGTAGTAATGGCAGAATTCAAGTTGGTTTCACAAAGGGCAAATATATCAGGAAGTTGCTGATAACTTTGACCAAACAACTGCCTAACTGAAGATGTCTTTGTATAAAAAAAGTAAAGTAAAATATATTTTATATTTTAGTTACATTTGGGTCTGGTCCTATTGTTTCAGACAGAGGCTTTTGTTGTGGCTGACGATGATGATGAAAGGATAAAGAAAAGGATTATGAAAAGATTATGTGAAACTGATTTTTGGTGAAGAAGTTGGACTAAGTGGTTCCCGACAAAGTGAATTGTGATTTAAAAAGTTTAATCATCGCCCTGAACTTGCTGCGGATTTTAGATTTTAATAGTCGCCCAAGGACTTTGAGAAGTATCATAGTCATAGCAGTTGCATTGAAAACTGTTGAGTATATGAAACTTAAGGTTCGTCACCAGCCTGGCAACATTGGAATTGCATCATCCATCATTTGTACCAGCACTATGGTCCTAGCGTTTTTTTTTGTTTTTTTTTGAAAAGATTTGTTTCTGTCAAAAGAGTCTGGAAAACATTTTTGAAAAGAGTTATATATCTTCTGAGACATTGACTGCAACAAGTTAACCATACACTCTCTCTGGCTAGAATCCAGTGTGTGAGTTGTTATGCTAAACAATTTTACTTTTTGTAACTTTTTTCTTTTTCTACTATTCTTTTCTTATATATATATATATATATATATATATATATATAAAAGACATTAACAGTGCAACCATTGAACAGTTATTTGTTCGACTTTCTGCAGATGTTATTTTTTTCTTTTTCTTTTTTTTTTTGTTGCATTCTAAATTGTTTAACACAGGATCCCCAGCCATGTCTACATTTTCAGTTGATTGTGAACGAACAACACTTCTGCTTTCTGGATCAAATAATTACAACATGAGCAGGAAGAAGGAGTAAACCAGTGGACCGGTCAGATAATCTCAGATGCTCAGGGAACCTATGGTCAACCTCTTAAGTTCGGTTAGGACTGAATAGACAACTTAACCCAAAGAGAAAGACACCGGAGGTTGAGGGGCCAGGGTGGAAAAGTTAGATCTCGTGCACCTTGACCAGAATAAACTTAGTTCAGTCTTGTTGCATCAATTTCTCAGCATTGATAAGCAACAGAAGGCAAGCATATTCTAAATTAAAAAAAAGTTTTGGATGGAGCTGAAGTAAAAATTTAATTAATTGTAATGGAAAGAACAAAATACATGACATATGGAGGATAGATGAAAACCTCAGAAACAAAAATAACTAACAAAAAAAATGAAAAAAAAACAAACATTTAAACATTTATAAGATGGCACAAGGTACTGTAACTTACTTACAAGGAACTTTAAAAATCATTCATTCCAATCTTTAAATTCAGTTTTTTTTTATGGGGGAGTGGACTTATTTTTGATGGTAGTTTAGAAAATTATGCATAAATATAATATACTGCACATATTGTGCTGATGTTAATAAAACAGCTGTTAATTATATACTTGGCACCTGAATATTGCATTGTGCATAAAACTCCAAGTCATGCTACTGGTGAAGGATACTATATATATATATATATATACACACACATGCATTTGTTTAAAAATATTAATTTACTTATACTGTTGAAAAACAACAGAAATATTTAAGTAATTTTGTAATTATATTGTTAATATTTTCTTTTATGAAGAATCTAGAATTTTATCTATATAACTATTGTTGCATGTATAAAATGTGCTGAAAAGTTTTAATATGGCAAGAAACACTTTCAAAGAAAGTTTGATGTTTGATCATTTAAAAGTACAAATATTCAATGAAATAGAATGGAAAACAAGGTAATATATTAGCAACCTGATAGCTCTTACTAATGAGATATTCCATTGTTTTATATATATATATATATATATATATATATATATATATATATACATACACACACGTGTGTGTGTAGCAATCCTTCTTTTACACAAGTTTCATTAAAAACAACTGACAAAGTACTGTGTTTAAGCTTTTGATTTAATTTTTTTGTGTTCATATGAATTAAGTAAAAATCTTAAGTGCAGTGCATTATCAGTCATCTTTAATGAAACATACACATACGAACACACACACACACACACACACACACACGAGTGTGCCTGTGTGTGTGGCAAAAAGGAAAAGCTGTTCAGACAATGCATTTCACCTCTCTATGGCAGGCATCCTCAGGTTGGAATGAGAGACAAACACATGTGTAAGAGGAATGCTTTGGAATTTTAAAGTGGTAATAAATATCTTTATCAGATTAAATGGTCAGAAAGTTTATTTTTCCTACTTGGGGTGGATTAATTTAAAATCTACTTACACCACACTACAAAAAAAGGCTTTTTGACCATATCATCTGATAAAGATATTTATTACCTCTTCAAAATTCCAACACACTTGTCTTATACACAGGTTTCTCTCATTCCAGTCTTAAGACACCTGTCATAAAGAGACAAAACACATTGAATAACTTTGTCACATTATCTACAATTTATGTATCTACCATTATTCTACATCCTACTAACACACACACATATGCACATCAATCAATCAATATATATATATATATATATATATATATATATATATATATAAAACACATCACGAAATAAGTCCTGAGCCTGACATATAGATGGTGCCACTAATAAAAAAATTCATATGATTTTTATGAAGTACTAACCTTTAAATGACATGTGACAAAATTTCGGCATAATCAGATTATTAGTTTATTAGTTACAGTTATTTAAGTGAAGCTACTGTTGTGAATTTGCAAAACAATGAAAAAATCTGAATTTTTTGTGTTGATAAAGTATTGCTTTCTGATGGGGAAAATACTGTTCAAGCAAAGCAATGGCTTGATAAGTATTATTCAAACTCTACTCCACCGAAAACAATGGTTAAGAGGTGGTATATTGACTTTAAACGTGGTTGTACAGACACAAATGATGCTGAATGCTCAGGACATCAAAATGTTTTGACCTTTGTATTTTGGGATGTGCAAAATATTTTGTTCATCGATTACTTTGAGAAAGGAAGAACCATTAATACCGAATATTACATAGCATTATTATTGCGTTTGAAGGAAGAAATTGCCAAAAAAGGCCACAAACAAAGAAGAAAAAGTGATCATTCACCAAGACAATGCACCATGTCACAAGTTGATTGCAATGATGGTAAACCTAGATGAATTGCACTTAAAATTGCTTCTGCATCCACCCTATTCTCCAGATCTGGCTCCCTCCAGTGACTATTGGCTTTTTGCAAACCTCAAAAGAATGCTTCAGGGAAAGAGATCTAGCTACAATGAAAAAGTGATATCGGAGACTGAGGCGTATTTTGAGACCAAAGACAAATTGTTCTACAAAAAAGGGCATCAAATCATTAGAGGAGTGTTTGAATTAGTGTATCATCCTAGAAGGAGACTGTTGATGTACAAAGTCAAATTTTGCCTAAAAGTTTTTGTTTTATTAGTTAGGCCTGGGAATTATTGAGTGATGTGTTATATATATTGTTGAGTTGTGATAGTGTTTGGTGCCAAGATTGTTGCTTTTGCAGTAGTTTTACTGATAAAAGGTACTTTGGCAAGCAGGTTTTTTATTGCAGAGTGCTCGTTATCAGGGTGGAGATAGAGCATTGATAGTTTTTAGTGCAAAGAATCACTCATCAGGGCTAGGTTTTTTTTTATGGAAAAAAAATAACCAGCCTCGATGAGTAACATCATCATAATGGTGTCCTTACAAAACTTCAAAGTTGGCATAAACCTGCTCAGTTAAAGTGACACATTCTTTGCAGTAAAAACTATATATATATATATATATATATATATATATATATAGGGACTTAGGTGTTTTGAATCTTTACAAATATTTCAATAACTAAACTTACATTCAAAAGATTTTTTATCTAAAACTAAATTTATAAGTATTATTAAAGGTTTACGCTTACAAATACTTTTTTTAAAAAAATCTGTCGCTTTCTGCGTCACTTGATGTCTCTCCACAGACGTGTCACGTGACGTAAACAAACGCGTCACGTGATGTAAACAGACTCTCTCCACAGACGCTCTCGCGAAATACGTTTCTAATTTGAATTTTAAAATCATTTGTTTCTGATCAAGGACCGAGGATGGTCTGAAATATAAAATATAATAATAGAAATAAACAAATACTGTAAAAAAAATAGATTTTTATACTCACAATTTTTTAATAATTTTTCCTATATAAATATATATATATTAATGGCTACTTATATTTGAGTAGATGCTCTGTTTTTTTCTCAATTATTCAGGTCAGTAGATGTAAATAAATAAATATACTGTTTAATAATATAAAAACAGAGCATCTACTCAAATATGAGTAGCCATTAAAAATAATGTTTAAACAAATAAAAATATGTTGGATTTAATCCATTTCATAATGGATTTTGTAAAATTTCACAAATAAATAAATGTGTGTGCGTATTAAACTGTAACTGTTAAAAATAATGTTTAAACAAATAAAAATATGTTGGATTTAATCCATTTCATAATGGATTTTGTAAAATTTCACAAATAAATAAATGTGTGTGCGTATTAAACTGTAATGATGCATAGTACCAAAACTTTTGTTTTTTCAGTAGTTTACTGATAGATACAGTAAACGTATTTTTGTCATAAAGTTCTCAATACCAAGATAGAGCATTAACCCTTTGTTGCACATTGGTTACAATTGTAACATTTCTGTAAAACAATAGAGAATAATAATAAATTATTTTAGAGAAAGGTTACAGTTGTAACCAATATGCAACAAAGGGTTAATAGAATTAATGTAGATATTAATGTGTGCGTGTGTGTGTGTATATATATATATATATCTTTCTTCTGGATAAAACTGATTTTTGTGTAACCATTCTTGTTTGGCATTGAAGGTTGAGAAGAATTTGAAGTAACACATTTCTTAGCGACTAATAGAGAATCGGCTAAGAAATGTGTTACTTCAAATTCTTCTCAACCTTCAATGCCAAACAAGAATGGTTACACAAAAATCAGTTTTATCCAGAAGAAAGATGATGTCTCATTATCTACAGACACAATACCTGCAAAAAACATTCAAAATTTTCCTG